>BSBK01007127.1:1100000-1437500 GCA_027943335.1 Chamaecyparis obtusa
TAACATTCCATAATGAGGAGGAATATCCAAAACTAATAAACTCAATGTCAATTCCTTATCAAGATAAGCAGCTAGCTTATAAGGTAGAGCCTTAATAGTAACTATAAAAGGAACTTCCCTTGAGTTCATTTCTTGATACCTCCCATGTGGAGTGTCCACCTTTAAGCCCATAGCTTCCATTATCTTGATAGGCATCACAATATTTAAAGCTTCAAAGTCAATCATACAGTTCTTTAATACCTTTCCATTTATAATCACAATCATAAAAAATGGTTCAACACTCCCTAAAAATATAAGGAATTTGGGGAGTTAATCCCTTAGGCTCTTTACGTTTCTTTTTATTTTTCACTTTCCCCTTCCTTTTCAGTGGTCAATTTATCAATTTGTTCAATCTTAACAGATGAAACACCCTTTACCCAAGCAATAGCTTTCTCTTTATGTTCACCTATTCTAATCATCTCTAACAAAGGAAATTTTACAATAATTTGGAACGTAGTTGTAGCATGTCCACAGGGGTGTAATTTGGTAAAGAATTTGTTTACTTGATTTATCATCTTCTTGTATCACCTTGTTGTATTCAATTTATTGTTTATGCGTATCTTTCTCTTCAGCGGGTGCAACAGACCATTCATTAAGTTTCATCTTTAATTTTGATACAGGGACTCAATCATTTGGCTTAAGGATATCATCCTTCTTGTCCCATACCTTGGTTTTTACTTCTTTAATATTGACTACATCCTTATCCTTATCCTTCTTAATATCTTTACCTTGTTTCTTCTACTCTTTAATAAATATACCAGAAGCCTTGTCATTCTCATCACCAACTATTATATTTCTCATATGATAATTACTCCTTTCTTGAGTAACCATATTTATTTTTCTATGGGAAATTTCTTCATCCAAAGGTCTTCTTAATAAAAAAGGAACATCATCCTACTTAGCATTACAAAACCTTTCATCAAATTCATCATTACCATCAGGAAAAATATGTTGATGATATCTCTCAGTCCTTTTGCTTGCTTCTATGATGTACAAGTTAGTAGTATGTCCGTCTAAATCATCCTCGGTCCATACACATGCATTAGCCATAAGGAAATTATCCTCATCATGTACTTCATCTTCATTTTCATCTTGGGCCTCCCCTATAGATATCATTTGTGCAACTACATGATATTCTGAACTATGAGGTGATTGGCATGCTACACACCAAGGTACATCTTCATTACCATTTATTGAGTTTTTTTATATGAAGTTAAAAGAACTATTGGAAATATATATCTCAATTATTTTAAATCTAATAAATGTGAAACACATGAAAGTGACAAGCTTCATGATTATGATGATCATTCTAGTCATTTTGAAGCTCTCAACACCAGTATATCATCTTCTCTATGTACATGAAGTTAAAAGAATTCTTGGAAAGATATATCTCAATTGCTTCCAAATGTATCACATTTATCAAATTTAATAGATAAGAAAATTAATCATTTGGTAACTGACTTGCATGTTTTTGATTACAGGAAAAAATAGGTTTTATGGGGACCCGAAACCCCTTACAAGTCTAACAAGAAATATAACAATATTAAGTTCACTGAAATGAAACATGACTGGAAACCAGTCTGCAAGACCTAGAGCCAGAAAATCAAACAAAAAATCAGAAACTAGAAACCCCACCAATAGCCAAGAAACCCTAGAAACTAAGAAAGCATAGAAATAGGGGGTAGGAGGACCTAGCCAAACTCTATACAAGTTCCCTCAGCTTCTTTCTTTGCCTCTGAAACCTTCTTGATGGCTGCATTGAAATCAAAGAGCTCAAAGATCCTATCATGGATTTTTTTCCTTTTGGTAGCTGAGTGCATTTTCCAGGACCAGTGTCCTCTATGTCCTCTTTATCATCATCAAGCTTCTTGGTAGGAGAGCCAGCATCCATCTCCGCCTTGATTAACATGAAGAATTCCATCTCAGACCCCATGAATAGGTTATTGTCTAGCATGTGCTTCTTGAGAGTGTTCTCCAGGTTATCCATTTTGACCCGCATACTCTACATGTTTTTCTCACTCTCATTGACCTTATTGGCATCCAACCCCTCTGAACAAGTAGCCAAATTCCCCTATAGAAGACCAACCTTGGCAGAGAGGGAGCAGAATTTCAAGTTGAGGATTTTGATTTCTTGGAAGACCCATTTCACTATCTGGAGGACACTGAAAGAGGGGTCTATCTTAGCATCCATATCCTCTTTTAGGAGTTTAACATTCCACTCTTGCATGTCCACTATTTTAACAAAGGGAATATTCCTAGAGGTAGAGGGATGATTCCCCTTCTTAGTTGGCTCCAAAATAGGGGTATCATGGTGCTCCTTCCTCTTTGACTGCACTTCCATAACCACTTCCAACTTGGGGGAGATAGGAACATCGTGTTCCTTAGAGCTATCATAATTAACCAGAATAGGAACCTTTTGGCCTCCCACATCCTCATCTTTATTCACATCCTCATCTTTGTCAATAGCAACATGGTCATTCACAATGTCCATGGCTTTAGTAGAAACCTGATCCTTGTTCTCATTATCACTAGAGATGCTGGCCGAAGCTAATAGAGACTCTTTACTTTCCTCATCAGAAAAATTAATAGTGGCAGCATAGCCCTCAATACTCTCACCAGTAGAATCAGTCTCCATGCCACCCTTCTTATCTAGTTTTAATTTTTTACCAACATACATCTCTTCTTTTCCATCCCCTTCCTTAATATGTTTCCCTAAAGCCTTGGCTGAGCTAGAGACCCTAGGTGAGGAGATAATAGGGATACTAATGGCCATATGCTTAATATGATAAAAAATTAGGAGAATGAGGCCCTCATGCAGAATGAGCTTGTTCCCTTTCTTCCTATGATCAATTATACTATGACAAAGGGATTGTAGAAGAAAGAATGGCAGCGAAACCCTAACCTTGTGTCTGAAGTGACAAAGTAGCATGAAATGGTAAGAGTGAGCACACTTATACCTACCATCTAGAATGATTTACTCCATGATAGCATTCATAACCTTTGCCCAAATCTCCTTGAAAGTGTCCACATCATAATAGCCACTAGAGTCCTTCACCAAGCACTCAGCCTCCACCTTGTCTTTAGGGAAGCGCTGGATAGCTTGATGGGAGATCTTCTTGTCTCTGTAGAACTTTATACCCTTGATGCTTAGTCTAGACACCTCCACAATAATCTCTTCAATGATTTTAATAGTCATACCACCAATGGTCATAGTTTCATCCTTCCAAGACTCAACAAATGCTATCGTGACCTCAACTTTGAACCCATGGAGGTGTTCTATATACGTGGTGAGGCCAACCTTCCTAAGATTATCCCAAACCTCTATCATATTCTTCCACTTAATATAGTCCTTCAGCTCCCTATGATTAAGCACACCACCCATAATTTCCTCAGAGAAGAAAACCTCAACAGAAGTAGTAGAAACAAAGCAGAGATAAAAAACAATGGAAGCCTTCAAATTGGACTCCACACTAATATACACATGTTTACACTTAGTTATCTTGGAAAAGGTGAGGCTTTTTGTAACCCTTATAACCACATTAATAAACTTGTGTCTTTTCATCATAGCTTTTTGAGATATTCCAAATCTTCTCTTTTAGTATGAGTCATGTCTAACACCAACTTGGCCTTCAAATCAATGGTTAGATCCTTAGATCCTTTCCATGTCATAATGTCCTTAGTCCTAACATCGATGTTAGCCAATGCATCTATAGTACAATTTTCCTCCTGAAAGTTGTGGGAGATGATAATTTGTGTAAATTAAGGAATTAATGATAATCCAAACCTCCTTAATAATTACCTTAATAGACCATGATGGCTTGATCACACCTTTAATGGAGTTTAAGATATTCATGGAATCACCTTCAATCCACATGTTTAGGGACATGTCCTTATTAATAATTTTTAAAGTTTGAAGGAGAGCCATAGCCTCTGCCACATGATTGTTCTACACACTAATGGGGAGTGCCATGATAGCAAGATAGTTTTCCATGTCATCCCTTATAATACCACCATTTTCCATAGGACCTGGGTTGCCCTTCACCGCACCGTCAAAATTGATTTTGATCCATCTAGGAGGGAAGGAAAGCTAGATGGTGTTTTCTCATTGGGAAGAGGCCTTGAATTTTTTTCTAGTGACATTACCTCTAGCAAAGAAATCCAACTTCAAACCAATTGAAGTAGTGCAGTTCTCCATGATGCTTCTCTTAATCTTCTCAGTAATCACCACCGAAGGTAGGGAAGTATCTCTAAACACTCTATCATTGCATTCTCTCCACAATTTCTAGATAACATGAGGGGTGATGAAATTCCATAGCAACTTATCCATAGGAACCTCCACATTTCTCCATTGGGTAATGAAATTCTCCATATTATTAGGAAAAAACTAGCATAACTTCCAGCACTATAAATTAAGACACCAAACTTCCCAAGAATACCAACAATCAATAGCTAGATGGAAGACCAACTCCTTAGCATTATTACATAGAAAGCATCTATTGGGAAGAATCATGCCATGATTTTGGAGATTGTCAATAGTGAGAATCTTGTTCTGCAAAACCAACCAAAAGAAAATATTAATTTTAGGAATTAACCTTTTATCCCAAACCTGGGCCCAAAAGGGAGGAGGATCCAGCTGCTTCAACAAAATCTCAGAGGCAGAGGCAATAGAAAATACTTCAAAATGGAGAATTCCCCAAATTAGCTCATCTGCCCTGGTAGTGTCCACTTTCCAAACCTTTAGGACCAACAATAGAGGCTTAAGGGCATCATCAATAATAGAAAGGTCAATCCAAGACTGGCTCCCCTAATATTATCTGACCCATGGACCAAATATCTCTAAGAAGATGTCAATAAAAGGCCAGAAGGAAGGGAAAAAGTTTAGAGGAAAGTCTTTAAGTCAGCAGTCATCCCAAAATTTAATTCTTCAGCCATCACCCAAATATCGTTTAGCACCCTTGAAGGTCGTCTCAACTTGTTGGATGCAACTCCAAAGAACCCTACACCTTAACTTCAGACTTCATAAAGTCTAAAATATGAGGGAAAGAGTAGAGATATTTATTGAGGATGATCTCATTCCACTCTTTTTTCTCACCAAAGATCCTCCAAATTTGCTTACCCAGAAGTGCCTAATTAGTAATTCTTAAGCGGTGGATCCCCAACCCTCCCCACTTCTTAGGCGTGCAAACCTTATCCCACACAACTAAAGCCAATCTCTTTCTTTCTTCCACACCTATCCAAAGCAAATTTCTTAGAATCCTCTCAATAATGGCTACATATTTACCAGGAATCTTAAATAGGCTTAGAGCATAGAGAGGAAGACTTTGTAAAGAGGCCTTCAGGAGTTGGAGTTTACCATCTTGAAAGCTCCTTTCCAACCAACTAATTTTCTATTGAATCTATCCATGATACCAACCCAAAAATATTTAGGAGGTTTTAAGCCGAAGGGAAGACTGAGATAAGTGGTAGGCAAGGCACCAATATCACATCCAATAATTCTGGCAATTCTATTTTGTCTATCCATGGGCGTATTGATAAAAAATAGAGAGCTTGTTCCAATTAACAATTTGACCAGTACCCAAAGAATAATTGGACAGACCCTATTTAATAATCCTATCCTCCTAGATGGATGAAGAGCCCATGATGATAGTTTCATCAACAAATTGCTCATGGGAGCACGACCTAGAGGCAGAAGAAGGAGTGAGGCCCTTGATGGATCCATTAGTGACCAATCTCTAAAAATAGAGACCAAGACACTCTACCAGGATGGAAAAAAGAATAGGAGACAATGGAACTCCTTGTTGAAGTCCTGTGGAAGGCTTGAAGAATCTAGAAGAGGATCTTTTCACAATAACCGTAGCTATAGAGGTACTAATGAGTTGGAACACCAACTACAAGAGTTTATCACATAAACCAAAGGATCACAAAACCTTGATTAGGAAATCCTAGTCCACTCAGTCATAGGCCTTCGAGAGGTCAAGTTTCAACAAAAAAACAAGGTTGAGAGAAGCCTTAGTAGAATGAATAACCTCGTGCACCTTCATACTAGACTCAAGGATTTTCCTGTCAGGGACAAAGCCCCTCTAGTGGGGAGAGATAATCTTAGGGAGAATAGCCGACATCCTAAGGGTAATAACCTTGGAGAATATTTTATACACTGAATAACATAAGTTGATCAGCCTAAAGGATTCAATAGAATCAGCTCAAGGATTCTTTGGAATTGGGATGATAAAGGTAGCATTACTTTCTTTCAGTATATATCTGGATCCAAAGAACTCTTTTACAACATTGCAGATATCCAGGCCCATAATATGCCAGAATTTATGAAAAAAGAACAGAGGAAACCCATCTAGACCTGGGGACTTATCACCCTCAAAAGAGAAAATAGCAATCTTGATTTCCTCTGAGGAAGGAATAGCAGTAAGCTTCTTATTAGTTGCATCATCAACAATGGAGGGAATGGCCTCAAGAAGAAAGGCTTGGTTATCTAGGGAAAGAGCCAAATCTTTAGATAAGATAAAAGAGAAAAATTCAACCATAGACAAAGATATGTCCTTGTCATTACTTATCTCTCTAGAAGCCAGTCTGAGCACTAACATCTTTTCATGGATGATCTAAATGTATGTCATTTGGATTGATTGCTAAGCTACAAACTGATAGATGTAGTATTAAATTTACAATGGATTTATGTTTATCAGTTGGTAGGGATTATATTTTTTCTACCAAGGCACCTATTTCTAGGTTTTCACCAAGGCATTTTTTTTTATATCTTCAAGGCCCCTGTTTACCAGGTTTTCTCCAAGACAATGATTTTTTTGGACTTTTTTCAAATTTTAGTGGTTTTTTTTTTTTTTGATACACAAGAGATGATTCAAGCATAGAACCACTTCAGATGGATGATGTTAATGAGATCATTTACAGGCTTCCCCTCTAGTGTAGACAATTGATAGTCTCTTGAGCCAAAGCAGGGTGTGACAATATACAGACCCAACTAGATAGGTTCAAACTTGCCTTTCTTTTCTCGATTGGCTTGCACCTTATGATTCTCTTTTAGGACCATGTCTCCCACTTGGAACTTTATAAGGTGGACCTTCTTATTGTACCTCCTTTTAAGTTGATTCTAATATACGATCAGGTGATCATAAGCTTGCTACCTCTTTTCATCTAACAAGTCTAGCTGGATAAGATGTGCCACATGGTATTCTTCATTAGTGGTGTAGTTATTCATGGATACACATAGTGAAGGGAGCTTGACCTCAATTGGTAAGATGCCCTCAACACCATATACTAGGGAGTATGTTGTGGTTCCTATGGGAATATGAAATGAAGTGTGGTAAACCCAAAGGGAAGGATTGATTTGGAGGTGCCAGTCACAACTAGAATCCTTGACAACCTTTTGGAGGATTTTTAGGATAGTTTTATTGCTTGCCTCATCTTGGTCATTTCCTTGTGGGAAATATGGGCTGGAGAATCGATGATGGATATGGAATTTGGAAAATAGATCATCCACATACTAATTTTTAAATGGGGTGCCATGGTTTGTGAAGATGGTGGAGGGGATGCCAAAGCGACAAATGATATGGTAGAGAATGAACTTAGATATCTAAATGTCGGTGGCTAGGGTAAGAGGAATCACTTCAACCCATTTTGTAAAATATTCTATGGTAGTTATGATATACTTATGTCCATCCAAGGAATGGGGAGTGATCAAACCAACAAGGTCAAAGCCCCAATATGAAAAGGGCCATGGTGGTGCAATGGGTTGCAAGTCTTGTGCTGGTGCATGGATCATATTATCATGTTGTTGATAGGGCAAATACTTCTTTACAAACTCACAGGCATCATGCTCCATGGTCGGCCAATAATACCCAACTCTAAGTAGCTTCTTTGCTAAGACCATGCCACTTGTGTGGGCACCAAAAATTCCAATGTGGACCTCTTGTAAAGCCAAGACAACCTCGTTAGAATCTAGACATTGAGAGAGAATGTTATGATACCCATGACAATATAGGGTGTTGGCTACAAGAGTGTAGTGGGAAGCTCTGTGAATAAGGTTCTAGCACTGGGTGTTGGTGAGGTGAGGGGATTGATACCATTTTTAAGATAGGCATGAATGTCATGGTACCATGGGGACTGAGGACTAACCAAATTACACACCATTTCAGAGTCATCATTCTCATAAGCGGGCGTGTGTAGCAGCTCGACTAGAAACTCATATTGCGTTGCATCTCAAGAGATTTCTAATAATGACCCGATAGTCGCCATTACATCAACAACCTTGTTCTGAAGTCTTGGCACTTGTGTGAACTATAGTTTGACGAATTGTTCTTTTAACTTATCCATAAGCTCTTTGTATGGCAATAGCTTGTTGTCCTTGGTTTGGAGCTCACCTAAGACTTGTTTGATGATCAGCTACGAGTCTCCAAATACTTGAAGTTCTATGATGTTCCATTGAATAGTTGTTCAAAGGCTGGAGATGAGCATCTCATATTCTATAATATTATTTGTGCACGAGAATCCCAATTTGAAGGACTTGGGGATGTAATCACCTTGAGGGGTGATAAAAAGTATCCCTACCCCTGATCCATGTGATGTGTAGGAGCCATCAAAGTATAGCTTCCACATTGGTTGTTCGTCGATATCAAAAATGTGCTTATCAGGAAATTCCATTATCAGAGGATATGCATCTATTAGTGGTGCTTCAGCTAGCTGATCGACAATAACTTTCCCTTTGATTTCTTAATGATATATGTACTAGATTCCAACTCTCTTAGTAGCATGACCCATTTTTTCATTTGGCCTATTAGTGTTGTCCTTAATAGAAGGTATTTGAGTGGGTCCACCTTTGAGATGAGCTTGATGGTGTGGATAAGCATATAATTTTGACACTTTTGAGTGGCGAAGACCACTGCAAGGAAAGATTTTTCCATTGGTGAGTAGTTGAGCTCATAACCAATAAGAGTTCTCCTGATATAATAGATGGCTCTTTCTTTTCTGGTATCATCAAGTTGTGCTAAGAGTGCCCCTAGTGTTGTATTGGTTGCAGAAATGTATAGGATCAGAGGGCATCCTAGGAATTTTGGTACAAGGATGGGAGAGTTAGCTAAATATTCCTTTAGCTTCTCAAAGCTTCTTTGGTAGGTTGGATCCCATTTGAAGTTAGTGTCTTTGCGGAGTAGATGCATGAAGGGTTGGCACTTGTCTACTAGCTATGATATGAAATGATGCACTAATTGTAGTTTACCTTGAAAACTTATGAGCTGTTTAAGTATTATAGGAGGAGGCATTTCTGTGATGGATTTGACCTTTTTAGGATCAATCTCTATGTCGCTTTGTCATACAATGAATCTTGACAAATTTTGAGATGTTACACCAAAGACACACTTCTTTGGATTTAGATTTAGGCCATAATGATGGAGGTGATCAAATACATGGTCAAGGATGTCGAGGTGTCCCAACCGTATCTTAGATTTTACAAGGATATCATCCACATAGTCTTCAAGGATCTTATGTATCATATCATGGAAGATGGATGTCATTTCTCATTGATAGGTAGCCCTTGCATTCTTTAGCCCAAATGGAATGATATTGTAGTAGAAGGTACCCCATGGTGTGGTGAATGTTTTTTTGTGCTGGTCTTCCTCTACTATCATGATCTGATTGTACCTTGAGAAGCCATCCATAAGTGACAACATCTCATGGCCTATTGTGAGATCAACTATCATGTCAATGTTTGGTAAGGGGAAATCATCCTCGGGACATGCTTTCTTGAAGTCTTTGAGTCTATGTAGATTCTGATTTCTCCTAAAGGCTTAGTGACATGCACCATGTTTGAGATCCACTCTAAATAGTCTATAACTCTACTGATTTTTGCTTGTAGGAGCATCTCTAGTTCTTCCTTTACTAGTAGTTTCGATGTATTTTTTTAATCTTTTTCTTAACTAGTTTTACATTGGGATCCACTAAAAGATGATGAACAAAAAGACTAGGATCAAGCCCTAGCATGTGTGCATATAACCATGCAAAATTAATTGTATCTTCTTGGAGAAGTGTAGTGAAAGCTAGCTCTTCACCCTCAGATAAAGATGTTGTGATATATGTATTCCTTGGGCATTCTTCTATTCCCAAATTGATTGGCTTTGTTTCTTCAATGATGATAGATGATTGATCTGGCCTATAGTCCTGAATGGGGAGAAGAGGAAAGTCCTCATCTTCTAGTGCCTCAAAGAGGTTTTCACCAAAAGAAACACCCTTTATTTTTTCTTTTTTAGAGTCAGAAAGTGCCTAAGAGGGGTTTTCATGAAAGGACTCATTTTTTCTTTTTCATTTTCAATTTTGTGGCTAAAGACTTCCTCTTCCCCGAAGTGTCCCTTGGGTTGAGCTGATAGACACATGTTGATTCATGCCCCCAGTATGACTATTGATTTTCCCATCCCATGAATCTTAGGAGCCCTCCCTCACTTCAAAACTCATTAATATGTGCCATGCTTGGTTGGTCCTAGTTTATGAGTTTGGGATGGATGAGGGAAAGTTCAATGACGTTAATGGTGAGTTGATGGAGGACAGAATTGACTAGGAAGGTTTCATCATCAAAAATATCATCGTAGGCTCTATTTTCTTCCTCTTCTGAAATATCTTCAACTTCCATGAGTTCATCTTGGATATTCAAGAGGGTTACACTAGGTAAATTGGTGCCCCCAATCATGACATTAGGTCCTCATATATGCAGGCAAGGGGTACTAAAACCAAGGCCCTGATGGAGTGGATTTTGTGATGCTTTCATGGGGTTCCTTGTTCCAACCTTTGTGGGTCCAAGGACGCCACCTTGATAGTTCCATTTCTCAGTGGTCCATTTGTGGGATATGGTGTATTTTTCCTTGAATTACCCAAGGAGCTCAATTTCAAGAAGTGGGGAGTACTTTTACAACCATCTATTAATATCGGGATCCAACTCTTGACCATTTAGAATTCTGTGGGAGATAAGTATTAATGGCCCCAACTACTTGATTTCAGGATCTACTAGACTAGGCTTGCTTTGGTGGATTGGGCACCCTTGTGTATGTGGATCAAGTGGTAAGGCCCCTAGCACAAATGCATCATTTAGGTTGTACTCACCACAACCATGGTTGTTGATCTTGACAGAGGAGAGAGTGGAGGCTAGGATTGTTTCTAGATGGCTATGGGATCGGGATGAGCTGGCAATAGAAGTACCAATGTCAATTCCAGGACAATAGGTGTAATGGGGGTGTCAGGACTCTAAAATTCAAATAGATTTTAGTCTATATTCTAAAAATTTCCCTAGGGCATGAATCATTGCCTCAAAAAGACCATTTGAGATGACCCTAGTTCAAGTGCACATAAAAGAGAACCTATTGATTTTCATGGGATGTTGCTTGGGACATGTGTTCCTTGCTTATCATTAAGCATATGTAGTTGGTTACAACTCTCAAAATTCAGTTCTGACATATTTTGGAGATAGCCAATTGGAGGTCATTTCCCAAATCTGATTCTTGCATTCTGTTCAGTTTTTACTAAATGACCCACTTTGGGGGTTTCCATCTAACACCCAGTTGATAGTCATGGGATAAGGAATGAAGTAGTGTATTTTAGGCATGAGAGTGTATCTCCATGCCCATTTTCAAATTCTTGTGGGTTCATATGATCAGTTTACTAGGGCTCTTCTGTTTGCATTTTATTCAGTTTTACTGAATGTGGGAATGCAGATTTTGAGTGGCCTACTTTGAGACCATACAATTTACACCCTAATCGTGATATGGAGAAATTGAATGTTCCTTTATACTTTAGAGATGGAAATGAGCTCCCGTTGTGATTTCTAGATCATTACCAATCCATTTGATCACTTTTCTCAGTCAGTTTCAAACCCAATTTATACAGTTTCACTATCTTTCAGTTTAGGATGTTCTGAGGGGGTGACTTTGAGAATTATTTCTGGATAATCACTTGATCATTTGGTGAAAATAATTAAATTTTTTTTTTATACATATGAAACATATTCTTCATC
This sequence comes from Chamaecyparis obtusa, assembly GCA_027943335.1. NCBI lineage: Eukaryota > Viridiplantae > Streptophyta > Pinopsida > Cupressales > Cupressaceae > Chamaecyparis > Chamaecyparis obtusa. The sequence continues at coordinate 1,112,059 of BSBK01007127.1, forward strand.
CAAGGTTTCAGACCATGAAGGTCTCCTTTGATAGGTTTACAAAGTCAGAACAACGGGTGTTTTAAAAGGTGATTAATACTGATAGAATAAACTTTGCAGAGTGACCATTTTTCATAAATTCATAGCTTGATGCTAAATTCTTGTCTCTAGATGGTGGTTGTTTCTTTGCATTATTTGTACATGAGTCTTCTACCCACATCAGTATTTCAACCTCAGTTCATCATTTGATATTTTATTGCATCTTCTTCAGAGGCGGTTCCCAGTGACTGTATTTTGCATTTGCAGAGCAAGTTTAAACATGTGTTTTCAACTTTTAAAATATTTCACCCTATGTAAGATTTTGGATAAACATCTGGTGGAGTGACTCACTATACTACAAATTTCATGTGCGTCAGCTACTAACATCCGGTAATGAGTTTTGATTAGTCTTTCAAAGGTGTGACTGGAGACAATTTATTTAGTTTGGCGACTCTAGTAGAGTATTGGAAATAAAAGTTTTTAAATGTCTGTTGTTGTTTGAATCACTTCCAGTCACACAGGTCAGTCACTCAATTCATATTTTGAGGATCAGTTGATTGAAATAAAGAAAAATTTAGGCCAGACCCACTTGGGGGCCCAACCTACCTCATAATTCTAAAAGGATTTTTGACATCTCCCTTTTAAACAATCACTAGCCAGAATACTCCAAAATATGTTGTCTCATGGAAGGAGTGATTACAAAATATGATGAAAGTGCATTTGTTGATATGAATATCCATCAAAGCTTATAGGGTAATGCAACATGATTTCCCTCTACAGAACAACACACATGTCAAATGAAGGTTGTAAATATCAAGTAGGGGCTGCACACATTTTTTATAAGTCCTAGGCACATACTATGAAAAGAAATGCCATGCACACCAAAAAACCCATGTACACTCCCTTTGATTTGATGTGCACACTCCTTTTCTCCCCCAACACACTCCTTCCCCATTTTTTCCCTTGCCCATGCGTAATCCTCCATGAGGTGTTGCGTAAGCTTTAAGAAGTTGTGCAACCTTCCTTAGGACTTGCACAACCTCCTTAGGAGCTGTGTAAGCCTCCTTTGGAGGTTTTGCACACATTCCCTTTGGCTTGTGTGCATTCTCCATAAAGGTGTGCATAGTGCCCAAACAAGAAACCAATGAGGATGTCTAGAGGCCAGGCATTAGAGGAGGTGGATAAACATGGGCTGCATTGTGTTTTTTAATCCCACATATACCCAGATCTATATTCATGAGTTGTTTAAGAGAAAAAACACACAATTAGTATTGTGAAGTGAAGAAGAGGAAGGAAGAGGAAGTGGGGCCTCCAGGATTTGTGTGGGCCCAGCCAACTAGCATGCACTTGGAGAAAATTTTGAAGAAGAATATTATATTTGAAGGAAACTTAATCCCACATTCACAGTGTGGGGAGGAAACAAGATATTTATAAGGCAAAACACACATTAATGAGGTGTCCAAGTGTGGATGCCCAAACAAAGGTTCTTCCATGTGTGCATGAGAACCAAGGTGCTCATTTGGTGATGAATTGGAGGTGATATGGTAGTGGGTCCCATGTGGAGGCAAAGTAAATTTTGACGAAGTGTGCAAGTGCAAGTTTGTGCCTTGAGATGCATGCAAAGAGATCAATGGTCGTCGCAATCACTCAGAGATGAAGATGCTCAAAATATATAATCACAGGATCATGATGTGTTGGCATGTGTCCTATGATGATGTGGTGATGGAATTGTAGGATGGACGGTGTAGAAAACTAGAATGTGACACATGGCAGAAAGTGGCGATAGGGTGGTGACAAGACAATGAGATAGGAAGTCAATAGGGTGCCTCGAGATGCGTACTTAAGATCTGATGGTTGGCATTATTCAGTAAAGGGAAAGGTGCTCGGTGGTTATCATCACAGGATCATGATAGGCTGACATGTGTCAGATAGTGAGCTAGCGGACTAGGTTGCAGATGGATGTCTAGTCAGAGAGATGACTAATCAAAGATCGACATGTGGCAGAGGTGATGTGCAGATAGTTCCAGTGAGATGATGACATGGATCAACATACCGATGAGGTAGTGCCATGTGGCATGTGGGTCCACCACAAAAATTCAAATGTATGTGCAAATAATTAAAAACAAATTATAAAGTCAGACTATTGAAATAAATTGAAAAATTTAAAAGAGTGGCTGCTCACGGAAATTTGGTCTGGAGATTGATTTTTTACCCAAATATAGGCATATAATATGTTGTTGGAAATGACAAAAGACAAGGATTTCTATGGCGGTGATAAAAATCAGATTTGACCAAGTGTGTGAGAGAAGTAATGGCTCTTGTAATTCAAAATTAGAAATTTGGTAAGATATTAATATAGACAAAATTGTTTATTGCAAATCTAGCAAAGGGAAAAGATCAAATCCTTTGCTAATCAGATTTCTTGTAGCTTGGGTTGCTTTGCAGAGGATTTTCCTGGGTTCTTGATGAGATCAGATTATTGTTTCTTTCAAGGTATTAACTATTGATTTGATTTTCTCAGAAAGAAAAAGTAGCTAATTTCCTACGAATGTTTGGAGATGGTACAATCAGATCAGATTTTATTTTGTTGCAGACCTTGGAGGTTGTTGCTTTAGTTTAGGGTTTTTGACCTAAATGATACGTTTCTTGTTGCATCCTTATCTCTATAAAAGGGATTTTATGATCATTTAGGAAGGGCTAGAAATACCTTGAGACACAGGAGGCTGAAAAGCTGAGTGTGTGTATTCTTAGTGCAAAGTGTAGTATTCCCTGCTAATTGTGTCAATACAGAGGAAAAACCTTCTAAATATTTTTCATATTGTTTAAGTGGTGTATTCTGAAATAGATTGTTATACAAGGATTTGAATCCTCACACTTACTATAGTTTTCTAGTTTCAGATCTCTCCTTTTGTTGTTCTTGTTGACTTTTGATTTATCTTATTCGCTGCACAAATTTTCTCTGTGTATATGTTTCTATTTCTCAGCCTTGATCTAGGATCAAGTTAAAAGTATCTAGATAAAACATAGATTCAATTTTCTCAATGGAAGGATGTTTTGTAAGTAGTATGAGTTTGGTTGATTGTATTTATGGCTTGGAATCTTTAATGAATTAAGTAGTTGTTCCTATATTTTGTATCTTCTTTAGATATATTGCCCACTGGACAAGGCACTGATAAAAAATTAGTATCTCTTGTACTGATGCAAGTTTGGTATGGTTGTTTACATTCTGCGAGTTATAAAATCAAAATCCTTTTAATCCTTTAAGTTTTATGTTTATGGGTATTAGTTACTTCATAGAAATGGAGAGTCAATGAATGACTTGTTATCATTTACTACGTTCTTTCTATTATTGTAATACCCCAAAAATGGGCTATAGGTTCATTAATCTCCTACATCATCAACAAATTGAATGAAATCGACATCAAAGTCCTAACCTAAGGCACATCTGAACATCATCGAATCCTAATTGATTATCCTAAATTCTGCATCAGGGAATATTCCTATCTTATCATAATTATCTTTGATTTAATGATTATTTGGCGATAAATCCTATTTATCCTAAAGTTTGATTAATTGAATATTCTAAATATTTAATTAATTAGATTTAATTCTACCACTTAATTGTTTAATTAAAGTTAATTCTATTTATTCTTAATTGTATTATTTAATTTTGACAATAAATCTAAAATCCTATGAATAATTGATTAAATTCTTATTTAATTAATTAAAGCAAGTTGTCAATTTTTAATAATATTATTTTTGAATAAAAGTTTGAAAAATAATTGATTAACCCATAAATCAATTGTTTTATTTTTCAAAATCAGTTAAGTTGGAAATAAATCATTTTGTTATTAAATTAATTCATAATTAAAACATGCACAATCAAGAAAAGCAGACAACTATCAATTATCAATTAAATCTAAACTCTATTTTGAGTTCAACTTTGCTTTTGCATGTTTTTGTGAATTAAATTATCTTTATTTTTAGATAAATCAAAAATCAAGTTGAGTTTATTTGAGTGATTTATGGCTTTCTTTCATGCACCTCCAAAGCCCTAGGTTTCTATAAATTAAGGCTTCAGCTCTTCATATCATCATCTCATAATTGTGCAAACTTATGCTGGCAAATTGGTATCTAAAGAATTGGAGCTTTCTTGCGAATCAAACAACTTTGTGAGATCATTCATATTTTAGCATATCATTGTTAGATTAATTGCATTGTATATCAATTTCATCTAGCTTAGAACTCATATAATATTTTTTATCTTATTGCATAGAAAATATCAAAAATATAGATTAATTTGCATTCATTTCATATCTAGATTTTGCATTCAAATCTTTCATTTAGGTGTTGTCTAGGTCACTGATCTCGGTTTGATCTAAGAATACATACTCGCACCTACTAGAAGGCAGTAAATCACTTGGTTAGTTTAGTTTCAATTCATTGCATGATTTCAATTTTCGCTAACCTCTAATGTTTTACTAAAGTGTTGTGTCTATAGATCAGGTACAAAATTCACACATGCATTTTTGGTGCCCACCGTGGGGCCCTGATATGCGTTTCCAATTAAATTATATCAATTTTTGTCTTTTCTACTCAATTTCTGAGCCAAAACTATGGTTTTTAAATTCTATCTGTACAATTTTCATACGAGTTTCTGACAAAAGTCATCTCAGACTATACCCACTATCGTACGATAGTATATTGGATCGAGAATCATGCCAGACTGTACACATTGTCATTTGGAAGTTCAACTATCATATCATCATACACCTAGTGTCGTACAAGTTTCAGGACTGTCATCTGGAAGCAGACCCATTATCGTATGAGTTTTGGCACCAGGTTTTCATTGCCGTTTCATTTTTTAGGGTAGTTTGTCAGATTTGGTTTTCAAAATTTGACTAACGGCTAATCTTAACAATTAAAATTCTCTATTTTTTATTGACTCCTGCTAGTTTTGATTGGAAAAAGTGCAAGAATTGCTAAAAATAGGTAAAAATATACTAAGTGTGTTGTGAGGAATTCAAGTAATTTTCTTAGCTGATAAGACTTCGATTTTGGATCTAAAACAAACATCTCATGTGTTTAGCTTGAGTGACTTTTATTTCTTTCCTATCACAGACTTCATTTGGGCTATAAAAATGAACATAGTTTGCTTTCAGCATCTTTGTTACACATAGTAATTAGGCCCCATGAACACTATTTGTGGATCTTGAAAGAGTGGGTTTCCAGCGAAACTCTTCTCAATGAAGGATCCCTTGTAGGTGGGGAGGATACTTTGAGAGTCTCACATTCTACTAGATTTGTATGTCCTCAACTTTTGATTGATACATTCTCTCTCCTGAGAGGTTGATAGATCATGAGGGGTTGACATCATAGATCTTTGTGAGATAATCTTGGTCATAGTGTGTCGGATTAATCTATTTGCTTTGTTTGGGTTAAAAGTGAAAAGGCTAGCGGATTATGCTCTACTTCCTTTTTGGATAGTACTAGAAACCCAAATCCTTGAATTTGGAACCAATCTCCATCTGGTATATTTTGTGAGTCACCTTTAGAGAGGGTTAACCATAGTGGACATTCCCTTAATTGGGTCAACCACGTTGATGGAACCTCAAGCGGTAATAGCCATTTTTTCCATGGTAGTGACAATCGCTATATAAATGTACTTGTGGAAGAAATCTTCATAGGTGTGGTTCATTATTGGGTTGTTAGATCTCCCTAGCAGCTCCTAATTGATTAAATTCTCAGACTGTGTCAAAACCCTGGTGCGCCAGGATTGGAGTTCACCCCTTTGGATAATAAAAGTTGTAGAGTCAGACCATTACTAAAAACCATAGCGAGGCCAAATTTTCATTTTCAGGAATATGTGCATTATTGCAAAACTTTTTTGAACATACACAATTAGCACTCTTAGAGATTAGCACAATTCAGTCACTTGATTGTTCATGCGCAAGGTTGCTTTTTCCCTTGTTCATTGTTTTCAGATGTGCTTGAAATCACTTGCTTGCGGTTTTGGGTGCTTGCTTATCTATCTGGTTATTGAAAATGAACAAATCTGGTCTACCCTTCAAATCTGGATAGTACCATTTGCAAACAATCCAAAATTGAAAACCCTAAATTTGCAAAATTTGAAGTGAAATTCCTTTTTGGAGTCAAAATTCATCTCAGGAGGTCAGAAAATCATACGAGTTTTTATCAAATGTCATTTCATTGCTGCCCAACTGTCATATGGTAAAGAACCCAGTGTCGTACGAGTCTTTCTGCCAATCAAATTCAAAAAGTCAAATCCTGCTAGCAACTGTCGTGCAAGTTTTTGCAACTGTCGTACAAGCTTTTCAACTGTTGTTTCATAGCATATCCATTGTCGTACGAGTTTGCAGAGTGTTGTTTGGGAAAATTTTGAAAAGTTGTCAGAAAATTGTTAGAATTGCCAGATACTTAGCTTTTTTAGCCTATTTCTAGAATCTGTCAAACAAATCACTGTGTTAAGAATAGAGCAGTAGCTATTGAGAATCCTATCATTTTCCAAAAGTGGCCTTTTGAATCTGATTCAGCCTTTTGTTTAATCAATTTGAGTCCTTATCATCTTGTGCCAAAACCTTGTCATAACTATCAATCTTCCATCAATCTTCAAAAAAGACTAAGTGTTGTGATATCTTGTCTGCTATCTTTTGGGCATCTACCCATACATCCAGGGCATAGTATCCCTCATCTAAGTCATATCTAAGCTTTAATCAATCAAACCTTGACATGGTTGCATCATCTGATCATCTTGATTCAGTTCATTCTTCAGTTGTCTTCATCATATTCTTTTGCTTCACCCAAGGTTAATGGTGGAAACTAGAGCTTCCTCTCACAAGAAATTAGGAGAAGCACTTAACACCAGAGCTTTGTCTACTCATGTAGGACCAACTCTTGAACAAATTTACAATTCTAGTCTTTACAAAGATGAAGGTCTTGGCAACTTTCGATTAAAAACTGGTTACATACCTCCTCCATCAACTCATGGAGGCAATCAAAAAACTCCTCATCAATCTATTCCAGGGAGTCCACAAACTCCTACCATGTCTCAAGTAGGGACAAACTTTGGTTCTCACAGAGCTCAATCTCAACATGGAGTAGATCAGGGAACCCACACCTGAACAAATTGCTTGATGTCAAAGTAATGATGAATTCAAGAAAATGATGAAGCATTTCTTGAAAGAAGATAGAGAGGCATACTTTTTACAATTAGCTCATCAAGGAGCTAAACTTCCTCCCAACTTTAATGTTGAAGATATCATTACACATGAGGAAGAAACTCCACTCACAGCTATGATGAAATAGATGCATGCCATGCAAGTCAAACTTAACAACCTTGAAAAAGAAAAGGAACCCAAGGAGTTCTCCATGGAGGCTCTATGTCCTTTTCCATTTGGCAAAGACTTGTACATGCCACCATTCCTAAAAAGAGTGGAGATGCCCAAGTATGACAAGTATGATGGACACTTTGACCCTCAAGATCATGTTAGAGAATTTTGTATACAATCTATGGAGTTCATGCATGAACCAACCTATCTGATGTGTCTCTTCCCTCGATCTCTAGGTGGAGCAACCATTCATTGGTTCTATAGATTGCCTTCTACTATCAAAAATTTTGAGGAGTTGATCAAATTCTTTTATCAGCAATACTCCTACAATATTCAACATCTAGTCACCATGATTGATATCTGTAATCTCAAGCAATATCCAGGGGAACCATTCCTAACATTTCTTAAGAGATGGAGGAAGAAGTTCTCTCTATATGCCAGACCTATTCCAGAAATAGAAAAATTGGAAATCTTCATCAATAACCTTATTCCAGAAATCAATTATCCTCTACAAATGCAAGATCATACATCTTTTGATAAGATGGTGGACAATGCTATCAAAATTGAAAAAGTGCTTGTGAAAAAAGGAGAAATCACACTTCAAAAAGACAAGTACGAATCAAGATCCAGTTCTAAAGACAAGAACAAAAATTGGAACAAGAATAAAGGCATCATCACAGATGGCATTGTTGATACTATCTATGACCCATCTAAGGCACCAGCTTTCAATCTAACTATTGGTACCCAAGCCATAAAAGCTTCAGAAAAAAAGGTGCCTAAATCATCTCAAAAGAAGCTAGAGTATAAGAAGTGGTCTGCTGATAATAAATGAACGTTCACTCCTCTTGGAGAATCTTTGGAATCAGCCATGAGAACTTTGCTAGCTAATAACATCATCTCCCTACCTAAGATCCAACCACCTGATTCTGAACCTAAACCAAAATGGTGGAAAGAAAATGAATTTTGTGATTTCCATCGAGGTACAGGTCACAAAATGAATAACTACTTATGCTTGAAACATACTATTCAAGATCTGATTGATAAGGGAGATATCACCATTGACAATCATAAGAGCAATAATGATCATACGGAATTCATAGAACCATTTTTGAAACATGATCAAGAAGTTTCATCTTCTCAACCTAATATGGGGGCAAAGGTCAATTATGCTTACCCTAGAAATAATGTCATTATCAATATGGTTGAACCTTATCTCTCTGAACATTGCAATGTCATCATAATTGTGCAAAGAGATAGAGATCATTCTTTAGCTAATGCAATTACTAGATCACAAGCTCAGGCACATCTGAATGGAAAAATCCCAGATTCATCAAATGTCCCTAAGATGCCCTTCAATCTTTCTTCTGCTTCCAAATAGAAGGTTGCTTCTAAATCTTCCAATCCTAAAGATATGAGGCCAACATCTTATAGCATTGTTCAACAACTCCAACACACCAATGTGAAAATCTCCATGTTTGAGTTGCTTTAAATATCTCTAGCTCATAGAGCCGTTCTAGATAAAGCTTTGCTCGGATCCAATGTTCCTGATGACCTTGATTTAGATAGGTCCCAGACTATGGTTGGCCATCTTACATCTCCACAATATATCTCCTTTTCTGAGGAAGATGACAAATCCTTGAGTCACCCACATAATCAGCCCTTGCATATAGAAGTCTTGATCCAGAACCATAGAGTCAAACATGTGTTGATAGATGGGGGCATTGGCCTAAACATTTGTTCTTACAGCTTGGTTACACAATTAGGATTTTCAGAATTGGCTATTGATCCTAGAAAGAAAATAACTATCAAAGCCTATGATGAACAAGAAAGATCTTCTAAAGGCACCATTATCTTACCTATCAGAGTAGGTCCAATTACCAAAGATACTATATGTCAAGTCCTTGATCTACCTTTGGCTTACAACATTCTTCTAGGAAGACCATGGATCCATGAAATGCAAGCTATTCCTTCTAAATTCCACCAATGCTTGAAATTTCCTTATGAAGGAGTAGAGGTCACCATTCCAGTAGACATATCTACCACTTGCAATACATTGAAAGAAGGTGCGGATAAACTTGTGCCCAGTAACAGATAATCTTCCATTAAGTCAACAAAAGAAGCATCCACTTCTAAAATGGAAGATATTGCCAAAGATGTCCATATCAAAGAAAATAGTATGGGAGAATATACTATAGAGCCAGTCTTATCTTTGACATCTCTCCCTATTTCACCTAAGTCTTATGGGCAATCTTTGAAATAGTCCAAACTAGAATCTAAAGAACCCCTTGAGGTATATAAGAAGAATTTTGTAGCAAAACAAGTCTCCAAGCAAGAATTTGAAGAGGATGAAGCTGTGCTTGCATGGCTATACAAAGATGAATCTGAATCCCATGATACTCAAACTAGTAATTCAGCAGTACCAAAAGATTTTTCTAAGTCATATGGCCCAGGAGATAAATTAATAGATAAGATGGGATATTTAGGTAAAGGACCTCTAGGAGTCAGAGGAAAAGGTCTTGAGGCACCTCTCCCACATACTGGTAGAGAAAATAAAGACAAAGTTGGCTTAGGATTTAAAAAGAAACCCTTTCACTTCAAAGGTAATCATTCCCATGTCATAGAGCAGATTGCACCAAGAGAAGCCCTTCTTAAGAAAGAAGAAACATAACCATCAGATAGTGATTCAGACAGCTTAGAACTCATTCCCTATGAAAAATTGCCTAAAGAGATCAAAGACCTTGTTGATGCAGAAGATGATCCTATCAAAAGATTCAATGTAGTAGAAACACAAGAACCTACTATAAAGCAAGAGATAGTTGCCACACAAGAACCAGCTAATCTCAAAGCTAATCAAATAGACCAAGAAGAAGGTGGTAGTTATTCTAAGATAGATTCCCATGAGTATGAATACAAATCCGAATCTGAGGGTAACCCTTCTTGGGGTCTTCACCTTGATTTTACTCATGTTCTAAGATTTCCTAGAGATCCTGAATTAGAAGATGAATCTAATGACTATGAATGGGGAGTCATTCTAGAACCAGATGAGCTTATCACCAAGAAACATGTTGATGTTATTCACCAATATACACCTCAACCCAATGTAAGTCTAGAGCGAAATGATGAACCTATCGAGTCTGATCATCCTATGGCTGAATTGGACTCCCATAATGACATTGAGCCTATTCACAAATTAAATGTCTTAAGTTGTAATATCACCTTTGAACTCGAGCATTGGGTTAGGACCAATGATGACATATCCATATCTGTAAACACTATCTCCCAATCTTTCCCCACTTTGACTATCCAATATCCAAACCTTATTGATCAAACCTCCATGAATCTGAACCATGGTATTTATACCTTCCTGAATGACTATGCCCTTGCTTGCTACCTTAATGTAGTTGAGCCTATGAGTACTTCCATTAGTGAATCGAGCGTTAGCATGATAGATTTGGACATCAAATATCTTAGTCAGAAAAATAAGAATAAAAAGAAAAAAAAAAGGAGTTCTGAGGGTGAAAACCACTTTGTGGCAGTCTCAGAACCTAAAAAAGTAAAAATAAAAGATGTATCCAAAGGTGAAAACCTCTTTGAGGCACCTAAGGATGAGATATTTGATGTCCTTCCAAGTCATTTACAAGATAGATCTCCAGTTCTAATTGAGCCCACTCAATCCATCAACTTGGGAACCACAGAAGAACCATAGTTGATTCATGTAGCACAATCTTTATCAAAAGAAGAGAAGAAAAAGTTTACAACATTCCTAACAGAGAAGAAAATCAACTTTGCATGGAAATATTTAGATATGCTAGGGTTGGATCCTAATCTTATAATGCATCATTTATCTATAGCTCCAAATTTCAAACCTGTCAAGAAAAAATTGAGAAAGATGCATCCTCATGTTGCACTCTTGGTGAAAGCTGAATTAGAGAAGCTCCTAAAAGCCAGATTCATTTGAGTTATTGACTATGTAGAGTGGATCTCTAATATTGTACCTATTTCAAAACTAGATAAATCAATCAGAGTGTGCACAGACTTTAGAGATGTAAATAAAACATGCCCTAGGGATGATTTTCCACTACCTAACATTGATATGATAGTGGACATGACTGTGGCTTTTGAGATGTACTCTTTAATGGATGGTTTTTCAGGATATAACCAAATAAAAATTGCTCCAGAGGATCAAGAGAAAATTGCTTTCACATGTGCATGGGGCACCTTCTGTTGGAATGTTATGCCATTTGGGCTTAAAAATGCTGGTGCTACATATCAAAGAGCCATGGCATCTATTTTCCATGACATGATGCATAGGACTATGGAAGATTATGTGGATGATACTTTAGCAAAATCTATGATTAGAGCTGAACATCTAAATGACTTGAGCAAGATACTAGACAGAATGGAAAAATTTAGTCTCAGACTAAATCCTAAAAAGTGTGTTTTTGGTGTCACTTCTAGAAAACTCTTAGGATACATAGTCTCAAAGAAGGGCATTGAAGTTGATCCAGCTAAAGTAAAGGCTATAATAAAGATGCAACCCCCAAAGAATATCAGTCAAATGAGGACATTGCAAGGAAGAGTTCAATCTATTAGAAGATTCATATCACAGCTTGCAAACATATCACAACCATTTACAAAAACATCACATAAAGATGTGACATTTGCATGGAATGAAGAATGTGAGAAACACTTTGATCATATCAAATAGTATCTATCAAATCCCCCAATCCTGATGCCTCCTATTCATGGGAAGCCATTGATCTTATATGTCTCCGCAATAGATACATCACTGGGGGCATTGCTAGCACAACATGATGAAGATAAAAAGGAAAGAGCTATATACTACATCAGTAGAACATTGGTGGCATATGAAAAGATCTATTCAATGATTGAGAAAGCTTGTCTATCTTTGATCTTTGCATCATAGAAACTGAGACACTACATGTTAGCTCATACCACACATTTGGTAGCTAAAATTGATCCACTAAAGTACCTACTAAGAAAAGCTGCCCTCACAGGTAGATTAGCCAAATGGGTCATGCTCTTAAGAGAATTTGATATCAAATATGTGGAAAGAAAAGCTCTTAAAGGACAGGTTATTGTTGATCAATTAGCAGATGCACCTATGATTGATGATACACCAATGTAAATGGAATTTCCAGATTCCTCTATCATGACTCTTTCTTCTAGAGAATGGAAATTATTCTTTGATGGCTCCTACACATAGAATGGATCTGGAGCAGGCATATTATTCATAACTCCTCAAGGATACTCAATTCCAAAAGCATTCAGATTAAAGTTTCCTTGCACAAACAATATTGCCGAATATGAAGCCCTTTTGAATGGTATGAAACTAGCAATTGAGTGGAGAATAATAGAGATACACATTCATGGATACTCTCAACTTGTTATCCATCAAGTCAATGATGTGTACCAAACTAAAGATGAAAAGATCATTCCTTACAAGAGAATGGTAGATGATCTTAAGAAATATTTCATATCTATCACATTTGAGAAAATTCCTAGAATGGAGAACAAGGCTGTCGATGCAATGGCAACACTATCCACTTTATTACAATAGCCTGAACATGAGCTACGCTATGAGTTCCTGGTGGAAGCACTATCCTATCCTGCATACAATTCCCTAGAAATGCACATGATCTACACTATTGTAGGTCATGATTCATCTAGATATAAAAACCTATTTCAGAGACCAAATCATTCCTGATACCTTCAACCGCCATGAAAAGAGATACCTTATCCGCAATGCCTCCCGATATGTCATCATTGGTAATGATCTATACAAACAAGGTTTAGATGGTATGCTACTTAGATTTTTAGAATGGGAAGAGTCTCAACGTGCATTAGAGGAAGTCCATGAAGGTATTTGTGGGTCACACTCAAATATTTTAACACTAGCTTGAAAACTTATTAGGGTTGGGTACTATTGGCCTGAAATGGAGAAAGAGGCTACCAAATTTGCTAAGAATTGTCAATAGTGTTAAGTACATGGCAACTTAATTCATGCTCCAGGGAGAGATCTAATTCCCTTCACTACACAATGGCCTTTTCACCAATGGGCATTTGATCTTATAGGAGCTATACATCCTCATTCTTCTAATGGACATACCCATATAATCACAGCTATAGATTATTTTACAAAATGGGTAGAAGCAGTCCCTTTGACACAAGTAACTAGAAAGAAAATATCTATGTTCATATTAAACTATATCATATGTAGATATGGGATACCTTATTTTATAATCACAAATAATGGGGGACAATTCAAAAATAAAGACCTAGATGATCTATGTGCCAAATTCAAGATCACACAACATTGGTCTTCTATCTACTATACTCAAGGGAAGGGACAAGCAGAGGCTTCTAATAAGAATCTATTGAAAATCTTACACCGCACAGTTAATAAGACAGGAAGAGACTGGTATCTCATGATCAATCCAGCTCTCTGGGCCTACAGAATAAGTATCAGAACACCTACTGGAGGTACACCTTTCACTTTAGTTTATGGGTCTAAAGTGGTACTACCTATTGAGGTTGAAATCCCATCGCTAAGAATCAGAATGCATGGTCTAGTAACCGACAATGACTACAGAGTGTCTAGGTTGCAAGAACTTGAACTACTAGATGAGTGCAGACAAGCAACACATGATTATCTCAGAGTATATCAGAAGAGAATGTCTAGAGGTTACAACAAGAAAGTCACACACAGAGAATTCCAAGTTGGTGATCTAGTCTTGAGAGAGAATCCAAAAAATCAATCACATCAAGAACACAAAGGGAAGTTTGAACCCAACTGGTTGGGTCCCTTTATAATCACTGCTACTTTTGGCTCTGGTGCCTATCAACTCTCAATGACTGAAGGAGAATAGCTTTGAGAACTAATCAACGTTCTCCATCTAAAGAAATTCTACACCTAAGGCATTCAGTCTATGGTAAAATGTCTTGAAAAAATTCAAAAATATAAAAAAAAATCAAAAAAATTCAAAAATATCAAAAAAATTGAAAAAATGAAAAATACAAAAAAAAGAAAAAAAGAAAAAAGTGCCTTGGTGAAAACCTGGAAACAGGCACCTTGGTAGCAAAAATAGAATCTCTTCCAAGATGGTGAAAACCCAACAAACGGGTGCCACTTGTTTCAATACGCTCCATCTATCAGTGCAATCTTGGTCTTTCCCAGCTTTCAGTCTTGCTTTAGTTTGTACATATCTCCCAGTTTGTTTCTGCATTCCTATTTTCAATAAGTTGATTTGTACACCAATCAGCTCAAGCGTTCATATCCTATCAATGTTCAAACTTGGGGGCAATCAAAGTCATATCCTATGGCCTCCAATGTATCTTAGACATATCATATCTAGTCCGAGTCCTTTGAAGCTTCATCCAAGTCAGTCAGTCAGTCTTGTCTCCAGAAAGGATTTTGCATCTACAACACCGCAATCAAACATCAAACACAAATTGAAAAAAATTGTGCTTCACATGCTTTTATCTCCTTGTATGCTTACTGATTCACATTGGGATTTTTGCATATTGTGTCCCTTCGAGCTCTTCGATGATGTCCTTTACATGATTTAGAGAGTAATGACTGGGGGAATAATCTTTTCTTGGTTTTCTGCTTGTCTGTGAAAACCTAACAACTTTGGAAATTCAAGATTGAAATGGTGTCTGACTGTAAGAGCCTCTATCTCAAATTGGATGGCCATGCGTACCTCGACCATTGATACCCAAAAAATTCAAGGAAGTTTGATCTAACTGTTGTCTTTTTGAGTGATTTCTTTCTCTTACTGTGAAATGCAATCTTGCCTAAGGATGTGAACAATAAAGGATCACTACGGGTAATTCACATTGGATTTAGAATGATCTCTTGACTACTTGATGTGTTTGTAACACAAGGCATATTCATGTTATCACGAAATTTATATTTTGATGCTTATACAAATTGCTATATCAAAATGGACATGATATTCAGGTCAACTTGGCATTTATGCTTTGGTGCTTATATCTAATCCAACATCCCGAAAACAAAATCAATATTCATATATCCATGGTTTCCTAATCAGTGGGTGTTGTATTGATTCCTACACATACAAATCGATATTCATATGTCTATGGTTTCATAACTAGTGGGCATTGTATTGATTTGTCTGATTACCTAAAAATTCAATGATGAGAATGACCGACACATGATCATTGACTAGGTCCTAGGTCTTAGGTTGCATTTGATATTGCATGTTTCTTTGCATTTTTCATGTTTGCATGATCTCACAATGGTTGATTAAACAAAATTCAATGCTTAAAACAATCCTTCAGATATCTCTTCAAATCTAACAAGAGCTGAAAGCTAACTCGAAGGTCTCTTCATAGCCTTGCAAGCAATTACTATCCTAAGTTAAATATCCTTTTTGACATAGGACTGAGTACTTGTCTTCATCATACCTGCAAAATATATCATGTGTATCATTGCATTTACATATCATAATCATTTGTTGCATTATGATTCACCCATGTGCATAAGAATAAATCATACATACATATTTCCATAATCAAATACATTTGCATAAAATCCATACATATGAAAGAAATCATTGCATTACATTGATCCATACATACATTCTACACTACTCATAGCATAAACATCACATGATATCATCATAAATCAAAACATGACAAGTACAAATGAAGTCACGACCCAAAATATCGATCTCATATATATCATCAACTCAAAATGTGTCAGGGGTGCACTACTGGCACAATATACAAAAGAATGAGCTCCTGAGAGCTATCAGAGTCAAAATAGTATATCAATGATAAAAAAGAACAGAGTATATCAAAACATAAGAACATGAATCAACTATCAACATGCTCCTTGGTATTTGGTGGAGGAGGGGGTGGTGCATCTGGTATAGCCTCTGCTCTCGGTGCCCTAGCTCCCTTTGAGGCTACCATATAATCTAAATATGTGGGTACTCTCTGCGCAGTAGGGATAGTAGCATAATATGTAGACACGTAATACGAAGCCCATGAGGTCTGATGGATCACCTCTATCTATAATCTCTAAACCTCTGAATGAAGCTCTGTACGAAGCTCTATGCACTACCTATCTACCTCTAGATACCTCTCCTCCGACCTAGCACTCTATACCTTCAGGTCCCGGACCTGAGCTCTGAGACGTCTAATAATCTCTGATGAAGTAAGAGGTACACTAAGCTCATCCTCTACTACTGGCATATCTGTGTCCTATGCTGGCTGTGCTAGCTGCTCTACCTGCTCTATGGTACCTACTCTATGCACCTTATGACATCTAATCTCAGCTGCTAGATCAAAGGGATCATCTGTACCCATATCTATACCAACACCTACAACCTACTCAACTGCTAATACATCATTTGCAGAACCAACACTGCCCAAAGTGTCACTCTCACCCCTGGTCCATCTCTGTGAACCTATGGATGTACCTACTATAGAAGTAGAAGGATGAGGGGGCTTCATATGTCCTGCTAGTCTCTGTAGTGGAGCCATCACTCTTAGTTTGGGTGGTGTAGGATGTATTGCCTGTGGTCTCAGACCCGATCTCATAGGAGCTCTTGTGACATCCATAGCCTCCTCCATGGAGGGTATTAGCTCAGTCGGGTCAGAAAATCTATAAATGGGGTGCTCTGCCTGCCAAGTAATGAATCCATCTGTGACCCCGACATCAACAACCTGTGGAAGGTAGTCCCAATCTCTCCCAATAATAGCGTTGTACTCATATGAACATAAAGAATAAGAGAGCCTCTATGTCCATCTAAGCCCGATCTCACGAACTATACAGGCATATGCAGTATACTCTTGTGGGGCATCTTGTCTCCATCCATACTGACACCACACTCTAGTAATGCAAAATCTCTCCAAAATAGTGGAGGAATGACCAATGAGTACCCGACTCTAAAAAAAGAAGCTAAACTACTCTCTCACAGTGGGCCAGGCCTCTATCTACAAGTAGGGTCTCCATACTACAAAATTCATATCATCCAAGCATCATCTAAAATACTTAGTATGGCCCATGCAGACCTGTGTGACATAACTAGCACATGTGTATATCACTGGCTCCTATGGATGATGCTGTGTTTGAAAAACTAGTCTCAAAATTGGGATATGCTCCCAGGCCCATATCTGTAATGCAAGAACTCCAGAAGTGAAACTCTTGCAATCCTGATACACAACCTCGTGCATCTCTGAAAACATATGTGCCAAAAGACATTGACCCCAAGAAAGCTCAGTGGGAGTCACCATAAGAAGTGCTACCATCGGGGCCCATCCCATCAAGAAATTGTTCTGATGATGGCTTGGCATGATGAGCTCACCAATCATCCCAGCAATAATGCACTCTAAGCGGTGTGTCTGACCATATCTCTAAACAAGGGTCTCCCATGAAATGGACCCAGTCAACTGTGTATCATCACCAAATAGACGCCTAAAAGCATGAAGACTTGTTTGGCCGGTACTCACATACTCAGGACACTGACTACTATGGAAAGGAATGCGTAATATCCTATATACATCCTCTGGAGTCACAGTGATCTCTCCAGCCGGTAAATGAAAAGTTTGTGTCTCTGAGTGGAACCTCTAGATCAACGCAGTTAGTAGGCCATTATTTACCCTAATATCAGGTAAATGGATTAGGTACTCAAACCCATAGGCAACAAGATGTACCCTCATAGGATCAGGAAGTGAAACACATAGTCTCTGTGTTGCTGGATATGAATGACAGACATGTACATCTGGATATGTGACCTATATTATACAGAAACAGGAAATTCTATCAGAAATTGGGTTCAACAATAGGCTAATAGTGTAGAAATTGAATGGTTTGGTATTTTAGAAGGTAGGTCAAAGAGTCAGCAATTAGGTAGAGCAATCAGAAAAGAAAAAATTTTGACCTAAGATGCAGTTTTGAACTCATTGTTTTTCATATGACAGTCTAGACTAGCATGAAAAGTCGTACGAATTTCCACAATAGACCAAACGGCAAACCATAGTCATATGACACTAGACACTTAATCATACGAGTTTTGAGGGACCCGATGAAATGTCATACGACTCATGGGTCTCTCATATGACACTAGGCAGGTCATGAAATGACAAAAGGAATACAATTCAAATGTTGTACGAGTCTGGGAGATGACTCGTACAAGTTTTCATATACGCGAAAATTGAAAAGAAAAATGCGTATGAAAAGATTCTAAAAAGCTATAAAAACATGCAAAAATGGAATTTTCAGTGAGGTACAAAGGTCCACCTATCGGATGTCCATAGGTCTGAGGTCTCTGGTGTCTCCGGCTGGGCTCAAATCGATGCAAACTCACAGGTACCTTTGGTTCCACCATTTACTCTCTCAGAGGGCTCCATAGAATCTCCAAAGTCAAAAGGTTAAAATGAATTGAAAATGACCCTTCGGGCCTTTATATAGCTTTTGACCTAATTTTCAAAAGTGCTCCATTTTTTCATAAAAATTGCACCCCTGGCTAATTTCAACGTTCTGAATCCATTTTCAGGATCAAAATCAAAATCTGAGATCATTTACTATGTCAAAATCATGATTTAAATTTTTGGACCCAGGATGGTCTACTGCTTGCATAATTGACCTTCTATCATCACAAAAATCTAGAATTCAACTTAACTGATTATCTTATGTCAAACTATCAAAATTTCAACTTGGTTCACTATGGTCAACTCATGGTTTAACCTAGTCAAACTTGGTCTTTTGGACCTCCAAATGATGCATAACGCATTCTCGAATGTGTATAACCACTTCTCAAATCAATTAACATGCTTCTAAACCATTTAACGCTGACTTTTCTAATCAGATTTCAATTTTAATCCCGAAGGGGGCATGGTATTGCACATCATTCAAAGTCTGTAATCTAAATTTTGAAATCATATCTTTCCTCAGTAATCAAGACAACAACTGCGTCTAGTTACTGACTCATCAAAAAGACCTCATCGATCGGGTCAAATCATTCATCACTCGGGGCATATCAGATTCATTGAGATCCATATCAATCTAGTATTCTCCTAATCTTGTAATCTATATCAGATTTTTGCAACCATCGATTCGTTAGAGTTATTTTCCTTGGTTCTTCAATAACTGAAGGGTTCAGATGTGATACCAATGTGATTCTTCTAAGGACAATCAGGTCTGGAATCGGTCATTCACTTCTTTGTAATCATAAGGTTCAGAATTAGGTGTTTTGACACTCTTTCATAATCATTGGTTCATCGCTATTATAGTGAACATTATCTTTGGTCATTCAGGACCTAACATCATGTCTTCAAATCTTTCAATCATCATATCTTTTCATATCAGTTTCATATCTTTATCATAAATAGATTGTCTTTGAACCACTGCGCTTCGCACAATAGTTCAAAGAGGGGTAAAATGTAATACCCCAAAAATGGGCTATAGGTTCATTAATCTCCTACATCATCAACACATCGAATGAAATCAACATCAAAATCCTAACCTGAGGCACATCTGAACATCATTGAATCCTAATTGATTATCCTAAATTCTACATCGGGGAATATTCCTATCTTATCATAATTATCTTTGATTTAATGATTATTTGGTGATAAATCCTATTTATCCTAAAGTTTGATTAATTGAATATTCTAAATATTTAATTAATTAGATTTAATTCTGCCACTTAATTGTTTAATTAAAGTTAATTCTATTTATTCTTAATTGTATTATTTAATTTTGACAATAAATCTAAAATCCTATGAATAATTGATTAAATTCTTATTTAATTAATTAAAGCAAGTTGTCAATTTTTAATAATATTATTTTTGAATAAAAGTTTGAAAAATAATTGATTAACCCATAAATCAATTGTTTTATTTTTCAAAATCAGTTAAGTTTGAAATAAATCACTTTGTTATTAAATTAATTCATAATCAAAACATGCACAATCAAGAAAAGCAGACAACTATCAATTATCAATTAAATCTAAACTCTATTTTGAGTTCAACTCTTCTTTTGCATGTTTTTGTGAATTAAATTATCTTTATTTTTAGATAACTCAAAAATCAAGTTGAGTTTATTTGAGTGATTTATGGCTTTCTTTCATGCACCTCCAAAACCCTAGATTTCTATAAATTAAGGCTTTAGCTCTTCATATCATCGTCTCATAATTGTGCAAACTTATGTTGGCAAATTGGTATCTGAAGAATTGGAGCTTTCTTACGGATCAAACAACTTTGTGAGCTCATTCATATTTTAGCATATCATTGTTAGATTAATTGCATTGTATATCAATTTCATCTAGCTTAGAACTCATATAAGATTTTTTATCTTATTGCATAGAAAATATCAAAAATATAAATTAATTTGCATTCATTTCATATATAGATTTTGCATTCAAATCCTTCGTTTAGGTGTTGTCTAGGTCACTGATCTCGGTCTGATTTGAGAATACATACTCGCACCTCCTAGAAGGCAGTAAATTGCCTGGTTAGTTTAGTTTCAATTCATTGCATGATTTCAATTTTCGCTAACCTCTAATGTTTTACTGAAGTGTTGTGTCTACAAATCAAGTACAAAATTCACACACACAATTATCTACTTTGTTGAATCTAATCATAGTATTGTAAGAAGTGTTTCATTTTTTAGATTAGGTGCACCTACCTTGGTTCTGCAGAGCCAGAATTGTAGAGGGCAGTCTTGTCCCTATAGTTGGTCTAGTTACCTACAAATTTCCCCACATTTGGAACTTACCCCTCCTCAAAATCAGTCTTAGGTATATTGGCAGCCTTAGAGTGTAAGTCATTTTGAAACACCAATAGGGGGAGTGATTCTTCCAATGCACGACAGTATGCAAAGGATTGAGGATCTGCATGGATGGTGATTTCAATGCCTTGGTATAGAAATTTGAGGCACTGGTGATAAGTGGATGGGACAACTTTGATGGAATGGATCCAAGGGCGGCCAAGGATAATGTTGTACAAAAGGTCAAGATCAACATCATGGAACATAGTCTCTTGAATTGTTGGGCCTATCTTGATGGGTAGAAAAATGGTACCTTTTGAGGTACGCTCCAAGTTGTCATAGACCTTTATGGTGGTGACCTCATGAGAAATGGAAGCCTCTATAAAACCTACCTATTGTATGAACTTTAGCATACATAGGTTTAGGGTCAAACCATTATCTATCATGACCCGCTTGATGGCAAAGTCATTGACCATCATGACGATGTAGAGTGGAAGTTTGTATTCTAGCTCAACGAATGGCATTTCTAAGGGTTTGAAGGAGAGTGTAGAGGATGTGGATAAGTGTCCCATGATGTTTTTGAATTGGATAGTGTTAATGTCTACGGGGACATGTGCCTCTTGGAGGGCATTATTAAGGATCTCCTAATGAAGGGGTGAAGTGTGAAGGAGATCAAGGATGGAGATTTGGGTAGGTGTATTGTTCTAGGAGGTTATATTGCACATTGGGGATGGTCATAGGATTAGCACCGACAATAGATATCTAGCCTCTGTGAGTGGTAACTGTGCATTGACTATCAACACCCTTGACATGGATTAAATTAACACTAGGTTAATCTTGGGAGATGCAACCAATAAACTTTTCATAGTTTATGTAGGTT
Source organism: Chamaecyparis obtusa (assembly GCA_027943335.1). Classification (NCBI taxonomy): domain Eukaryota; kingdom Viridiplantae; phylum Streptophyta; class Pinopsida; order Cupressales; family Cupressaceae; genus Chamaecyparis; species Chamaecyparis obtusa. The sequence continues at coordinate 1,134,068 of BSBK01007127.1, forward strand.
GTGGTGTAGTCTTTCCTGTTAGCACTATCACCTTGTTTTCCCTTGCCTCGATTTTGAGGTGGAGGATTAGCGTTGGTTTGGTTCTTTGCTACATTATGTTGAGGAAACACATTTTTGTAGATCTACAGGTTAGCGTTAAGCGATGTTTGGATAAGTGCATCAATTGTGATTTCCTTTTTGTCGATAAGGTCCTGGACATAATGTTTGAGCTTCATGCATTTCATGGCAGTATGTCCCTTGACACAGTGATAGTCACAATACTCATTGTCTTTATACCAAGTGTATACTAATAAAAGTATCTTCATATAATTAGGGTTAATCATCAACAATAAGTGAAATAATAACTAAATACAACCACAATTGAGCAACTATTTAACAAAATCAATGACTAATTGAGTATCCTATGGCTCTCTAACTAAGATGTTAATGAGTGAGCTCTCAACAAGCTCTCATTAATGACAGTCCTAGTATGAGAATGATAAGATAAACAATGATAAAGCTAACAATTATCAAGATAAATGCTAAAATTGCTCTTAAATGCTTTTCTAAACTCAAATTGCAAGAGGTTTGATGCAATTCTCAGATAGGTGGTTGATAATAATGAAGGATTTTAGCCTTCCTTTTATAGATTTTCCAATGGTAGGGGGTGTAGTTGTGTTTAATCATGGTTGAGTCTTGGTTGATTTTTTGGTTCCACCCTTTGAAGACAAAGAAAATTTTGTGTCCTCAAATCTTGGGACAAGTAGACAAGATGGATGGTTAAGATTCCTTTTCACTTTGAGTGAATGAGATTCAATTTGGCTTGATCCATGTGAATGCCTTTCCTCAAATCTCATTGGTTGATTGATTTTCTCTCCTTTTGGTTTGTTGAGAGTAATTGATTTTTATTAATTGATTTAATTGATTTATTTTAGCCATGTAACCCTTGAATGGGTTAAATTTAATTTAATCCAAAACTATACAATTAATTGAATTAATTATATTTTGATTTGATTGCACTTGATTAAAATGCTCTTGATTTTGATTGATCTTGAATTAGGACTTGATTTTAATTTTGATTGGCTAATTGTGCATTGTGATTCAATTGATTCAATTATGTCCTCGATTTTCTCTGATTTCACTTGATTTACTTTGAATTATCATTAAATTGTCTTTGTCCATTTTTAGGTGATTACAAATTCCCCTCTTTGAGTTGATGTGCGAAGCATGTCGATTCAAAGAATACTCTGATCTAGCTTGATAATAGGTCCTAATTCATTGATGGTCGATCTTCAATGTTTGTTTGATGTCTTTTGATGGCCAATCTTTAATTTTTGATACGAGATTGATGTAGATATGATCGATATGAAACTCTCAATTGATATGGTTTTGATGATAGTTCTGATATGATGGTCATTCTGATGATGGATCCTTGATATGATACCTGATTCAATGATTGATTTTGATGTGATGCCCCATTCGTTTGATTACAAAAAAATTCCTAATAAAAGCTTTTGCTTTGATTTGATGATCGATATATTGATTCTTGATGATGTTGTTGTTAATGATATGATTGCATGCCCCCTCGGGAAATGAATCAAAATGATTTTGGATGATTTGATTGAGATAGGGAAATTTTGATTTGTTTCCTGATATAGAAATTTGAAAATGCCCTGATCATGAGAGGATTTGATGAGAAAAGATTTGATTGATAAGATGTTGATACTCTAGATAAGTTGATGATGATTTGGTATCATTTGATGTTAGTCAGAATCACTTGGTTGATGTTGATGTCAATATGATATGATAAGTTGATGGGTTGATATTTCACTCTCAAGATCTAGAGAGACAAAACAATGATTTTCCTTCCTCATGATCTAGAGTTAGGAGATTTGATGCGCTCAAGATGAGAAAATGGATGATAGGATAACTTGATTGATGTTAGATGATCAATTGGATGATTTGACTAATTGATATTTGATACATCATTAGATGATACAAAATGATGGATTGATAGAAGAGAAAGTGATGAATAGAATTAGGCTGCCCCTATTTGATCAATCTGATTGATTGTTGATGATATCCTTGATGAAGCATGAATCATTTTGATGGATCAAACATTTGAAGATGTATCTTGATGATGTTGATGTACCTTTGATGATCAGATTAAACATGATTTTTGATGATGGATACGTCAAGCATTGATGATGTTGATTAGGACTTTGATGATACATTGATTGACATTTGATGATGTAGATTTCAAGACATTTGATGATGATAACTCCACCCCCTTTAGCTTTCCTCTTGCAAATTAGTTTTTGATCTAAGAAAGGCAAAACAATATATACAATGCATCTAATCTAAGATGTATGCAGCTAACTGTCATTATTCAAGATTTGAAAGCTTATTTTCATCATCAAGCTTTTGGAACATGAAATTGGTACAACCCTCACTAGTTCAACTATGATGATATGAATACCTCTTTCCTCAAATTTTTGCAATTTCAAGTAAATAGACAAAGAATTGATCCCTTTCATATACAAACGTCCTCGGTGATTCCTTGATGATCATGTCATTAGATGGATTAACATACTGCTATGAATCAACCTAACAAGCACTCAAGTAGAAATCAAGAAAATATCATGTCTTCATCATTGCTCATCTAGTCCAAGACTTCATCGATTTGCTAAAAAGACATGGTTTCACAAATTTAGTAACACTTTGAACATTTTTGCTTTTGTTTGTAGATCCATATTTCAAAAACTTCATCCACTTTGATCCTTAGTTATGTTTAAGCTTTTTAGATTTTGATTTGATTTGATTAAGCTTTTTAGATTTTGATCTGATTTTTCAAAAAAAAAATTGTTGTTTAAATCAAGTATTTGGAACTTTAAAATGTGATATTGATCAATAAGTTCAAATGTAGCCATTTTCCAATTTTGATGCGATGATTTTGAGCCAACTTGTGTCTATTTTGATAAGCTCATTGAACTTGGATTGGTGCTCCTAGTTTGATTTAGCAAAGATCATGCTTTGTTGGGCAATGCAACTTTTGAGTGTTTACTTTAAGATTTGCAATTTTTAGATTTTTAGATTTTCAATTTTTTTTTGAATTTTTAAAATATTTTTGATGTTTTTGAATTTTAGAGATTTTTTATTTTTTTGAATTTTAGAAATTTTTTATCTTTTTGAATTTTAGAGATTTTTTATGTTTTTGAATTTTTAGAGATTTTACGATTTTTATTTTTTTTTGAATTTTTGAAGATTACTAGTTCTCAAACAAGATCACATTGAATTTCCCTGATGTCTAGCAAGTTATAGGATTTGCAAACTGATGGATGATGGATGAAGAAAGTATGTTACCCATAGGACCATCTCTCCAAGATTATCCAAGCTAGGAAAAATAATATCTCAATATAGGCCAATGATGTGGTGTTGGATAGCATATGGAATAATGACCTGGTGTCATGACAATGGTCTAAAGGAATGGACATATCAAAAGACTTTCTCAAACTTCTTTTTTTTTTCTTTTATTTCTCATTTGGATCAAGATCACGGGATCAATGTGGATAGGATCATACAATCATGATAAAGGGAAGGTGAAGGCTATGAGTGAATGATTTGGGATTATGGGAAGGCTTCTTAGGAATAAGAAAGATGGCTTTAGGATAAGAAAGATCATGATAAGGTAGCATGAATGCAACAAGTGAATAGGCTGATGGATAGGATAACTCATGTCAAGATACTTAATTCTCATAGATATGTTCAACCTTGTCAAGATCAAAGGTGAAAGATGTAATACGAATGCAAGTGAGATCAATGGTAGAAAGATGGAGGATATGATGGATGAAACTTGCCCCCAAGTGTAGAGTGCAAGAGAGAGGAATTACACATGATGCATGTTTGCCAAGTTTTCATCATGGTACTTGTCCAAGATGCCACAAGAAGTGGTTTTCACCATACGATAGGTTTCTTTTCTTTTCTTTTTCTTTTTTAAAAAAAAATTTAAAATTTTCTCTTTTTGTATGGACTCAAGCTTCATGCTCTTTAGATACTCATTGAAAAGGGTATGATATGATGGGTCAAGGCCACTGAAAGGTATGCTCAAAGATGTTGATAGGGTGATGGAAAGGTGATATGGTGGATGAGGTAAAGGGTGGCTAAAGATTTATGTGATGGATTGTATAATGGAAATGGAAGGATAATGAATGAGAGGATAATAAGTCTTTCCATGTGTGGGCATGAAAAAGAGAATGGAAGGATAATGAATAGGAGGATAAGAAGCATTATCAATATCAACATTGATACACACCTTGAAGGGTAGTGGAATAATGGAGGAAAAATGGGTGAAATAGCTTGGGATTTTGATGTAAGAGAGGATACAGATCTTGGGACACAAGGACTCAAAATGGATGGATGAGATAGAATGTGTTTGGGAGAATGTGAGGTGGAATCCTTTGGAAGCTTGAATGTCAACTTGATTTTTATTTTGTGTGCAAGTCTTTCAACAGTGACTTGGGAATCCACATATTCTTTGATTTTTATTTCTTTTGTGCTGCTTTTGAAGGCATTTCTTCAATGAGGGATTTAGGAACCCACATTTTATTTTATTTTTCTTTTTTCTTGGTGGACCTTTGCATTCTTGTGGATATTTAATTTTTCTTTTCATTCACATGTCGATTAGATGGGACATTGTGATTTTCATACATAAGTGGATTCTTGGATTTTTTATTTTTATGTTGCGCATTCAAATTTGTTCCAAAGGACTTGGGATTGGTGGATGAATAAGGTAGATATGGATGGTTCATATGGATGGGTTCTTATGGAGGATTGACATGGATGGGTGCTTGGTTTTTCAAGTATGTATGTCTTTTTTGATCTTGATAGGGTATAGGGTAAGTGGATTGTGGGATAGGGATGGTAGGAAAGGTTGATGGAGGAATATAAGGGCCCAATATAGATGGAAGATATGAAGGTTTCAATTTTTAGATATAATGACCAAGGATTGATTTGGAAGATGTATAAGGATGATGCTTATGCACAAATGGAGGTAAATGGGATGTGGGAGGGATATCAACATCTTTATTTTGAGTTGCATGACCAAGGCTTTCATCTTTTGGATTTATCTTTGTACCAATAGGCTTATATGTAGCTTTGATAGGAGTGACTTTGATAGGAGCAGTTGAAGCTTGAGATAGATATGGAGGCTTATGAAAAGTGGATGTTGGGGTAATTTTATCTTGACAAGGATCTTTTGATAGCCTAGGAAGAATACTTTTCTTTTGATTTTCAATACATTCATTAGAGATAGAAGGTATATCTTGACTTTGCTTAGGAGATGGATATGATATAGGAGATGAAGGAATATGGGGTGTTTGAGATGGAAGTATATCTTCCTAAAAGAAATGGAAGGGTATGAAGGGTTCATCATGGGATTCTTGAGATGTGGGACTTTGGTCAACTATAGGATAAGGAAGGATAATATCTTGATCTTGATCCTTCATAAGACTTGTTTCTTTGCACCTTGAATTAGTCTCTTGACATGGAGCCACTTCTAAGGACAATGTAGGAGTTTGGATCAGCATGAGGGATTCTTCAATGGATGATGGATGTTCATTTGAAATAGGAATGATAGGAATTGTAGCACATGAAGGCTTAAGGTCTATAACCTTTGAATCATGGAATAAGTTTGTAGCAAGATGTAGGTTAGCTTGGATCTCTTTTAGAGGTAGCCCTTGAGGGTATACATAGTCATTATGAAAACTGTTTGGATCTTTGTTTGATGGAGGAATAATGGATAGCTTTGCTTCTATATGGAATGGAGGAGTGGTGGAATAGGTGAAAGCTATAAGAGGACCACTACTAGACATGTGTTCATAAGTTTGATCTTGCTTGAGAGTAGTGTTTTCATTAGATGAGTCATTAGGATTTTCAATTTCAATTATGTCATCATCAATAAGATTTTGGATTTTATGTTTCAAATCCATGCAATTTGAAGTTTCATGCTCATTATGTCTATGATATTCACAATAGTTGCTCAAAAAGATAAAACCACATGAAGTGATTTGAGGCAATGTGATGAGATCATTTTCAAGGAGTTTTTCCAAAGTTGATTTGTATGAAATTTAAAAAGGAGTAAATGATCTATCCCAAGGATATTTGGATGTATTTGTGTTTCTCAAAGAGTTTTCATAGGATGAATATTGTTGAGATGAGACTAATTCCTCTTGATATTTTGAAATAGGTTCTTCATCAAATATTGGTTTATCATTAGGATATTCTCGATCAAATATAGGATTTTCATGATATTCTTTTTGATCAAATTTTGAATTATCAAAGATATGATGTTCATAATGTTTTGCTTGATCATAGAGGTAAGGAAACAATGTTCTTAAAGAAGATTTGTTGGATAATGTTTCCATTTCTTTTTCCATTTCTTGAATTCTTGTGAATAGAATATTCTTTTGAATTTTTATTGTTAATTGATTTTTGGATCTTAATGGATATTTTATTTTTGTAATCAAAGATCTTCAAGCACAACACAATGATTTTATTAATTATCACAAGAAATTCTTCCAAGCACTCTACCTAAGGTCAAATTTGGCTTTTAAAATGGCTCTAATGAGGTAGGCTTTCTAATTGGTCAAGGATTTAGTATGGATTCCATTCAAAATGGACTTCAATCTCTCATCCCCCAAGTATGTTAAGGGGCTTCCCACACGCACCAAGGTACGATTTTGTGCAATCCGTGAGGACTACTAGAGGAATTTAAAAAAATTTAAAATCCTTTTGTCATGCACTCCATTAAGGATACATGTGTTTCATTTTATAGTGGGTTGGACCCCCGTGGCAAAAGTGAGCATATCCCACTTTGGGCTATCTCTCTCACTGGCCTCATTAAGGAAAAACTTGGGAAGCGAGCCCAACTAAAGTTCTAGGATGGTATTCTCTATAGGACGTTATTTTTTGTTTCTTTTTTTGCATGCAAAAAAGAAAAAAAATATTTTTTTAGCACTTTTTAAAAAACAAAGTTAACAAAGTTCAATTTCCTCACCCACTAACTAATGAGAATTGAGTATTGCTACTCTTTTCTACAAATAAGGGGTTTTGATTAAGTGTTTGGTTTATTCCTTTAAGCTATCCAAATTACTAGATTTTGAAAGGACAAAGCCAAAATTTAAGCATGAAAATCACCAAGTTTTAAGGCTTACCTCTCCTTGTAGCTAACAAAAGTTAGGGGCATTTTTGAGTTATTTCCATGATTTTATGCTTACCTTGGCTATAGTTCCTTTCCAATGTGCTTTTTCTCCAACAAGTTAGTCTGCTCTCTGGATTTTGAACTTTTCTGTGCCTACTCATTTACAGTCAAAATGTACAAACAGAGAGTTAGATAAATGAACTTATCAATTTGAAAGAAAATTTAGACAAAAAATTGAAAGCGACATTGTCCAGCAAATACGCGATATCAAATTGTTTGCAGGCATAACTTTACTATTAGCAAGCGACACTTAAAAGTGACACAGGTGACACAAAAAGTTAAACAAGCGTAAATAGTTTACTGCTAAGCGCAAAGAATATTTAAAGTTGTGTAAACTGATTAAGTCAAAGCGACACTTTAAGAATAGTAAGTGTAAGATAAACGATACTAGGCATAACTTTTTCTGTAAAGTGCTTTGCAAAGCCCAGTCACAGAAAACAATGGATTATCGAAAAATGACACTTCTCAGCTAGCAGGCGTGACTTGTTGAGGTAAAGGCAGTATAGCTTTATCGCACATGCATGATCATTCAAATTGTAAGCGACAAGAAAGAATTTAAGATAGAATAGAAGTTATTGACCAAGTGCAAATGTTCAGAAAATAAGTGTCGACACAGAGATTTTAAGTGTCATCCGAGTGATTATAGGCATGACTGAATTGACTGTAGGCGTGATTTGACCTATTTCCTGCAAAAATTCCATGGAAAATAGCAAATACAAGCATACAAAAGATGATCCAAAGGATAAAATTGATAAAATGAGGCTTACAGCCCCACGATGGGCACCATTTTGTATACTAATAAAATTATCTTCATAGAATTAGGCCGGTTAATCATCAACAATAAGTGAAATAATAACTAAATACAACCACAATTGAGCAACTATTTAACAAAATCAATGACTAATTGAGCATCCTATGGCTCTCTAACTAAGATGTTAATCAGTGAGCTCTCAGCAAGCTCTCATTAATGACAGTCATAGTATGAGAATGATAAAGATAAACAATAATAAAGCTAACAATTATCAAGATGAATGCTAAAATTGATCTTAAATGCTTTTCTAAACTCAAATTGCAAGAAGTTTGATGCAATTCTCAGATAGGTGGTTGATAATAATGAAGGATTTTAGCCTTCCTTTTATAGATTTTCCAATGGTAGGGGGTGTAGTTGTTTTTAATCATGGTTGATTCTTGGTTGAGTTTTTGGTTCCACCCTTTGAAGACAAAGAAAATTTTGTGTCCTCAAATCTTGGGACAAGTAGACAAGATGGATGGTTAAGATTCATTTTCACTTTGAGTGAATGAGATTCAATTTGGCTTGATCCATGTGAATGCCTTTCCTCAAATCTCATTGGTTGATTGATTTTCTCTCCTTTTGGTTTGTTGAGAGTAACTGATTTTTATTAATTCATTTAATTGATTTATTTTAGCCATGTACCCCTTGAATGGGTTAAATTTAACTTAATCCAAGACTATATAATTAATTGAATTAATTGTATTTTGATTTGATTGCACTTGATTAAAATGCTCTCAATTTTGATTGATCTCAAATTAGGACTTGATTTTAATTTTGATTGGCTAATTGTGCATTGTGATTCAATTGATTCAATTATGTCCTTGGTTTGCTTTGATTTCACTTTATTTACTTTGAATTATCGTTAAATTGTCTTTATCCATTTTTAGGTGATTACACCAAGTTGGCTTGGGGGTCAAATCATCAAATGGTTGGGTCTAAGGGTATACAATCAGATTGGCACTAGCCATAGAATGTAAAATGGCATCCAAAGGTTTCCTAAGAGGATTGAATGTGTTCTTTTGATTGTTCTAGACACGTGGCTTATTTTGACCCTGGGTGACAGATATGGCATTAGCTTGATTTTCTTGGTTTGTTTGATTTGCTTAATATTTATAGTGTTGCATAGAGTATTGATTGATTGGGGTTTGTTGTTGTTGATATGAAGGAGTAGGTGTAGGAACAACCACAACAATTTGGACATGCTTCGTGTCTGTGGCTCCGTCTGTGATAGCATTTTTGTTCCTGTTCTAGTATCGAGGCTTGTCATTATTGGGTTTTCTATGTGTATCATCTTTGTAGTGTCAGATGGTGCCTTCGTCTAAGAGGCCTTTTTGATGTATATCCCTTTTCCCTTGATGTCCTAATAAGTTTGGATGTAGTTCATCCTCATGAAATGGGATAGTTTAGGATGCAGGTTATCGATAAAGATCTTGGTGAGATTTTTCTCAGGTGATTTATATGATAAACTTATGGTGAGGTTTTTCCATCATTGTAGGTAATCAGCGAGGATTTCACCTCCTTTCTATTTTGAATTGAAAAGGTCTAATAAGGATAGCTCATTCTCAATGTTATGGGTGTATTGGACTATGAACTTCTTAGAGAGTTTTGCAAAGGTTTTGATTGTCCCATAAGGTATCTTGTAAAACCACTCAATAGTAGTTCCTCCCAAGATTTTGGGGAAGAGGTGCATGAGGAAAGTGTCACTCTAGGCCACTTCTTGGAAACCCACATAAAATTACTAGACATGACTTACTGGATCTCCTTTCCCTCGATATTTTTTGAACTTGGGAGTCTCAAAGTGTTTAGGAAAGGGGATTTTTGTGATAGATCTATCAAAGGAATAGGGACAAACCTCTTTGAATTTGAAAGCCTTGCTTCTCATTCTGGCTCTAAGCTCCTTGAGAGAATTATTTATTTCTTCCCATTCTATGTTGATTGGCATTGGAGTGGGTACTCCCATTTGAAAGGGATCTAATGGTGCTGGTTAATATGGGTGGTTTTATGTAGGATATTGAGGAGTAGGATAGGAGGATTGCCTAGCAATATAGGTGGACTGAAATAGATTTTGGGGTGAAGGTTGTTGGTGAGGATACTGATGTTGAGGTGCGGGGGTGTATTGAGGTGGAAAATATGGTGTTAATTGGTGTTTCTAGGGGATGATGGGATGTTGTTGTTGTTTTATTGGGATATACTATTTTTGTAGAGGAGGTTGGTGAAATGGTGTAGCTTGTTCATAAGATTGGGTTTGCACTTGGCTAATGTATGTGGGTTGCATTCTTGCATTGCCAAATATTGGAATGGTTGCTTGGAAGCTGGTAGTAGGAGGTGGTTGTGCGAGATGGCTGGAAAGATGGGAGGAACTCTGTTGTTGTAGTGGGGGCACAACTTGAGAAGAGGTGGCTAGCATGGATAGATAGTTAGTGTATGTGGGAAAAGATATAATCAGAGGGGGTGATGGTGGAGGTTGTTGTGCTGCGTAAGGGAAGGTTTCTTGTGGGTTCATGGGAATGGATATGTGTGCTTGGGTTGGTATCTTGAGGGCATGTATTTGTGCTTGGATGAGGCCCCAACGAGAACTTGTTTGTGTTGCGGGTTGTGAGATGGATGTAGTTGGAAATGTGAATGTGATAGGGGAATTTTGTGATGTGAATGGAGGGATTTGAGATCCCATAAAGGGCATCCCTATTGTGAAAGCATCTTGTTGGGCTTGTGTGTTGGTGATAAAATGTGGAGGAGGAATGTATGTAGAAGCTTGTTGAGTGATTGGTGGAATGAATGTTTGGGTGAAAGCTTTCTAGGAAGTGGGAAGAGGAACTTGTGTTACCCCTGGAAGGGTGATGCCAATGTGGAAGCTTGCTAAGTGAAGGAGGGGAACAACTGTGTTGCCCCTTGGAAGGGTGATGCTAATGTGGAAGCTTTTTGGGTGAAGGAGGGAATTAGTTGTGTTACCCTCGGGAAGGATGGTGTTGATGAGGAGGCTTGGCTCAATATGAAAGGTAGAGGTACTGTTTGTGTGGTGGATTACATGGGAGGTGGAGGTTGGACTTGTGCAAAGCTTTGTGTATGAGTGGTAGTTTGTGATTTTGCAAATAGTGGTGGTGTGCCCATGATGGAAAATGGAGTGGATTGTGTCATTATTTTCACCGTGGGTTTTGTGGCACTAGATTATAAGATATATGGGATAGGTGAGGCTACTTGGGATATTTGTTAGCTAGGATCATGAATTTTTTTGATGATGGGAGAATAAAATTTAGCAGGGATATGGATGGGTTTTGTGGGACTGAAGGGTTGGAGATGTGATGGAATGGAAGTACCCTCTTGTGCGTAGTTTTTCAAAATGGCTAGATGATTCTGATCTATGATTTCATTTACCATTTGTGCATTCCCTAGATGGCTCATAAATGCTTCCATGGAATTTGTGGTGGATGTTTTGATTGGATCTTCCAACACATTCTCAATTTTTACTTGTGATTATGGATCATATGTTACCATCTCATTGTTAGGATCGGCGGGATTAGACAAACTAGTGATGAGATTGGGGTCCATATTCTTTCTCTTCCTAGCTTGTGTCTCAGCATGCATGAAATGCAAGTCCTAGGATGAAGAAATGATGATGCAATGGAGGATGAATGCAAGATGTTCCTAAAGAGATTTAAGGATGGGGATAGGATGCACATATGGATACCTAAGGATAGATGAAATAATTAGGATGATCTTGGATGGATTGAATGATGCTTGGATTGTGATTGGATTAGGATAATGGGGATGTCGTAAGAGCTAAGGATTACCTAGTGCCAAATGGGAATGAATTGCTTCTTCCTATATTAGGATCAAATAGATGGGATTGTCAACCTCAGATAGACTTATGATCTTTGGAAGATGGGATCCTTCTCAGTAGAAGCCAATATTTGGATCAAGATGATGAGGCCTACAAAGACAATTACAAGCTACCCTAGACAAGGCTTAGTTGAAAGAGTGGAGCTATAGGATGATTTTTTGATTTAGGATAAGGCTTAGTGTATTTGCATCATCCTCTTAAATTCTCCTTTTTTTTTGAGTTTTACATTAAGGATGATGATTTTGACTTAAATGAGACTACCTAAGAGGATGATGCAAATACACTAAAAGGATGGTCTATAATGCAAAGATGTAAGGATGCTGAGATAGTTTCGTGAGATTTGAAAGGATGTGGTGTGCAGTATACCAACTAGTCTTCACTCTCAAGGGTAACAAAATAATGATTGATTTGGAAGCAAGCTAAAAACTGTATGACTCTTGCATTGTAAGTTATGTTATCAATTTTTTCTTGATACTTGGTTTCTTCCTTGATTGTGGTTAGGACAGGTTGATGATTCTGGAGTTTGCATTCGATAACTTTCTTCTCTTGGTAAACATGGGCAATTGGTAACTTTTCTTTCTTATGCTTTGTTGTGTCGGTCATATCTCAAAAGGATGGTGATTAAGAAAAAAAAAATTGAGAGATTTGGGGAACCACATTTTGGATTTTTCTATTGGGTTGATCTCTTAAATGACAAAGGACTCACTTTCAAATATTCAAACTGAAAGACAATAGGCACACATCTGAAAATAGTCCAACAAGGGACAAAGAAACCTTGTGAGGTTCAAGTGTATGGGTTTATTTTTTCAATGAAAAGTAACAAGCACACTTTTTATCCCTATAAGGAGATTGACTGGGATTGAAAACCTTTTCTCACTAACTTAGGAACACACCCAACAACTCCTTAGAATATGGCTATCACCAAGCACTCAATGACTCCAGTCATGATGTCGTATTATCTAAGTGTTAACATTAATGGGGGCTTGATATGGTGAGTGTCTTGGGGAGATTACTATTCTCCTCACACATAGATTATCAACATTCCAGAGGTGAACTAGATGGCTACTACTCTATGGATTTTAGTAAGGATCTTCATTCAAACACACTCTTTGTGTTCGCGCAAGCACGTCTAGGACATATAGCCCCATAAAGAACCTTGACACAAGTAGTCACATAAAAATGATTTAGACCACAAGACCCTACTAAGTGTTAGGTGAGATCCGTGCATAAGCTCAAATATCATCCGGCTTCTAAGGCTTTAACCCCAAAAATAAAATTTTATTAACGTGAGTTGGAGTGGTGGGCTAACACCTCATTCGCACATGGGTCATTCCCGGAAGCTTTTTACCTTGTTGGAAGGCCTATCTAAAGGATGAAATAAAAGGAAATCGATTGGCCATAGAGGGAGTCTAGATTTATGATTTTTCCTCAAGGGGAAAAGAGAATAATCTCCTATCCAATGTGGTTTTCTCCCAAACACACTGGAGACACACTTATTCTTTTCTAAAGTTCCTATTAAAGTATAATGCCAAATGGGTCTAGGTTTATGATTGTCTGAAAGAGACAAGAGCATAATCCCATATCACTTGGAAAAATACTACAAGTGAACTTTAATTAAATGCCTAGAAATATTAATAAAGGCACAATTTTTATTTGTATCTCCTAGGTAACCTGCAAGGTAGATGGATTTAGTAGTTTTTTTTTTTTGAAATGATTCTTGGACAAGCGTGCTACAACCATAAAAGTGTTAGTAGTTTTAAGTTTTGATGACTTTGGCAAGAGATATTTTTATCAAATGACCTACAAAAACCTATTAGATCCCACAAAAGAGAAGGTCAAGACAAATTCAAATCCAAAACAAGCATCAAAATCATAAAAATCCAAGATCTAGGATCCAAAAAATGCTCTCTATTTTTTAGGTCCAATTTGTGAGCGTTTGAAGTTTACAAAGAAGGGTTAACTTGGAATGGGTGCACCTAATTTTTGGGATGGAATCTAATAATTTTTTTTGCAAATTTGGATGGACCTCTAAACCATCTTTCCAGCACTTCTTGAATCATAAAAAATGAAGCTTGTATGCAAAAGTTATAAAAGTTTTTGTGAAAGTGCCTTTTTAAACCAAAAATCTGCAAGAAGAAGAAGAGGAATAATTTCCAAATGCTCCCTCAACTGAAAAGCTTAAAAAAATAAAAAACACACTCAACACCACATTAGAATATTAGTAAAGGACCCATGAAATGGGTCCCACTGGGCGTGCCAAAATGTAAGCAATAAAATTAGTGTTGTAGTAATATAAAACCTAAGTTAAATAATCAACAAACTACCTTATTCCACCATATAAGATTAGAACTACAAATGAAAACAAAAACCAATAAGAAAATGCAAACCTCAAACCCACGAAGCTCCCAAAGTCTAGAAGATTTGTTCAAGATGGAGAGATGTGTGCTCAATGTATGCTCAAGCTTCAATAGTGAGTAAGGATTTTGGAATTATAATGGTAGTTTGGTAGTTTTAGGCTCTCAAGTTAGCATCACAACAATGCATGAATGGTAGATGATTTGTGAAGGGAAGAGGTTCAATTTATAGGTTTTTTTGGAGAATCAACGGTCAGGATTGCATGAAGATCAAGGGTTGAGATTCACCCATTTTGATTATTTAATTCAAAGTGGGTGAACCACTTTGAATATTAAAATAAAAGCTACTACGAGGCTTACCTAAGGTTTAGGAAGTTTCTAGATGGGTCAAGGTTGGATGAACTCATAGGTTAACCTCAAGTGAAGTTTTGGATGGGTTAGGAAGCTTATAGAGGGTAGTTAGGGTCAAATTTTGTTAGAATAATTGAGAGGGGGTGAATCAGTTATCCACAGTCCCAAATACAAAATGTATATCCAAAAAAAAATTAAACAAATTTTTGCAGCTCGATAACATAAAATAGTAAACTATCTGTGCTTTTATCGATTATTAGTTAATAACTTATAGTAACTACCGATCAAATCAAATATGCAACATGTAAAGTATGATGTCCAATAATCAACACAAAATGAAAGAGATTTAGCGTAGAAACCCTATAAAGGGAAAAACCACCTGGGACCGGCAACCCAAAATATTGTTCACTCTTCTGAAGTGAGCTCGATGAAGAGCCAACCCTGTTAAAGGTTACAAAACACTCTGTAAGGTGTGACCTTATTAGAGGATTTAACACTAACCATTATCATCCAACCAACATTCACTATGGGGTTGATAGGATAACAAATGTACATTCTATGAATGACATTACAAGACTTTCTAGTCTACTTGGTTAAGATATTTATCTGTTTATAATGGTTAAACTGTAATAGTAGGTGATCTGATTACAATACAACTTGATTTTTAGATGTATAGATCTATATTATGCTCATTCAAATCCTCTAATCAATATATCAATTCTGTTCAACAATATTCAATAACTTATTGTCTCTCGGTTATAGCTTTCTAACACTCAGTAATCTCTGCAATTCGGTTCTCCTTAACTAGTTTGATTAGGCATGCATGAAGCTTGTTCATGTGATATCTCTGCAATATGCTTTCCTCTGACATAGGTTTCATAATGAAACCCTAGTCTCTTAAATAGACAAGTAAACCATTTTCTTCTCATCCATCAAATTTTTCCACTTAATCTCCTTCATTGATTTTGCCACTTAAACCTTCCTTGGCTGATGTGTCAATAAAACATTTCAATTCTATCCTTTAGATCTTCCTTGAATTTTTCTAGTCATTGATCTCGTAACAAACTTTATCTTTCCACCTTGTGATCATACACTTTATAGCTCATCAACTTCTGTCGGCTAACCTCATCATTTAGTTCTTTTGTTCATTCTTGATTAACAAAGAAATGTGTCGGTGAACACAAGCTCAGTTTATACTGTGCTCGGTATACACTACACTGCTCAATGTATATTGGAATGCTTCATTAACCGACCACACTACTTTGTAACATTTTTCTCCCAACTTCATAACAGATTAATGCAACATAATCAAGTCAACAATATGAAGTCATAGACTCATCAATAACTTACCAAAGGTATTCCTTATTCTCATCTGTCATAATCATCTTCCTCCATGTAGATATCTTGGCTCTTCATCTTTTCTCTCCTCTTTACAGATGTGTAGATGTTTGCAACTCCATGATAAGTACTATCAAAACTAGTTGACATCAGTGACAACATAAAACTGATTCAATTATCTTACATAAAAGTTCAGTGCTCGGTGATCTCTAATCACTTGTAGTTCTTCAATCATGTTCTCAATTAGTTGCAGTTCATCAATCTCTCCCTTTAGCATTGATGAAAACTCAAGCAATATGAAGTATACCATACACATACCAAACATGTATTCTACAACTCTGAAAGTAAATGTTGTAGCTCAGTAAGCTCTCCCTTAGCTTAATATGTTTAATCACTATGTTACATAACAACATTGCAAGTGCAAACTATCTTCTATAGATATGATCTTTGTAGCTCTCAGATTCCTTCTTTTGTTCTCAGCAACTGATCTCCAACACTCTCCCTAACTTTCTCACATTTTCTCTCCCTTAGATAGATGTTCCAGTATTCTCCTTGGTTATCATGTTGTTTATCTCTCCCTTTGACAACAATTCCAAAGAAACACATAAACATACAACTCTGTAGTAGCCATGTAACTCTCTGTTGTCCAATTCATTTACTGTATCTTAGTATACTGATTATGCCACTGGTTTCTCAAATCTTTCACAACCTTAGACAAAAATCCAAAGTGTGAACTATGTTGCATCAACATGAGTGATCTTTTGATAAGATTAGGCTGATGCAGCCTCCATATCACATTAGTGACTGGTAGATAGGGGACGGACCCCAAGTCTAGTCCTCAAGTATTCAAATGTATCTTTTGGTAGAGGCTTGGTAAATATGTCTATAAGTTTCTCTTTAGATGTAAAAAATTCTAGCTTCACTTGCTTCTCCTGTACTTGTTCTCTTAAGTAGTGATAATTGATAGATATGTGCTTTATTTTTGAATGATCACTAGATTCTTTGAAATGTTTATAGCACTAGTGTTATCACAATTTATAATCATTGGCTCAGTGATTACCTCATTCATTCCTTCCAACACTTTCTTAATATATGCAATATTTAGAAATTTTGTAGCAGCAACAACATACTCTACTTTGGCTATAGATTGGGAAATACAAGATTTCTTCTTACTTGTCCAGGTAACAAATCTTTCACCGAAGAAAAAATGTTCCTCCAATTGTGCTTTTTCTGTCATCCACATTTCTAGTCCGATCAGCATCGGTGTAGACTCTTAGTTTAAATTTTCCATCCTTAGGATACCATAATCCATAATCCTTGGTTTTCTTCAGGTATCTTAAGATTCTCTTTGTAGCAACCATGTGTGACTCCCTAGGATTTGCAAAAAATCTAGCTACAATTCCCACAACATGTGCTATATCTAGTCTACTATGTACTACATACATTAACTTACCAATCATTGATCGGTACAATGTCTGGTTTACCTCTCTAGTTTCATCATCTTTGGTTAGTTTTCATCCTATGACCATTAGTGTTCCAACTGGTTTAACATCTTCCATGCCAAATGTTCTCAGTACTTCTTTGATATACTTGGATTGTGTGATGAATATTCCATCACTTTGCTGAATAACCTGCAGTCCTAGAAAGAACTTGATCTCTCCAAAAATAGACATTTCAAACTCTTTTCTCATCTCATCAGCAAATGATTTACATATGTGATCTTGTCCTCCAAAGATAATATCATCCACAAATATTTCAGCAATCAGGATAGTGTCATCAGTATCTCCTTTCATATACAAATTGTTGTTCTCACTAGTTCTAACAAATCCAATACTTAACAAATAAGTATGCAACCTTTCATACCAGGATCTCGGTGATTGCTTCAAACCATATAAAGCTTTATGTAATCTACATACCATGTCTTTCTTGTTTGGATCTACAAACCCTTATGGTTGTTCTATGTAGACTTCTTCTTCAAGTATCCCATTCAAAAATGTAGATTTAATGTCTATTTGATAAACTTTAAATTTCTTATGTGCTACATAAGCCAGTAACATTTGAACTCCTTCTAGTCTAGCAACAAGTGCAAAAGTCTCACCATAATCAATTCCTTCCTCCTATGCATACCCCTTTCAAACTAGTCTGGCTTTATTCTTGGTAACCTCTCCATTTTCATTCGGCTTGTTTCTGAAGATCCATTTAGTACCAGTTACATTATTATCCTTAGGTCTAGGTACTAAGGTCCATGTCTTGTTTTTCTCTATCTATTCAATCTCTTCATTCATTGCATTTATCCACTCTTCATTCTTCAATGCAACTTTAACATTTTTTGGTTCATATTCACAAACAAAGCATGTACCTTGTCTCAACTTACTTCTTGTCATCATGCTAGCTTTCTTGTCACCAATGATTTGGTTCTCAGGATGATGTCTTCTGAAAAATCTTACCAGTACCTAATCTCTTCTTTCTTGTTCATCCTGTTTAGGTTCATTTACTTGCTCGGTAGGTCCTTCTTGATCATCAGTTTCTCTTTCCTATTCCTTGGTGTTTCTTTCCTAATGACCATTTGTCACTATTTGTGGCTTTGGTAGATACTCTAGTTGTTCAATGTATGTAAATCTATCGTAGTCTTCTAGTTCCTTTGTGCTTTCTTCTGCATTCTTGTCATCAAACTCATCAACCCTGACATTAGCACTTTCAATCATTTTATTAGTAACTTTATTTAGACACTTGTATGATTTAGTTTTAGTGGAATATCCAAGAAATATCCCTTCATCACCTTTTGAGTCAAACTTTCCATTTCTATCATCTTTCAAAATAAAGCATTTACTTCCAAAAATTCTGAAATAACTTACAGTGGGTTTGTGTCCAAACCGTAACTCATAAGGTGTTTTGTTAGTGTCCTTCAATTATACTTGGTTCAAAACATAAATAGTTGTGCTAACTACCTCTCTCAAGTATGTCTGAGAAACATTTTTCTCTATCATCAATGTCCTTGCGCAATCAACAATTGACCTATTCCTCCTTTTAGTAATTCCATTTTGCTAAGGTGTTCTCGGTGTAGAGACCTATCTTTTTATACCATGCTCATTACAATAGTTAGTAAATTCATCAAAAATAAATTCACCTCCTTTGTCATATCTTAAGCATTTCAATTCTTTACCAGTCTCTTTATCTACTTTTTCTTTAAACCACTTGAACATTTTAAATGCCTCTGATTTTTCTTTCAAGAACATGATAGTCATCAATCTAGTGTAATCATCAACAAAAAGAATGAAATATCTATCTTCATAATAACACTGTGTTCTCATGGGACCACATAGGTCGGTGTGAACCAACTCAAGTATTTTCTTTGTTGAATAATTTTTACTTTTGAAACTAGATTTTGTCATTTTACCTTTCTAACATTCATGAACACATAACATGATCAGGCTTTGATAAGTTAGGTAGACTAACCTTTTTCTTTTTACTGATCTTAATCATGTTATCAAAGTTTACATGACATAACCTTTTATACCATAACCAAGCATCCTCATTTTTCATCATTAAGCAAGAAGACTCTATATTATCAAGATAAAACAAGTTACCTTTTGATTGTGCTCTTGTTCCAACAAGTCTTCCTCCATCATCAAATATTTTTACTTTCTTTCTCTCAAAAGCTACTCGGTGACCTGAATTGTTTAGTTGTGCCACACTTAGCAAATTATAGTTTAGCAATAAGCATTATCACATTGGATTCTATCATTTATCAGTAAGGATCCCTTTCCTCTAACCATACAAGGTGTATCATTACCCATTTTTACAGATCCTCCATTATATTGCTCAAGATGATCAAATTTTTCTTCATCACCAGTCATGTGATGTGTATAGCCACTATCTATGATCCATGTATCATTTTTATTAACCTTAGAAATCAGTGTTGTTTCTACATACCTTTCTTCTTCCTCAGAATCATCCTTCATTACAACAAATACTACTTCTACATCATCATCTGAATCTGAATCAGATTCATTCTCTTCAGCAATGTAACATACCTTTTTGTCTTTATCATTGTTGTTCCTATTTGGACATCTAGCAACAATATGACCAACTTCTTTGTAGTTAAAACATGCTAAAGGTAATTTGCCTCTATATCTACCTTTTCCTTTAGGTAATCTCCTAGCCATAAGAGCTTCAAGCTCATCAATCTCATCATCAGTATTTCTATCACTATCATCCTTATTAATTCTACTACTAGACTTACCGATCTTCAAAGAAGTCATAAAAGAAGATTCAATAGCTGGTACAACACTATTATCATAGTTGTTTAGTTCAAAAGTTGTTATCTTACCAATCAGATTATCAAGAGTGAGAGTACTATTAGGTGCTGACATATTTTCATGTATTGCAGATATTCTGATTGCATAAACAGGCAATAAAGTCCTTAGAATTTTTCTTACCATAGTATATTCATTAATAACACCATCAAATCCTCTAATAGCGTGAACTACCTCCTTTATTCGGTTTGTGTACTGCACAATATTTTCTCCTTCTTTCATCTTCATATCGTCGAATCTTCCTCTTAAAATTTTAGCTTTGGCTCTCTTGACATTTGTATCACCACTATAAACTTGAGCAAGTTTATCCCACATATCCTTAGTAGTAGTGCAATCTTTGATATCTTCAAACTCGGCATTTGTCAGAGCAACATCAATCTCCATCATAGTAATGTTGTGCTCATGTCTATCTCTTAGTTGATCAAGATTCAAAGGTCCAGTAGGCAATGTAATGTAGCCATTCTCTAATAGTGTGAGGGCAGAATTCCCAATTACAGATATATGCAGTTTCATTCAACTTTTCCATATTGTAAAGTTGTCCTTGTTTAGCTTTGGCACATCCCTCTTATACATTTTGTGATCTTTATGCTAAAGTCCTTAAAACTCTATTCCAAGCAACCAACCTAGCTCTGATACCAATTGTTAAAATAACTGAGAGGGGGGTGAATCAGTTATCCATAGTCCCAAATACAAAATGTATATCCAAAAACAATTTAAACAAATTTCTGCAGCTCGGTAACATAGAATAGTAAACTGTCTATGCTTTTACCAATTACTAGTTAATAAATTATAGTAACTACCAATCAAATCAAATATGCAACATGTAAATTATGATATCCAACAATCATCACAATCAACACATAACACAAGAGATTTAACATGGAAACCTTGTAAAGGGAAAAACCACCTGGGACCGGCAACCCAAAATATTGTTCAATCTTCTGAAGTGAGCTCAATGAAGAGCCAACCCTATTAAAATTTATAGAACACACTATAAGGTGTGACCTTGTTAGAGGATTTAACACTAACTATTATCATCCAACTAGCATTCACTATGGGGTTGATAGGATAACAAATGTACATTCTACAAATGACATTAGAAGACTTCTAGTCTACTTGGTTAAGAGATTTATCTATTTACAATGGTTAAACTGTAACAATAGGTGATCTAATTACAATAAAACTTGATTTGCAAATGTACAGATCTATATTATGCTCATTCAAATCCTCTGATCAATATATCAATTATGTTCAACAATATTTAGTAACTTACTATCTCTCAGTTATAGCTTTCTAACGCTCAGTAATCTCTGCAGTTTGGTTCTCCTTAACTAGTTTGACTAGGCATGCATGAAGCTTGTTCATGTGATATCTCTATAGTATTATTTCCTCTGACATAATTTTCATAATAAAGCCCTAGTCTCTTAAATAGACAAGTAAACCATTTTATTCTCATCCATCAGATTTTTCCGCTTAATCTCCTTCGTTGATTTTGCTGCTTAAACCTTCCTTGGCTGATGTGTCAATAACACGTTTCAATTTTGTCCTTTAGATCTTCCTTGAATTTTTCTAGCCATTGATCTCATAACAAACTTTATCTTTCCACCTTGTGCTCATACACTTTACAGCTCATCAACTTTTGTTGGCTAAACTCATCATTTAGTTCTTTTGTTCATTCTCGGTTAACAAAGAAATGTGTCGGTGAACACAAGATCGGTTTATACTATGCTCGGTATACACTACACTACTCGGTGTATACTGGAATGCTTCATTAACAAACCACACTACTTTGTAACATTTTTCTCCCAACTTCATAAAATATTAATGCAACATAATCAAGTCAACAATATGAAGTCATAGACTCATCAATAACTTACCAAAGGTATTCCTTATTCTCATCTGTCATAACCATCTTCTTCCATGTAGATATCTTGGTTGTTCATCTTTTCTCTCCTCTTTATAGATGTGTAGATGTTTTCAACTCCATGATAAGTACTATCAAAACTAGTTGACATCAATGACAACATAAAACTGATTCAATTATCTTACATAAAAGTTTAGTGCTCGGTGATCTCTAATCACTTGTAGTTCTTCAATCATGTTCTCAATCAGTTGTAGTTCATCAAATTTAACTTCCCCACTTGGTATGCTTAGGGTTAGAGGTTGAATTTTGGTCACTAGGTGGCCCCAAAACTCATTAAATCACCTTTAAAAATAGCCCTAAAGTTAGGATTCGAGTTATAGAGCTTGGAAAATTTGGGCAAAGCATCTTATCTTCCCATGTGAGGGTCGTGGCTTGGGGGGACAAGAGAAGACTTTAGAGGTTAAAGAATTCATTATTCTAATTTTAGTGGTTGAGTTGGGTTAGGTTAGAGAAGTTAGGTTAGGATCCAAGTGCTCAAATAGGATTAAATATAATATTTAATTCCAAGTGGGTTAAAAGGGAAATATAAATTAATTTAAATACATAAATATATTTATTTAAATTAATAGAAGGGGATTTAATTAATTAAATGGTTATGTGCTACCATTTAGATTAATTGGACTATATCTAATTAATTAAATTAATTTAGCTATAAGGCTATCATTAATCAATTAAATAATGCATGATTACTTAATCAATAATGCGAGTAAGATGACTAAATTTAATTAAAATTGTTAATCAAATTTAGGTGTCTACAGTTTGTACATGGAAATAGTAACTTATATGATTTAGGGATTGTTTATGCTTGGGGAGTAATCAATAATATTCCCTCTCCTGAGCCATCTTGAGTATAAGAGCCATCAAAGTATAATTTCCATGTTTTTGCTTCCACATTGATTATCTTTGAATCTAGAAATTCTACTTGCATCGGATGTTCATCTTCTAACGGTGCCTCCGCTAATTGGTCTACTATCACTCAGAATTTGATTTCCTTTATATCCACATACTCTATATCAAATTCTCTCAACACCATGACCCATTTGGCCAATCTTCCCATCAAAGATGTTTTTCTTAGGAGGTATTTTAGTGGATCAATTTTTGCTATGAGTGTGATCTTATGAGATAGCATATAATGTCATAGTTTTGTGGAAGCAAAAAATACTGCCAAACATTCTCTTTCTATAAAGGTTTAATTCAACTCATATTTTACCAAGGTTATGCTTATGTAATAAATGGTCTTTTATTTTCCATTTTCATCCTCTTGAGCCAAGAGTGCCCCTAAAGCATGTTTTTTCACTGAAATGTACAAAATCAAGGGCTTTCCTTTGATTGGTGGCATCAAATTAGGTAGATTCATTAGGTACTTTTTAAGTAATGTGAATGATTCTTCACACTTATCATCCCATCTAAATATTGTGTCCTTATGAAGGAGTTGAGTAAAAGAATGACACTTTTCCGCTAGTTTTGATATGAACCTTCTAATTGATTGAATTTTCCCTTGGATTGATCTCATTTGGCTTGTATTCCTAGGTGCCCCCATTTCCATTATTGCCTTGACTTTTACGGTGTCTACCTCTATTCCTTTAGCCAAGACTATGTACCCTTGAAACTTTCCAGATTGTACTCCAAAGGCACATTTCTTTGGATTGAGTCTTACTTTGAACTTCTCCAACCTTGTGAATATCTTCTCTAGAATAGGTAGATGTTCTTCCCATGAGTGGGATTTTGCAAGTATGTCATCCACATAATCCTCTATAAATTTATGCATCATATCATGAAATATGGTAGTCATGGCTCGTTGATATGTTGCTCCTACATTTTTAAGACCAAAGGGCATAACATTCCAACAAAATGTCCCCCATGCACTTGTGAAAGTTATTTTATCTTGATCTTCAAGTGTGATTTTAATCTGATTGTAGCCACTAAATCCATCCATGAGAGAGAACATTGAATGACCCGCTGTCAAATCTACTTTAGCATCTATAATTGGTAAAGGAAAGTCATCCTTTGGACATGTGAGGTTGAGATCTTAGAAATCCATGCAAATTCTAATGGACTTATTTGCTTTTGAAAAAGGCACAATGTTTGATATCCACTTGGCATAGTCTATTACTATTATGAATCCCACTTTTAACAAATTTTCTAATTCCACTTTGACAAGAAGTGTTGTGTGTGTGTAAATTGTACCTATTTAGAAGACACAACACATCAACAAAACATTATTGATCAATGATAAGAAAATATGCAACAAACAGATATATCATTAATCAAGTGATTTACTTCCTTCTAGTAGACGTGAGTATAGTATTCTAAGAATTTGGCCGAGATTAGTGACAATGCAATGCCTAAACGAAGGATTTGAATGAAAAAACTATGAAAATGAATGCAAGATTAATCTATAATTTTTTGTGATTTTCCATGAAATAACAATGTAATCTATATGAAATTGATCTAAACACTTGATGAAAATGAATTGAATCTAGATATGAATGCAAAAAAAGAAAACAATGTTAGCTTTGAATCTCCAAAAGTTGCACAATCTCAAGAATTCGACAGTATAGTGTTGTTGCTCTCAAAATTGCACGTGGTCCAAATTGTAGGGTTGAGGCCTGTTTATATAGAAATCAAGGGTTTGAGAACTCATGGAAAGCCAAAAATCACTCCTTGATCAACTCGAATTGATTGGTGAGTTATCAAGAAATTAGAAATAGTTATCTTAGTAAAATCATGCAAATCATCTTTTTAAAATCATAATTGGAAGTTGAGATCACTCCAATCTTCTTTTCAACTCACAATCACATGTTGAGTTTGGAAAGTTAACAAAATGAATTCAATAGTTGATTTTGAGTTTAACTGCTTGTCTAATTTTTGCATAGATAAGTGAGTTTATTTAATTTTCCATATGTTTTATTAGCAACTTAACTGATTTAATCAATTAAATAACTGATTTATGGGTTAATCAATTATTTAATCAAACTTTATTCAAAATTATATTATTAAATTTGACAATTTTGATTTTAATCAATTAAATAAATATTCAATCGATTACTTTTAGAAATTATGATTTATTGTCAAATAAACAATATTAATTAAGAATAAATTTAATTAAATCTAATTAAATTAATTAAGTGGCTGAATAAAGTTTAATTAATTAAATATTCAACATATTCAATTAATCACACTTAGGATAAATAAAATAATATCATTTACCGCCAAAGAATATTTAATCAAAAATAATTAGGATAAATTAGGAATATTTAGAAATATTCCCTGATACAGACTTAAAATAGAATTGATTAGGGTTTTGATCATTCGATATGCAGATGTGCCTTAGGTTAGGACTTTTAGGGAAATGGTACTGAAGCCCATTTTTGGGGTATTACATTTTTTCCATCTTTGAATTACTGCACGAAGCACAATGGTTCAAACATAAATCTATTTTGATGAGATCCAGACTCAGCTATGTGATGGAGAAACTAATCCTAAAAGATTAACCGATTCCAAGATAGAAATTGATTGAAAGATTTGAAGATGTCAATTCAAGTCCTGATTGACCAAAGAATTGAGATGATCTTAATAATATCAACTTTGAACCTGTGATTATAAAGAAGTGATAAAACACCAGATTTTGAACCTATGATTACGAGGAATTGAATATCCTGACTCCAGACCTGATTGTCCAAAGGAATCGAAAGGATGCCAAATATGAACCCATGAGTAACGAAGAATCAAGGAAATAACACATCTGAACTGATGGTTACGAAGATTTGGTATGGTTTACAAGATTAAGAGAATACCATATTGATATGGATTTTGATGAACCTGATATGCCCCAAGCGACAAGGAATTTTGATTAGTCAACAATTAGACATGGTTGTTGTCTTGATTGTTGAAGAAAATTTGAAAAAGAATAGATTTAATAAATGGTTAATGATATAGAATATCATGCCCCCTTTGGGATTAAAATCAAAATCTGGTGAGAAAGCTAATGTGAAATGATATGAAGCAATGTAATCGATTGTAGAAGTGGTTGTACACATCTAGGGATGCATTCTGCATCATTTAGGGGTCTTGTTGACCAAGTTTGATTGGGTTTGACCATGAGTTAACCATGGTTGAAATTTTGAAAGTTTGATGTTAAATGATTAGATAAGTTAAGTTCTAGGTTTCAAATGATGTCATGAAGGTCGATTATACAAGCAGTCGGTTGTCCTAGGTCCAAAAATTTTAAATCTCAATTTTGATAAAGCAAACAATCTCATATATTGATTTTGATCCCGAAAATAGATTTAGGATGTCGAAATTAGGTAGGGTTGTAATTTTCACGCAAATCACAACACTTTGAAAAATTAGGTCAAAACCTATATAAGACAAAAAGGCGTCATTCTCAATTCATTTCAATTGTTTGACTTTTTGAGATTCTGTGGAGCCCTCTAAGATCTAAAATGGTGATCCCCGTGTCTTCTCACCAATTCGAGCGATCTCAATGATACTAGCAACCTTGGCAGTATGGGCATTTGGTAAGTGGACCTCTGAGCTCTTCTTGCATCAATTTAGCACATGTTTTAATTACTTTTTAGGATTTTTTTTATGTTTTCACTCATTTTAACTTTTGCTTCACAGATTGTCATATGACACCTGGTAGCGTGTTGTATGAAATTTCAAGTCCAAACCAAGTGTCATCTTAATTAGTATATAGTATCATATGGGAGATGCCCAACTCTCATATGACATTTTATTGTGTCCTTCAGTTGTCGTACGATAACTAATGGATTATCGTATGGAACCCAAATGTCATATAGGTTGTTGGATAGTGTTGTACGACACTTGACACCAGTTTTTTAAATTCTAAAGTGTCGTATGAAAAACATCGAGCTCTTTTAAGGCATTTAGTGAATTTTTCCAAAACATTTAGCTACTCAGCTAGATTCTATAGCATTTAATGCACCTTTTGCTATGTTTAATTTCTCATTTTACATCCATTTATTACCAATTTGGAGCAAGTGACTGATGTTGCATTCATTTTCTTGTGCTTTGCAAGTGAGATACCCTGATATTCATGTATGTGTGTCTCATCCAGCCACTCAAAGGCTATGTTTGTTGCTGTCGAATCCATTGAGAGTGCACTTAGCTACCTGGATTGCCTGAGATTTGGGTGAATCATGGACTGATTATTGCACTCATCATGCAGTTTCACTCAGAGACCTAGACCTTCCATCTCCCAATAGGGGAGATCACCATTACTATGGAGGATGTGTATCACATCCTTCGGATACCATTTCATAGGCCACACCTAGACTACCTCAGTTTTGGGAACACAGGTCTTCAGGAATTTAGGACCTTATTCAGAGCTGATGAGTAGATCTCACAGTAGATACCCTTGGAGGTACTAGTTCAGAGATATAGGCAGACACATTGCCTTGAGTGTATCATAGTAGGGATGATCAATGGGATCATCATGTCAGACCATCAACAGAATAGTCTATTGATGGGGTGGGCACCCATGGTTCAATGTCTCATGGTACAACCAGAAAAGTTTGGTTGGGGTAAGTGCCTACTGGCCCATATATTTTTAGAGATGCATGAAGTGGTCTACCATGAGGGTAATAATTTTTCCTTGGGAGTGATACTTCTTCAGATTTGGGCATGGGAGCATATTCCCATCTGTCAGCTCATATGCAGTGATGACAGGCAGGCATAAGAGCCTTTGATTTATAGATATGTTGGTTACATCACATAGGTTCAGATGGGTAGGACCGAGTATTGGAGGAGGTTCCTAGATGACATGACCATGGTCATATGGAAACCTTACTTACAAGTTGAGGTGTAGCTGACGGCTAGAGTGCAGTTCAGATATTTCTACCAGAGAAGGATTTTGATCGGCCACTCTACTAGCATGCTTGAGAGATTTTTGATTACCAGGGCCTAGAGGCAGTATAGCCTCATACAAGATGTGCCATAGTATTTCACCTCCTATGCTTAGTAGGTCAAGTAGATTGGATTGGGGTGGGATCCCAGATTATCATATGTCATGTGCAGTTTTGAGTATAATAGACTACAAAGAAGGGATTGGGACTACTGGCTACAGGTAGTAGATGCAGGGGTCACTGATGCTTATGTAGCCCATCTTGTAGAGAACCCATTTTGGTTATTTTTATACCCAACGGAGATGATTCCTATGTTGGAGGAGACAGATGATATCACAGGGGTGCCTAGGGGGAGAGGACAATGAGGGAGAGAGGTATAGATCTTGGTGGCACAGTCGGTACCTCTAGTACAAAGAGAGGTAGGGGCTCCACCATGAATGACATTAGATGTTAGGCCTACTCCTATTCCATGAGAAGTGTCATTGGTGAGACCATCAATTTTGCAGTGGTGGTATATGAGATGTGAGGGCGGGACTCTAGGTGCCATGGGTAGCACAACAGAGGAGGTTTTGGGAGAAGAGCAGGTATTAGGTGCACACTAGGATGTGCAGATGTATGAGGCACATGATGCACTTGATTTTGACCTGGGGGAAAAGATTAAATGCCATAAGGTGAGGACAGATGTGGGTGGTAGTGGTGATGTAGCTATGGTTGGTGAGGAGGAGGTGGCTGAGGAGGTTGACCCGAGATTGAGATAGATGCCTAAGGAGGTCATATGTAGGTTACACCATGAGATCAGAGACTTGAGAGCCTAGATATTATCATTAGAGATTTCATTGGTTGAGCGTGACACTTAGCTACAGGATGCTTGAGCAAAGGCAAGATGGCTATAGGTGGAGGTGGTACATCAAATAGGCAGGGTAGCATACTATGTGTCTGCATATTTTTTGGTTGTACCACCTAGACAGTGGGTTACTTCTTATTCTCAGTATATGTTGGGATTTGAGGGAGCCAAAGCACCATGAGCCAATCCATCGCCGAATGTTCCAGTAGGAGGCACAACACCTGATGCTGAGGATCAGGCAGAGAGTTGATATACTAGTCAGGTAGCATTTTTTACCTTTTTTTTGTACTTGATAGCTCATTGGAGCTCATACCTTGTATTCTATGTACTTTGTGCACCCCATGTATGATATCAACATATATATATATATAGATGTATATATATGTATATATATATACACATATATATACATATATATCTATATATATATATATATATGTATATATATATATATAAGTATATATATATATATGTATATATATATATATATATATATATATATATATATATATATATATATATATATATATATATATATATATATATATATATATATATATATATATATATATATATATATATAAGATAATTTTGGTTGTGACTTCTTAGCACTTGTCATTTTGAGTATGATGCTGTTACCATGTGATGCAAATGTATGCAATGTTCAATGTTTACTTTGAGTGAATGATTATGCAATATGAATGCAATGATAAATGTTAGATGAATAATGAAAATGTATGGCTTCATTTATGTTGTATGGATGCAAATGTATGAATGCAATGGATATATGAGATGAGTATTAAATGTAAATGATATGATATGTAAATCCAGTGATACACATGATGCTTTTGTAGGTACATGAAGAGTTCAAGTGCTCAGTCATTGTTAAAAAGGATGTTTAACCCAAAACTGAGACTGCTTGCTGATTAGTTGGAGAGACATTGACATGACCCTCAGTCCTTGTGATGAGTAAAGTGCAAATTTGAGAACACCAAACACCATGTTGAATCCAAATCATGAAAGACATGCAACCAGACTAAATGCAAAATGCAAATGAAATGTAAACCTAGGACTTAGTCACTGACCATTCGTCAGTCTTTATTATCACTGAATTTTTTTTTAGGTAACACCAGATAGTCGATACAATGTCCACTGGTTAGACAACCATGAATATATGAATATTGAATTTTAGTCAAAAATGTCGAATTAGATATAAGCACCAAGTCACAAAAGCCAGGATGACCTGAAGATCACGTCCATTTTGATTTAGCAATTTGTATAAGCATTAGAACATAAACTGTTAGAAAGTAAAGTCCACCAAGATAACTGAGAGGGGGGGGGGTGAATTAGTTATCTGATAATTATAACTTTTATCAACTTCAATAGATTTTAACCATGTAAGAAACATAATTACCAACCATAGAAAGATATTCATACACAATAACACAAGATATGTTGACTAGGGAACCTCTTGATCAAAGAGTAAACCCTGGTGGGAATGATACCCACAAAAGATGCACTAATATGAATATTCCTTGTGAAAGGATGGAATCTATTAGGAGTCTTATGAAATAAATTTAGTACATATGAATCCCTGTTAGGAGATTTTGAATCCCTGCTAAAAGATTTTAACTCTGTTAGGAGTTATGGAAGACAAAAGGACCCACTGCCCAAACAACTTCAATGGCAAGATCACTGAACACACTATCCAAATGATCTCTAGATTATTCAATAGAATAATATCAAATCATTATTGATCTCAACAATATGTTACCTCTTCTCTGACTGTGCCAAACCGCACTCATTGCTACACCAGATCTCAATTTCAGATCTATGTACCTCACATGTCCTCTTTTACAAATTCTCTTTCACAACTTCATTCACTTCATCATTACATTCATATCCCCATCAAAACAAGGAAAAACATTCCTTCCTTTATACCACACTCAAGTAATTACAAATGAGTCAACATCCAGTTGCAAAATAAAAGTTTCCACACGTTACAACAAAAATTACACAAATGTCAGCTTCCAATTAGAATAATTCTTCACTCGTGTGACCTCAAAGTTTGCACTATCACCCACATCACTATCAACATGTCTTTAACTACTCTTTAACTATGCAAAACTAGATTCCATCCCAATTAGGAGATATCATCCGATTTCCACAAATCACTACTCAGGAACACTACCTAAATACTGCTTCCACCAAAATGCTCATAACTTCCATGAATAAATGAATTACTATCTATGCTCTTAACCATGAACATATAAAATATCAAAGAGTAAATTCTCAAGATCGCATAGCTTGATCTGCAATATCCCACGTGCGCTAATCAAAAAACTGTCTGCTCCTCTACTAATCTCCAGTAGATCACTGTGTTGACATCAATGACAATCATAGTCATGAAGGCAACAAAAACTCTCATTTAGCATTCATTCCTAACATAAAAATTGTGATGACTTGAACACTCCTTACGTACAAACACACCAATCAATTGAGAGGTCATTCTTGTTCCAATGTGAATTACCCATAGTGACCCTTTACTGTTCACATCCTTGGGTAATAACATTTTTCACAATAGGAAATTACTCAAGAATATAAAGTTAGATCTAACTTCCCTAAAGCATCTAGGTATCAAAGGTTGAGGTACATGTGGCCATCCAATCATGATGGAGGCACTTATAGTGGACACCAATTCAATCCAGAGTTTTTAGAGTAATTAGATTTTCACTTACAAACATAAAACAAAATAAAAGATTATGCCCTCAGTCATCACTCTCTAAATCCACGAAGGACATCATTGATGAGCTCAAGGGACATAATATTAAAAAATCTCAATGTGAATCAGTCAGCATACAAGAAGATAAAAGCATGTCACAGAGATTGTTTTGTGTAGTGTTATAGTTTTCTTTTGTAGGTGTCAGTTGAAAAATCCTTTTCTAGTAGGGAGATAAACATACTGACTCTGTGAAATCTTGAATGACATTGACTAGATATGATTCATCTGAGATAGTTGAGGACCGTAGGATATGTCATTGATTGCCCCCAAGTTTGGAAACATTGATAGGATGCAAACACTTGTTGTTTGGTGCTTAGGCCGACTTTATTGAATTGCAAGATATATACAAACTAAAGCAGTATAGAAATTTGGGAAAATACCAAGATTTCTTTGATAGATGGAGCATTTTGTACAAGTGGCACCTGGTTGCTGAGTTTTCATCATCTTGGTAGAGATTCTATTTTTGCTACCAAGGCCCCTAATTACCCATTTTGTGAAGTAATTTGTTGTTGTAATGATTTGAGTGTGACCATTTGACAAATGTGGATATATGGCTCCTAAGATATCAAATTCCCATTGTTGAAAAGGCCATTGTGTTGCAAAGGGAATTAAATCCCTTCCTAGCATGTGAATCAAGTTACCATGGACCTGGCATTTCTGACAATTCTTAGCATATTTCATGACTTCTTTCTCCATATCTGGCCAATACTACCCTTCTCTAATGAGTTTTTGAGCTAATGTTAGACCATTGGAATGTGATCCAAAAATACCTTCATGGACTTCCTCTAATGTGTGTTGTGAACCTTCACATTCTAGACATCTAAGAAGTGTATCATTTAGACTTCGTTTGTATAGATCATTACCAATCATGACATACTGCGATGCGTTTCAGATAAGGTAGCATTTTTCATGATGGTTAAAGGTATCAGGAATGATTTGGTCTCGAAGGTATGAGTATATGTTTTTGTAGTGGGAGGAATCATGACCAACAACGGTGCAGATCATGCGGGTTTCTAGGAAATCATAGGCAGGGAATGACAGTGCTTCCACCAGGAACTCGTAGCGTAGCTCATGCTCAGGTTGTTGTAGAAGAGATGATAGCATTTCCATGGCATCAACCACCTTGTTCTCCTTTCTAGGTATTTATTTAAATGTTACAAAAATGAATTATTTCTTGAGATCATCTACCATGCACTTGTATGGAATGAGCTTTTCATCTTTTGTTTGATACACATTATTGACTTGGTGTATGACTAGTTGTGAGTCTCCATGAATGTGTAGTTCTGTTACTCTTCATTCAATTGCCATTTTCATTCCACTTAACAAAGCTTCATATTCCTCTATGTTGTTGGTGCAAGGGAACTTGATCCTGAATACTTTTGGAATAGAGTAACCATGTGGTGTGATGAACAATATACCAGCTCCAGATCCATTTTGTGTATAAGATCTGTCAAAGAAGAAGTGCCACGTTCTGGAAGATAGGTGCATGATAGAGGAATCAGGAAATTCCATCTGCATTGGTTAATCATCAAACATTGGATATTCCACTAATTTATCAGTGATCACTTGTCCTTTGATGTCTTTCTTTTCAACATACTCAATGTCAAACTTGCTCAGTAGCATTACCGATTTTGCTAATATACCTATGAGAGTAGCTTTGTTCAACAAATATTTCAATGGATCAATCTTTGCTATTAGTTGTGTGGTATGAGCTAACATGTAGTGTCTTAGTTTTTGTGATGTAAAGATGACAACTAGACATGCCTTCTCTATCATAGAGTAATTCTTTTCATAAGCCACCAATGTTCAGTTGATATAGTCACTACTACATTTGGGGCCAAATTTTGACAGAAGTTTTCAACGGGTAACTTTTTATTACAAATTTGGTATTTTTTTTTTGTAATAGGCCTCAATGATGTTGGTATTCCGATGGGTGTTTAATTGACCATTAAAATTTTGACAGATTTGGGGTATAGATAAAAAAAAAGTGAAACGACCTCATCATTTTTATTTCAATTAGATAGAGGGAGTGGGAGAAAATAAGCGAAAGCTGAGCACGGGAGAAGGTATGTGATTTCTTCATCTTTCGAGCCTCTAGAATCATATTCAAATGCATTTCATTTTATTTGATCATGAATGCACTCTGAAATGACCGCATTCTACTAGTGTCATGCCGTAGCCAATGCTTTATCTCTATTATTTGATGTTATTGGTGCTTGTGCTCAAGGATATTGATTCACTGTATTCAAATGTTTGGATTCACGTTTGTTGATATTACTGACATATATGTTTAATGATGCCACTGTAAATTGTTGTCACTGAAATGACCGCATTCTACTGGTGTCGTGCCTTAGCCTGTGCTTTAACTCCATTATTTGATGTTATTGGCACTTGTGCTCAAGGATATCCATTTTTTTGAAATGTTGATTGTGGTTATCAAATGGACAGCCCATGAGCTTCTAGCTAGGCACCATTTGTATTGATAGCTTAGGGAATCAAATGTATTGTATCATTGATAGTTGATACTTTGTTAAAAGGAAATAGGACAAAGAATGATTTTTATTTAGTTTCTCTATTTTGATCCCTAAGTGGCTTACAACCCTAGAGAACCATATGCAGATTTACGGATGTAGTTGTAGGATACGTAGTAGCTGATAATTCACAATAAATCCATGCATCCAATTTGAATAGCAATTAATACAAAAAACTACAATTAATACAAAGAACTAGGGTCCTCCAATGACCCAATCATCCGGACCTTGACTGTCCCCTCAACCAGTGACCCTTCAAAATTGGGTTATCATGCAATCAGTGAGTGATCCTTCATTCTCTTGGTGAGCTTTTAGGTAGGTGCCATTTGTATATTTGATAGCTTAGGGCATCAAATGTATATTGTATCATTGATAGTTGAGACTTTTTTAAAAGGAAATAGGACAAAGAACTATTTTGATTTAGTTTCTCTATTTTGATCTCTAAGTGGCTTACAACCGTAGAGAAGTATATGCAGATTTATGGATGCAGTTGTAGGATACATATCAGCTGATAGTTCACAAGAAATCCATGCATCTAATTTAACTAGCAATTAATACAAAGAAATAGGGTCCTCCAATGGCCTAATCATTAGGACCTTGACTGTCCCCTCAACCAGTGACCCTTCAAAACTGGGTTATCATGCAATCGGTGAGTGATCCTTCATTCTCCTGGTTTGACCTGCAACCAAACATATTGGAAATACACAATACAATGATAACAAGTCTTTCACAATCCCCCTTCCCTCAAGGAACACTGATGCAGGAGCATCCTGGGTGTAAGAGAAATCTTGCATCACCCAAAAATATTTCTGTTTTTGTATTCAATAAGGGCTATTTTGTGCAGAGCTGCTATTTATAGAAAGTTACTATTTTTGGTAATTTTTGTATGTGCTCAGAATGATCTTATTCCTTTCTTGGAGGTTCATTTTGGTCATATAAGTCTGCCAGTAAAGTTTCATTGCCAGATCAAGTGTATATTGGAAGATATTGAAGATTTTCGGTATTGGCAGCAGGGTACAGAAACTTTGAACTCAGTTTTGAAGGCTTTAGAGGCCCCGGATGAGGTCAAAAATTTTGGTGATGGGTGCTTGCGTGGGTCAAGCTTGTAGAGCGCTTCGTGGCGTTTCTGAAATGGGGTTATAATAGCCGAGCGGGTCAACTGGTGATGACTTATGGTCTTCGGAAGTTGGGCCACCTGAAATGGCAGAAAATAATTTTCTTCAAAATTTTTGTTCGGGTTTCAAAGGTTATCTTGAGCCGAATATGATGTAATAAAATATAAAATAAAATAATTCTAAGTTGGTCGGCCTTATTGGCTAAAATTCTGGAACCTTCCCAAGCGGTGGAAAATTGCCTATATAAGGAAGGCTGTATTATTGTCTTGGGCAGTTCAAAATAGTTCTGGGTAGTAGATTTGGGTAATAGCTTGAGGCTTTGTCCTACAGAATATTGTAAGGGAATGCCCATGTGGCTTTGCATATTGTAATTCTGAAAGTTTGTAATTCCACATTTGTGGAGATAATAAGAAGCCAATTTTCTGTTCTTGCATATTGTTGTTGTTTCTCTCTGTTATGTGTTTGTGGTGTTAAGGGGAGCACCCTTCATCAAGTGGTATCAGAGTAGGAGTTCTTGAGTGTGTAAACAGATCGCCGACTGTGAGGTAGTTTGCACCAGGACTGTGGCTAGGGTTTCAGCGCGCATCGCGAAAATGCCTCCACGAAGGGAACGTGGCGAAAGAGCTGGTGTTGTAACACCTGAGGTTAGAGAGCTGCAGAGACAAGTGCGAGCATTACAAGAAGAGATTCGTAGAGGAATGAATCTTAATGTCAGAGACGAAAGTGAGGATGAAGCCGAAGAAGAATATCAAGAAGGAGAAGCTGAAATTGTGAACCAGGAGGAAGAAAGACCTTTTCGGGCGATTTCCAAGATTGGGAAAAGACCTAAGATTGAGGTTCCTACATTTTCTAAAAATCTTAACCCAGAGGAATTGCTCGACTGGATCAACGAATGTGAGGAATATTTTGAGTATGAAGATGTTGAGGATCCTGATAGGGTCAAATTTGCGAAGGCCTGACTGAAAGGTCATGCGAAGATCTGGTGGCAAGAAATTCAATTGGAGCGAAATAGAAGAGGGAAAGATAAAATCACAAGATGGGATCGGATGGTGGAAAAAATTGAAGCGACAGTTCATTCCTGTCGATTATGAGCTTGACCTACTGAAGAAAATGCAAAGTTTGAAGCAAGCAGAAAGATCTGTTCAGGAGTATACAGAGGAGTTCTATCGACTTCTCATCAGAACAGGCCACGCAGAAGCTGATAAGGAGAAAGTTGCCCGATACCTTAATGGGTTAAGGCCAAGCATTCAGGAGGAGCTGAATCTGGTTTGAATGAACAGTATTGAAGAGGCATACCAGTTTGCCCTAAAAGTAGAGGAAAAGTTGAACAAGAAGTTTGAGAGCAGACAAAACGGAAGAGGTCGCGGTGGACGATCTGGTGGACGGTCATATGGTGGCCGAAATGAAGATCCAAAAAAGAAGGATGAGGCTAGTAGCAGTCAAAATCAGCGAGAAAATAATTCCAATCGCTTCCAGGATCAGAATAATAGAGATCAGAGAGGAAGAGGAAGAGGACAAGGATCTGGAAGAGGTGGCTTCCGTGGAACATATTTTCACTATGGAGAAGAAGGTCATAGGGCATTTGAATGTCCTCAGCGCCAAGGCAGAATAGACAGGAGAAATAAAGGCCAAGCCAGAGTTGCACATGTAGATGAAGATGCCAGATCATCAAATTCTGAAAATGCTGAAAGAGGAGAAACGTTGATTAACAGAAGAGTCTTGTTGAGTGGTGAGAATGAACCCGAGCAAAGGAGGAGCCTGTTTCGCACCAGGTGCAAGTGTGAAGGTAAATGTTGTGATGTGATTATTGATAGTGGAAGCACTGACAATTTGGTGTCAGAAGAGATGGTGACAAAGTTGAAGCTCAAGAGACAGAAACACCCACATCCATATCGGATTGCCTGGGTACAGGATGACCACAAGGTCATGGTCAATGAACAATGCCTAGTGAAGTTCAAGATCGGTGGGTACCAAGATGAGGTACTATGTGATATCATCTCTATGGATGCATGTCATATGTTATTGGGTAGACCGTGGCAGTTTGACAGATGTGCTGTACACGATGGCCGTGCGAATACCTATTCCCTAACAAAGGATGGAGTGCGACATAAGCTAAAGCCATTGAAGGAGACTGAAGAAAAGGTATGTGGTAATGCAAGAATAACATTTGTTGATGGAAGGAAATTCCTAGATGGTATGAGGCATGAGCATGTATGTTTTGCTTTAATTCCAAAAATTGGTAAAGAGGAAGTAGAAGATGTTCCTGTAGAAGTTGCATATTTGTTGAATGAGTTTCAAGATATTGTATCTGATAACATGCCTAATGGATTACCACCAGTCAGGAAGATCAGTCATCAGATGGACTTGATCCTAGGAGTGAGTTTTCCAAATAAGGCAGCACACAGAATGACACCTGCAGAAAGTGAGGAGTTGAACAGACAAGTACATGAACTGTTACAGAAAGGATTGATCCGTGAGAGTCTAAGTCCATGTGCTGTACCAGCGGTATTAGCACCAAAGAAGAATGGAGAATGGAGGATGTGTACAGATTCTAGGGCAATAAACAAGATCACAATCAAGTACAGGTTTCCATTGCCACGAATGGATGATATTATGGACTGTTTGAGTGGAGCTGTGTATTTCTCAAAGATAGATCTGAAGAGTGGATATCATCAGATTCGGATCAGAGAAGGAGATGAATGGAAGACTGCCTTCAAAACAAAGGAAGGACTATATGAGTGGTTAGTCATGCCTTTTGGACTAACCAATGCACCGAGCACTTTCATGCGGCTTATGAACGAGATTTTGAAAGAATTTCTGGGTAAGTTTGTCATTGTTTACCTAGATGATATTTTGATCTTTAGTAAGACATTGGATGAGCATATGATGCATATTCGTATGGTATTTGAGAAGTTGAGAGAAGAGAAATTGTTGATTAATTTGAAGAAGTGCAATTTTGTGAAGAAAGAGTTAGTGTATTTGAGATTTGTAGTTTCAGGAGAAGGTCTAAAAATGGACCCAGGGAAGGTACAGGCTATCCTTGAATGGCCTACTCCAAGGAGTGCTACTGAGGTAAGATCTTTTCATGGTCTAGCTAGTTTTTACAGAAATTTTATCAAAAATTTTAGCAGTATTTGTGGACCCTTGACTGAAACAATGAGAGGGGATAGAAAAGAGTTTAAGTGGACTAATGGGGTAGAAAAAAGTTTTCAATTGTTGAAATAAAAAGTTACAGGACAACCTGTTTTAGCACTTCCAGATTTTAATAAGGTGTTTCAAGTAGATTGTGATGCTAGTGGTACTGCAATAGGAGCTGTTATGAGCCAAGAAGGTAAACCTATTGCTTATTTCAGTGAGAAGTTAAATGATGCCAAGAGGAAATAGTCTGTTTATGATCAAGAATTTTATGCTATAGTTCAGGCATTAAAGAAGTGGAGACATTATCTACTTCCTAAGGAGTTTGTTTTGTATACTGATCATCAAGCTTTGCAATATTTAAATAGTCAAGGAAAGTTGAATCAGAGGCATTTGAAATGGGTTGAGTTTTTGCAGAGTTATATATTTGTTTTGAAACACAGGAGTGGAAAGTCTAATAGGGTTGCAGATGCTCTTAGCAGAAGGCAACTATTGCTGACAGAAATGTAGATTGAAGTGGTTGGGTTCAAAGAACTCAAGAATTTGTATCCAGAGGATCCTGATTTTGGTGAAGCTTGGAAAGCTTGTGCAGAACCTGTTACTCTAGACAGGACAAAATGGTTGGATTTCATCATCCAGGATGATATGCTATTCAGAGGAAGTCAGTTGTGCATTCCATGAAGTTCTATGAGGGAGAATCTCATCAAGGAGAAGCATAGCAGAGGATTGGCTGGACATTTTGGTCGTGACAAAACCCTTTCTTTGGTTAGTGAAAATTATTATTGGCCACAATTGTAGCAAGATGTGAAAAAATTTGTACAGAGTTGCAGAGTATGTCAGATGGCGAAAGGAGTGAAGCAGAATACAGGGTTGTATCAGCCATTATCTGTACCAGAGAAGCCTTGGGAGGATATCAGCATGGACTTTGTTCTTGGTTTACCGAGGACACAGCGGGGACACGATT
The DNA here is from genome assembly GCA_027943335.1 of Chamaecyparis obtusa. NCBI lineage: Eukaryota > Viridiplantae > Streptophyta > Pinopsida > Cupressales > Cupressaceae > Chamaecyparis > Chamaecyparis obtusa. The sequence goes on from BSBK01007127.1 coordinate 1,173,457, forward strand.
CAATTTTTGTGGTAGTTGATAGATTTTCAAAGATGGCACATTTTATTCCCTGCAAGAAGATTAATGATGCTGTTCATGTAGCAGAATTGTTTTTCAGAGAAGTAGTGAGACTTCATGGTTTTCCAAAGACCATAGTTTCAGATCGGGACACTAAGTTTGTTGGATATTTCTGGCGTACGTTGTGGAAGAAGTTGAAGACAGATTTGAAGTTCAGTTCATCACATCATCCACAGACTGATGGACAGACAGAGGTGGTGAATAGGAGTTTGGGAAATTTGCTGAGATGTTTGGTTGGAGATAAGCCAACAGGATGGGATTTGATTTTACCACAGGCGGAATTTGCATACAATAATTCTGTCAACAGGAGCACTGGTAAATCACCATTCCAGATTGTATATGGAAGTAGTCCAAGAAATGCATCTGAATTGAGGAAGATAGATAAAGGAGAAATAAGTAGTGCTGAAGCTGAAGATTTTGCAGAACACTTGAAGAACATCCATGAGGAGGTGAGGAAGCATATTACCAAAATGAATGCACAGTATAAGGCTAAGGCAGATGAGAAAAGGAGGTATAAGGAATTTCAAGTTGGTGATGAAGTCATGGTTCATTTGCAGAAGGAGCGGTTTCCAGTTGGTACATATAACAAGCTGAAAATGAAGAAGTTTGGACCATGTAGGATACTAAAGAAACATGATTCAAGAAATGCATATGAGGTAGAATTACCTACTGAGCTAAATATTTTTCCAGTGTTTAACATTTCAGATCTGACAAAGTATCATGAAGGAGGTGTTGAAGATGAGATCACAACAGCACAGTGGAGTATTTCAGCAACTAGTTTAGACACTAAGGAGATCGAAGATATACTGGACAGTCATGTTGGTAGAAGCACAAGGAACATGACATATGAAGAATATTTGGTCAAATGGAAAGGATGACCTATTGAAGATTCATCATGGTTGACAAAGGAGGAGGTTAGCTGTCTTGGTTTTCCTCTGCACACCTGAGTCGTGACAGGGTCACTTCTCAAATTACCCCGGGTGTCTGATGCAGGAGCATCCTGGGTGTAAGAGCAATTTTGCATCACCCAAAAATATTTCTGTTTTTGTATTCAATAAGGGCTATTTTGTGCAGAGCTGCTATTTATGGAAAGTTACTATTTTTGGTAATTTTTGTATGTGCTCAGAATGATCTTATTCCTTTCTTGGAGGTTCATTTTGGTCATATAAGTCTGCCAGTAAAGTTTCATTGCCAGATCAAGTGTATATTGGAAGATATTGAAAATTTTCGGTATTGGCAACAGGGTACAAAAACTTTGAACTCAGTTTTGAAGGCTTTAGAGGCCCCGGATGAGTTTAAAAATTTTGGTGACGGGCGCTTGCACAGGTCAAGCCTGTAGAGCGCTTCGTGGCATTTTCGAAATGGGGTTATAATAGCCAAGCGGGTCAACTGGTGATGACTTATGGTCTTCGGAAGTTGGGCCACCTGAAATGGCGGAAAATAATTTTCTTCAAAATTTCTGTTCGGGTTTCAAAGGTTATCTTGAGCCGACTATGATGTAATAAAATATAAAATAAAATAATTCTAAGTTGGTCGGCCTTATTGGCTAAAATTCTGGAACCTTCCCAGGCGGTGAAAAATTGCCTATATAAGGAAGGCTGTATTATTGTCTTGGGCAGTTCAGAATAGTTCTGGGTAGTAGATCTGGGTAATAGCTCGAGGCTTTGTCCTACAGAATATTGTAAGGGAATGCCCATGTGGCTTTGCATATTGTAATTTTGAAAGTTTGTAATTTCACATTTGTGGAGATAATAAGAAGCCAATTTTCTGTTCTTGCATATGTTGTTGTTTCTCTATTTCTGTTATGTGTTTGTGGTGTTAAGGGGAGCACCCTTCATCAAACACTATCAACCATCCCTTCCACATAGCATTTCACTATTGTATGAGTGGATTGTGTAGGAACAGTTAACATTAAACAAGGAGCAAACTCCTCAACACATCTTGGAAACCATTGAATTCAATAATAAATTAAACCTAACACTAACACTATTCCTTCCATTCACTTTGTTAGGGATTTTTCTTGTAGGGTCAAACTTGGCAAGATATGGGCTTGATTCTCAGTTAAAAGGGACTCCAAGTTTGCAAGAAAAGCCTAATTAATGAGGATTGGATAAGATCCCCCTTCTACTTCGAGCTCCACAGGACTTAGGCGGGTATTGCCTATGAATAGGTTACTATATTTCAAGTAAGCTTTTGATTAGTGGATTTGGTCTTCACTGTCATGCTATTTAGGCTTCAGATCACTTCAACAAAAGATCACTCTGTAGATAGCTGAGAATCTCCTAATATAGAGCTTGACAATAGAAACTATAAATGTAACAACATGACAATGGAAATAAGGATATAAATATTTCTTTTTATGAGTTCAACTCAATGAAGGTTAACCTCTGATTCTCTCTCTAAGGAATCAACAATTTGAACTATATCACCAGGATACAGTCCTTTCACAATATGCATGAACTAAAGAAAATGAAAAGAATTGGTAATGATATTTTGTTTTTGATGACTTAAAGATAACTGCATCACAAATAGCCAACCAATGCCTATTCCATTGGGCAAAAGAGTTTGAATATACATCCACATGAAGATCTCAAGGAAATACAGTAGAATGTCTTACAAACTACATGCAGTCTGGATAAGATGCCTAACAAACTATCCTGTCAATCTTATGGTGTTATCATCAAATCCTAACACATATGTCTACTCTCTGAAACTATTTATGAATTTTAATCCTCTCCTTGAGAGAAACTCACAAATAATTAAACAAACTACCTTGTATTTGGTATGTTTTCAGATGCCTTACAAATAAAACATACACGAGCAGAACACAAAGTAAAGAGGCAATAACCATGTAAGATATAAATTGCACTGTATCTTATTGAAAATGAGTCTGTCTCAATACATACAAAGCTTAAATTTTTTGGAATTTAGACACAAAACTGAGAAATTTTCTCTACAACAAGATATTCAATATTCACCAGTTAGGGATCTGCTCACAACAGAGCAACCACAGGAACTAGAACAAAAAAAGAACAGAAACCAAGAACCCTTACAACTGAGAAGAGAAGAGAATAAAAAGAAGAAACCTTGAAATCTATACTTGACCAACTCCTATCCATTTTGCAATCTAATCTCATTTACTCTTCTTGCTTCTCTAAAAATTTGATCTTCTCAGGCATCTTCAAAATCTGATAAATTTGTCTTTTTTTCCATAAAATTTGCTCATCTATTAGAAATTTGATTAATTTGTCTTTTGTTCCTCCTTGAAATTTAATCCTCTATACCCTCTTTTCCTATCACCATTGAAAATCTGAATCATTCCCTCTGCCGGATTTGCAAAATCAATCAATTTTGGAAGAAGAAAAATCTCTCCAAAATCTGGTTGCGGGTTAAAAGCCTTTACTACTCTCAACAACTTAATCTGATCTAATTCTAACTATCATCATTGCATCCGTCATCTTCTGGCATTTCTGAAAACATATTATACTGTCATATTCTGATAAAAAATGAATCTCCCAGACATTTTCCCGTGAGTAGTTCTGTCATTAAAAAAATTTGAAATTTCTCCAATGTTTGAACTTTATGATTTTTTAAATCTTTTATAACTTTAAAATCTGCACATGCCACCAGAACTTGCCACTTGTCATCTTCTCATTCACTGCTTAGACTAACCCATCTTTAATCTCAGTCTATCTAGAAATCTGGAGACTACATAAATCTCTAAGTCTCTTAATCATTTCCTTAACCATGGTTTGTTTTAGAGACTTGAAAAAATCTTTTTAGTCTCTAGATCTCATAATCATTTCCTCTCTCTACTTTTCTTTATAAGATTTGGAGACTAACTTTAGTCTCTAAATCTCTGAATAGCTATTTAGAGATTTGGAGACTAAGTCTCCAAGTCTCATAATCACTTTTTCTCATTATGAGATTTGGAGACTAACTTTAGTCTCTAGATCTCTGAATAGCTATTTGGAGATTTGGAGACTAAGTCTCCAAGTCTCATAATCACTTTTTCTCATTATGAGATTTGGAAACTAACTTTAGTCTCTAGATCTCTGAATAACTATTTGGAGATTTGGAGACTAAGTCTCCAAGTCTCATAATCACTTTTTCTCATTATGAGATTTGGAGACTAACTTTAGTCTCTAGATCTCTGAATAATTATCTAGAGATCTGGAGACTTGGAGATTTGGAGACTAAGTCTCCAAATCTCAGAATGAATATCTAGAGATCTGGCGACTTGGAGATTTGGAGACTAGTCTCCAAGTCTCAAAATGTACTTTTTTCTTTGTGAGATTTGGAGACTTGGAGATTTGGAGACTAGTCTCCAAGTCTCTAAATCGCATCTGGAGATTTGGAGACTGGTGAGACTTGGAGACTAAGTGACATGTGTGCCTTCCTGCAAAATTTCTTCTGTGCCCACTGGCACAGAAATCAAGGTGGTCACACAAATCTAGGCATAGCTTCTTTCATTTTATTTATTTCATATGTTTGAAGTATTTCATATAAACACTTCAAATTTTGAAATTGGGAGCAATGTGGGATAAAACTTTATGAAACAATGCTGATTTTTTATGGCTACCAGTACTTAGAAGATCATAACTTTTGATTTTCAAACTGGGTTTTTCTAAAAAAAATTTTGTACAATGAAAATATAGCTGTCTCAAACATATGTAAAATTCAGCCCAACCCAGTTTGTATTTTTTGAGTTATGATTAAAAATGTGACTGAAAATCTGAACAATGCACACTCAGAGAATGTTGACAATCTGCAAATGGAATGACTCTGGCAAAGTGACTAAATGGGCACATGGGGAGCTAAAAATTGGCATGATGACTCATTCCCATGTCTAAAATATGATGCCACAATAGGCATGTCATGACCAATCACAAGACAAAAGATATTCAAATGCAAACAGGACCTGCTTCAGCAAATTGACACTTAGGCAGAATTGTGCAATTTGACACTTGCTCAAAATGGGACTTCACCGAATGATTCAGGATGATAAAATAACATCATAGAATGCATGCATATACTGAATAAAGTGTGTTCAACACCTATAACACCTCATAAGCTTCAAAATGATAGCCGGGTACATATGCATGAAAAGGATTTAAAGGGCTTCAAATTGCAAAATTTTAACATGGTACTCAAAACCCATGTTCTATTTTTGAGTACCAACACACTTCTACCAAGAATAAAGTATTTAATCCATTCAACATTACATATAATCATTAGACAGTTACATTTTCTGACTGTGTAGAGGAATAGTCACGACCAAAATGATCAAAACTACTTTCACCCTTGCACAAGCTATTCCAAACTTTAAGTAAAATGAGCAATATGCTATATCAAATCATTCATATTCATAGTAACCATTCGAAGGATCATTTTTTCAATGAACCCTCTGACTGTACCCCTATGGTAGAGAAATGAAACCTTAAAATAGAAAAAGGAAACTTAGTAAAACCAGTCTATGCCAATGTTTGTGAGGGTACAGTCATGATAAGTGCCTCTCAAACCTCTCCAAACATGTAAGATTGTCTTTAAATACTTTATTGATCTCTTCTAAACATTAACCAAATCAAACCTACATTTGAATCCACACACAATAACTCCAAAATGAAGGGTTTTGTATCCTTTAATGAATCTTAGTCACTGGTAGCACATGGATAGTCAAATCAGTAGTCTCCAAAGCATTCAATAAGTGACTGGATTGTATTTAATACACACTATTCCTTCCATTCACTTCTACCAAGAATAAAGCATTTAATCCATTCAACATTACATATGATCATTAGACAGTTACATTTCCTGACTGTGTACTAGAGGAACAACCAGAAAATGTAACTATCTAAACAATCCAAACATTTGAAAATAGTGAATCGATATCCTTGAGCACAAGCACCAATAATATCAAATAATGGAGATAAAGCACAGGCTAGGGCATGACACCAGTAGAATGTGGTCATTTTAGAGAGCATTCGTGATCAAATAAAATGCAATGCATTTGAAATTTGTAGTCGAATATGATGCCAGATGCTCGAAAGATGAATAAATCACATACCTTCTCTCGCGCTCAACTTTCACTCCTCTATCCAATCGAAATAAAAATGATGAGGCCGTTTCACTTTTTTTTTTCATAGCCAAATCTTCCTTGTACCACATGAAGAACATGCCATTGGTTCAGTTTTGTAATTTGTTTTTTGTGTAATTAGTAATTAGTAGATTAAATGCAGATAACACCTTTATCAGTTTAATTAACATGTTATTATCATATCAGATAAAGTGTGTTTAAGAATTGTTGGGACTGGTCCTTTTGCGTGTATTAAACATAATAGAATTTTTAGCATATTATTATCAATCTATTTCTTTGTTCTAAACATGCCATTGGTTCAGTTTTGTAGATTTGTTTAATCCGTTAAATGCATTTTTCGTGAGGAGGGGTCTTGTTTTCAGGAGATTGATGAAGATTGTGCACCTCAAAAACCAATTCATAAGGTACCAATCATGTTTCCTATTAGTTTATATTTTTGGATTGGTAAATCTCCTTATAAGTTTCATGTCCTTTCTTTTGATTACTATGGATGAGATGTATATCTTACATTTAACATTCAACTTCTTTACATTTTAGAACATGTAGTGTGTTTTTTGAGGATTTTACCAAATCAACTTTTAACATAAACCAAAAACACCAAACTGATATCTTGCCCTTTCAACTTGACAAAATATTTGCATTTGACCAATAATTGCAAGCAACTGAATGATAAATCCACATACCTGTATCTTTGTAAAATACCTGGAACATCAAAAAGATGGCTAAGTGGCTGCCGCCATGATTTTTATCTACTAAATATGGGAAAAAAAAACACCAAAAAAAATTGAATAGAAAACATGATTGGTCATTTTAGAGAGCATTCATGATCAAATAAAATGCAATACCTTCTCTCGCGCTCGATCAACTTTCACCCGCTCGTTTTCTCCCACTCCTTTTCTCTACAAATGAAATAAAAAAGATTTGGCCATTTCAAAATAGTGAATCGATATCCTTGAGCACAAGCACCAATAACATCAACTATTTTGATGTGTGGGTACCCTAATGTTGGCAAGAGCTCTTTATTAATAAGATTACACTGCAAGCTTGAAGAAGCGATATATTTTGGCAAATGAAGAGTAGAAAGATGATGATATTCCTGAGATCATGGATAGACACAATGTTGCAGATAGAATGGGTAGACATCTTTCTAGACTGGCCCTAGATCCTTTGACAATTGGGGTGGGATCCAGACCCAGGATAAAAAGATGTCTTCCTTTCTATTGTGGAATTATCCCTTCTTTGGCCTGCACTCATTCCTCTTCTAAAAAATAGTTATCTAGAAACTTTGGATACTGTTTCTCATCCATGCATGAAATGTGCTAGTGATCGTATAAAATTACTTTAGGCCTCCAGTATTGATAAGATGTACAAGTGTAAAATGTTTTTGCGAGACTAGGATCAATTTGTGTAGTGTACATAAATGCAAGGCGGTGATTATTCTCGATGATCGACAGGTAGCTTGGACTAAAGATAAAACAACTCAAGAGACCATCATAGGTTCTCTCTTTCTTCGGTCTATATTATTGACAAAATGTTTTATCTTTCATTAGCTCATCAAATCTGGGGATTTGAAAGAATTTAATAGAATATTTTCATGACAACGTATATTATTTAAGTTGACATTGCACAAATTTATCTACTTCATGCACTTGTAGAGTATGAGGATAGCAATAAAGAAGCATGGCCATCCATGGCCATGCTTCTTTATCATCATCCTCATACTCTACAAGTGCATGAAGTAGATAAATTCGTGCAACGTCAACTTAAATAATATACGTTGTCATGAAAATATTCTATTAAATTCTTTCAAATCCCTGGATTTGATGAGCTAATGAAAGGTAAAACATTCTGTCAATAATATAAACCGAATAAAGAGAGAACCTATGATGGTCTCTTGAGTTGTTTTATCTTTAATGTGCATATCCATCAGTTTTTTGACACTTAATAATTAATTCTGATATAAGTGCTATGCATTCAATAGATAAAATGTTAGAGAAAACTAATTTATGACAATAGTTCTGACAGTAATGCTATACGTTCGATAGGGAACCTGTCAGAGAAATGCTAAAGGACTGTCACTCTTTCGATAGTTTAAGTGTCGCAAATAGAAAATTTTTGACAAAAATTCTAACATTAATGTCATATCTTTGACAGGTATATCTGTCAGAATTAGGTGGAAAATGTCACTATTCCAACAGTTATAATGTCGGAAAGGATGTGTTTTCGATAGTTAATTCTGATAGAGATTGTATATTCCGATAGGTCATTGTGTTGGAATTCCGATGGATGAACTGCAGAAAATGCCATAATGAATTTGTTTCCATGTGCAAGTTTTCGACATGAGATGGTGTCGGTAAACCAATGAATATGTCTTCTATCACAATTTCCTACACAAAAATGGTGACGAACTCATCTGTCGAAATGCCGACAAATTAGCATTGCAAATCTGACAAATGGCCATTGGAATTTGACCTCAAATGTAGTAGTGAGTAGATAGAACTTTCCCATTTATTCTCATCATGTTGTGCCAACAATGCCCCCAGTGATGTATCTATTGTGAAGACATACAATATTAATGGTTTTCACTAAATAGGAGGCATAAGAATTGGTGGATTCACCAAGTATTGTTTAATATGATTGAAGTTCTTCTCACACTCTTCACCCCAGTTGTAAATCACACCTTTATGTAATATTTTAGTGAAAGTTTGTGATATGTCAGCTAACTGAGAGATGAAGCACCTGATAGATTATATCCTCCCTTGCAAAGTATGTATTTGACTTATGTTCTTAGGAGGTTACATCTCCATTATTTCTTTGACCTTTGTTTGATCTACCTCAATACTTTTCTTTGAAAAAATGTACCCTAGAAGCTTTCCTAAAGTGACACTAAAGGAACATTTCTTAGGATTTAGTTGGAGACTAAATTTTTCCATTCTATCTAGTAGTGTACCTAAGTCTGGTAGATGTTTAGATTGTTTCATTGATTTAGCCAAGGTGTCATCAACATAGTCCTTCATGTTTTTATGCATCATATTGTGAAAGATAGATGTTATAGCTCTTTGATAAGTAGCACCAGCATTCTTAAGGCCAAATGGAATTACGTTCCAACAGAAAGTACCCCATGCACAACAATAGAAAGTACCCCATGCGCAAGTGAAAGCTATCTTTTCTTAATCTTCTAGAGCTGTCTTTATTTGATTGTATCTAGAAAATCCATCCATTAGAGAGTACATTTCAAATCCCATAGTCATGTCCACTATCATATCGATGTTTGGTAGTGGAAAATCATCCTTAGGGAATGCTTTGTTTACATCTCTAAAATCTATGCATACTCTGATAGATTTATCTCATTTCGACACTAGAACTATGTTTGAGATCCATTATGCATAGTCTATGACTCGGATAAATCCGGCTTTAAGCAATTTCTCTAGCTTAGCTTTGACAAGGAGTGCAACATGAGGATGCATTTTTTTCAACTTTTTCTTGATTGGTTTAACTCCTGGAGTGATAAAGAGATGATGCATGATGAGATTAGGATCAAATCCTAGCATATCTAAATATTTCCATGCAAAGTTGATCTTTTTCTTTGTTAAGAACTTGGTAAATGCCTGTTTCTCTTCTTTTTATAGAGATTGTGCTATATGAATTAACTAAGGTTCTTCTGATAAACCTAGATTGATAGGCTGAGTTGGTTCTATCAAAACTAGTAATCTATCCTGTAAATGACTCAAAAGGACATCAAATATCTCATCCTTAGGCTCATTAGAGAGGTTTTCACCTTTAGATACGTCTTTTTTTTTTACTATTTTTGGCTATGAGATTGCGACATAGTGGTTTTCACCCTCAAAACTTTTTTTCTTTTATTTTTTTGACTGAGATATTTGATATCTGACTCTGTCATGCTGACACTAGGTTTTCTAATGGAAGTCGTCATGGGTTCTACTGTATTTAGGTAGCATGCGAGAGTGTAATCTGTTTGGAAAGTATGGATGTCTTGGCCTAGATCATTAGATATTTGGTCAATAAACTTGAGATGTTGGATGGTAAGCATAGGGAAGGATTGGCTGATAGTGTTTACACACATAGTGTTGTCATCATTGGTTATGATTTGACTCTCAAATTCAAAGATGATATTACTACTCAAGATATTTAGTTCATTAAGTGTCTCAACGTCATCATTGGATCCCACATTAGTAATAAGTGAATTAGTTTCACAAAGTCCATCATTTAGTTCTAGACTTACGTCAAACATAGGTGCATATTGGTGAATAACATCTATATGTTTTTCTATTATAATCTCATCTTCTTTTGGAATAATTCCCCATTCACAGTCATTAGATTCTTCATCACGATCTCTAGGAAAGTTGAGAACATGTGTGAAATTGGGATGAATTCCCCAAGAAGGGTTACCTTCAGAGTCTAAAGAAAATTCATACTAATGAGAATCTATCTCAAAATCACTAGAGTGTCCCAAATATTCAGCTATAGTGAGGGATGTCTCTCCTTCTGTCGAATTAGTTAATTGTGAAGTGGTAGGTTCTTGTGTGTCTACCACATTGATTCTTTCTTTAGGTGTCTAATCATCTTTGAGAAGGTCTAATATGTTTTGAGGGATATGTTCATAAGGAAAAACATCTATGGTATTTGAATCATCAGTGTCTTCATGATGTGTGTCCTCTTCTTCTTGGTTATCCATCCCTAGTTCTATCTATTCTATGACATGAGAAGAATTACCACTAAGATGGAAAGGTTTCTTCTGATAACCTATGCCTGTTGTATCCTTTTTTTTTCATCCACAATGCTCGATGGGTTTGATGATACCTTTTCCTCTTGTTCCTAGAGGTCCTTTTCCATTATATCCCATCTTGAAGATCAGTTTGTGTCCTAGTCCATAGGATTTTGAAGGGACCTTGATTGATTTAGAATCACATCTTGAACTATTTGTGACTGAGATTCATCTTTGTATAACCAAGAAAGTACAACTTCTTCCTCATTAGATTCTTGTTTGGATGTTCTATGATGAAACTCTCATTAAAGATAAGCTAGGGTTCTTTAGTTGTAGGTTTCACTTTCTCTGAAGGTTGTCCATAAGACTTAGGTGAAAGTGGGAGAGATGTGAGAGATAGGACCAGTTCCATAATGTATTCTCCCATGCTTGTATCTTTGATCTTGATTTATTTTTATATGTCTTCCATTTTAGATGTAGATGCTATGTCAACTTGTTTGGTAGAAGACTCTATGTTGTGTGGGACAAGTTTGTCTGCACTTTCCTTCAAAGCATTGCAAGATGCTGACATGTTTGTAGGTATAGTGACCTCTACTCCATCATAGAGAAACTTGACACATTGGTGGTACATTGATGGAATGGCTTGCATCTCGTGAATTTGGGGCCTTCCTAAAAGGATGTTATAGGCCAGTGGGAGGTCCAATAATTTACATGTGATATCTCTGATAATAGGTCCTTTTTTGATAGCTAGCACAATGACTCCTTTTGAGGATATTTCTTGGTTCTCATATGCCTTGATGGTTATTTTCTTTTTAGGATCAATAGAATCTTCTGACAACCCCAGTTGTGTAACTAGCTTATAAGAACAAATGTTTAGACTAGTTCCCCCATCTATCAAAACATGCTTGACATGATGGTTGTCGATTAGGACTTCAATATGCAAGGGTTGGTTATGCGGATGACTCGGTGAATTGTCATCTTCCTCTGAAAAGGAAATGTATTGAGGGGATGTCAAATGACCCACCATTGTCTAAAATCGATCAAGATCAAGATTTTATAGAATATTGGAATTGAGCAGAGCTTTGTCTAGGATAGATCGATGAGAAGGAGAGATCTGAAGCAACTCAAAGATAGATATCGTGGCATTCATGTGTTAGAGTTGCTAGATGATACTGTATGATGTCATTTTGGACTCTTTAGAATTGGAAGATTTAGGTGCAGTCCTCTATTTAGATGCAGATGCAAGATTTAATGGTACCTTCGAGGCATTTGATGAACCTGAGTTTGATCCTAGAAGAGTTACCTAAGCTTGAGATCGAGTGGTTGTATTAGTCAATCTATTGTCTCTATCCTTTCTGAAAATAGTGATGACATTACAGTGTTGAGATGCGCATGGCTCTACCATGTTGATGACATCATTATTGCCAGAGTAAGTGTAATTGACCTTAGCACCCATGTTTGATTTAGAAGATGAATCTCCTTGATTGTGTTTTGAAAAAGGTTTCATGAATGTCATATGATCGTTATTGGATTTATGGTTGTCTATCACAATTTATCAAGTGCCAATTTTTTCTTGAATAAGATGTTTTAGATGCATGCAGTTGTTGGTTTTACGACCCTTTTTTTTATGGAAATCATAGAAATTGGTCTCCCTCCACCATTTATATTTGACTTCAGGGTCATATAGTTTGATCTTAGGTAATGTGATGATGTTATTTTCCAATAAGGTTATCATGAAAGATTCCAAGGACTCACCTAAAGGAGTGAACTCACCTTTTAGTTTTGTAACCCATGGCTTATACTCATTTGAATTTTTAGAAAGCTCAGTTGTCTGCTTCTTTGAGGCTTTTATAGCTTGAGTGTCGATAGTAAGATTAACTGTTGGTGCTTTGGGTGGAAGATTGATGTGATCAACAACACCATTTGTGACAATATTTTTATTCTTGTTCCAAATTTTGACTTTGTCTTTATTATTGGAACTGGAACTTGAATCATACTTGTTATCTTTATGAAGTGAGATATCTCCTTTGTGAACAATTACATCCTCTATTTTCATGGAACTATCCACCATTTTGTCAAATGACACATGATTTTGCATCTGAAGATGATAGTTAATCTCTAGAATCAGATTGTTGATGAATATTTCTAGTTTCTCTTTTTCTAGGATTTGTTGGGGATATATCAAGAACTTCTTTCTCTAATGTTTGAGGAAAGTCAGGAATGGTTCTCCTATTATTTTCTTTAGATTACAGATGTTGATCATGGTGACTGGGTGCTAGATGTTGTAGGAGTATTGTTGATAGAACATTTTGATTAACTCCCCAAAAGTTTTGATGGTTGGAGATATTTTAGAGAACCAGTTGATGGTTTCTTCTCGGAAGAGACGCATTAGGAATGTTGGTTCATGCATTAACTCCATGGATAGAGTACAAAATTTTCTAACATGATCTTGAGGATCAAAATTTCCATCATATTTGTCATACTTGGGAAACTCCACCCCTTTTGGGAATGGTGGCATATACAAGCTCCAATCAAATGGAAATGGACACAAGGCATCCATAGAGAATTCTTTGGGTTCCTTATCTTTTTCTAGCTTGTTTAGTTTGACTTACATAGCATGCATCTATTTCATCATAGTTGTGATAGGGGTTTCTTCCTCTAGTGTGATGATATCGTCGACATTGAAATTGTGAGGAATTTGGCTCCTTGTCATGCCAATTCAAGGAAGTATGTCTCTTTGTCTTCTCATAAAAATTATTTCATCATTTTCTTAAAGAGAGCATCATCTCGGTATTGTGCAATTTCAGAAGGTGTGGGTTCTTGATTTCCTTCTTCATCAGAGTTGTGACCTTGTGATCCATTGCTAGCTTCTCTTTGAGACATGGAAGTGTGTTGATTGAGATCTTGTAAGGATTAAAGAGGAGTTGTGTGACCTCCTTTTAAGCGCAAATTTCCTAGTTCATCTCCTTCATAAAGATCTAGATCGTATGGTTGATGAAGAGACTGGACAATAAGAGAAGATGAAGATGATGTCTTTGGTTCTTCTCTAGGTTTTCTATGTGAAGATGCTCAATCAATCAAAATTTTTGACATGTGGTTTTATAGGTTTCCGAATCTTCATCGAGCATATATTGTGTGAAGAGGCTCACATACCAGAAAACAACAAGTGTTAGGATTAGCTATCAGTCAAATCTCAAATCTAAAATCTCAAAAATTGATCAGAAATCCCATATGACAATTGAAATACTATCATGAAATGTCATACAATAATATACCTCAACCCATATGAAACTTTAGATACGATACAACAATGGGTACATATAGATACGACACTTCAAGTTTGATATGAAAAAGTATATGAACTAGTACAAAAATTCAAGAATTTCGTATGTCGTACGATAGACATAGACTTCTAATACAAAACTGCAATTATCGTATGATAATGTACGAAAAAATATAAAAACTCAAATCTTGAATAAAATTTTTCATAAAATAGATGAAATGAAAAATAGAAACCCAATGTCAGGCCCCACAATGGGTGCTATAAATATGTGTGTGAAAATTGTACCTATTCAGAAGACACAACACATTAGTAAAAAATTATTGATCAATGATAAGAAAATATGCAACAAATAGATATATCATTAATCAGGTGATTTACTGCCTTCTAGTAGACGCGAGTATGGTATTCTCAGAATTTGGCCAAGATCAGTGACAATGCAATGCCTAAATGAAGGATTTGAATGCAAAAGGTGTGAAAATGAATGCAAGATTAATCTATATTTTTTTGTGATTTTCTATGCAATAATAATGTAATCTGTATGAAATTGATCTAAACACTTGATGAAAATGAATTGAATCTAGCTATGAATACAAAAACAAGAAAACAATGTTAGCAATGAATCTCCAAAAGTTGCACAATCTCAAGAATTTGACAGTATAGTGTTGTTGCTCTTGAAATTGCATGTGGTCCAAATTGTAGGGTTGAGGCTTGTTTATATAGAAATCCAGAGTTTGAGAACTCATGTAAAGAAAAAAATCACTCCTTGATCAACTTGAATTGATTGGTGAGTTATCAATAAATTAGAAATAGTTAGCTTAGTAAAATCATGAAAATCATCTTTTTAAACTCATTATTAGAAGTTGAGATCACTCATAAATATGTTAAAGAGATACTGAAAACTTTTGGTATGGAGGATTCTAGACTAGTAAGTACTCGTATGGCTACTAGATAGAAACTATCTAAAATTGATGATATTGCTGAAGTGAATCAAACCCTGTATAGATCCATGATTGGAAAGCTACAATATGTTGTCCACAATAGACTAGATATAGCCCTAGTAGTTGGGATTGTGGAAAGATCTTCTACCAATCCTAAGGAAAACCATATAATGGAAGTGAAGAGAATACTAAGATATCTAAAAGGGATAGAAGATTATGGATTGTACTACAAGAAAAATGAGAAATTTGAAATGAGAGTTTACACTGATGCAGATTGGGCAGGAAATGTTGATGACAAGAAAAGTACAAGTGGTGGAGCATTCTTTCTAGGAAAGATATTAGTCTCCTGGATAAGCAAGAAATAGAACTACATTTCCCAATCTACAACAAAAGCTGAGTATGTAGCAGCTACAGTGAATTGTTCAAATTTGGTATCAATCAAATAATTGTTGAAAGGAATGAAAGAGGAAATCACTGAGCCGGTTGTGATTTTATGTGATAACACAAGTGCTATCAACATATCAAAGAATCTAGTGATGCACACAAAGACTAAACATATTGCTATCAAGTATCATTACTTGAGAGAACTCATACATGATAAAGAAGTGAGAATGGAATATGTGAATACAAATTAGGAACAACTAGAAGACATATTCACAAAAGCTTTACCTAAGGATGCTCATGAATATCTTAGAGGTAAACTAGGGGTGATTCCCCTAACTGAGGCTACCTAGTCAACTAAGAGCACTGCATCAAATGTGCTACATAGAATATCTGACAAATTGATGCAGAATAGGTCACACTTTAGGACCTGCCTAGAGTTCTGAGAAGCACAAAAAAGCTGATAATTAGTCATAGGAAATATGACAGAGGGAGAAATATTGTATATAGAACTGACAAGATGACATCTACATGTGGAAGATGTAAGTGATAGATACTGCTTTGACATTATTGTCAAAGAGGGAGAGATTCAGATGAAAACACAGATAGAAAATACTAAAATATGATTCGAGATTGAGTGACAGTTGGTTGAATGAAGAGATTCAGAGGGAGTAACTGTGTGAACGTCAAGCAAGGAAAATTTATTGTGAATCATAATGAAGCTAAGGATATTATAAAGCTTTCTGATGCAAAGACAATTTTTTTGGATTGGTTGGTAAATCATGTGTGATTTATGTGGTGTTTCCATCAATGCCAAAGAGGAAGATTGTTGGAAACTACAATTGAAACAATTGTTGTATTGTCATTTATGTCAAACCTTAACTGGTAAGATAGTTTCTATCTAAGAGAGTACCATATCTATTGATTGATGAAAAGGATTAGGGCAGGGAGATAACAAGATAACCTAAGGAAATGTTGAGTTATTTGATACTTCAATGGGTGCTTGATTAGTTGGCACATTGATAAGATAATGTACTATTTATCTAAGTGTAGACACCCAAAACTGGGCAGGTGTCTTAGAATCATTCATATTTGAAAATCTTAGCCAAATGCTATAATTTTCATCAAAATGGATCAAATCAATTTTAAATGGACATTTATTAATAAAATTGGAAGAAATCATTTAATTCAAAGGAAAAATCAAATCATGACATCAAATAATTAAATACCAGCTTAAAGGGATCAATCACAATATATAATTGATTTTAATCAATTAATTGTATAATTTTAAATCAAAAATCAAATTGAACCTATTCTCCTACATGACTAATTTAATTAATTTATGGAATTTAATTAATCCTAATATCTTTCCAACATAATTTGAGCAGCCAATAAGAATTGAGAACATAATGCACATGGATCACTCCAAATTGTTGAATCTACATCACTCATTTTCAACTTTGAATCTCAACCACTCAAATTTGTCTACTTGTCCAAACATTTCAGACAATCATTTAAATTGTCCCCCTATTTAAAAACATTTCAAATCCTTTCACTCAAACAAGGCTAAACCATGATCAAGTAACTTTACCCCCTACCCTTGGGATTTTACTATAAATAAAGTCATTTTGAGAGCATAAGGATCCTAGAAAATTTGAATGCATAGCATCATCACTATAGGAAATTTGAGAGCAATTGAGCAATATCTTGAGCATTTTGAGAGAAAATAGTGATATTTGAGAGCATTATGATGAGCATTTGAGTTAATCTTTGTATCAAATTGAGAATTGAGAGCTAGATTTAGGCATTTTATTCATAATTTTATTATTCTAGGATTGTCACTAGTAGAGAAAGGTTGAGAGCTCTACTTGCAAAGCTTAGATAGAGAACCATGAGATGATATGGATGTTAAATACAATTCTTTAGATTAAATTTCCATTTTCTTTGTAATGCCCCACCAGGAAACCCAAAAGAACTTAACCTAAACATACATCTAAGTTTGCAGAATAATTTTTTTTAAAAAGTTAACATACAAGATAAGCATAAATGTGGAAGTAATTACCACTAACTCACATAACATAAACAACCAACACAGGTTACAACTCTCAAGCATTCCTTGATGATGATTAATTTAACATTAATTAATTAATTCAGATAAGGTACAGTTACAAAACTCACATAAACAAATGAAGGATAAAACAACATCACATAGAAGATGACATAAATATAACTGGTACCATAAGGTATCCATAAATCTAAATCCACTGCACATGTCGCAAGGTATGTAATACAATAACTAAAATAAAGATCAAAAGACATCTCTGAAGAACTGATACAAAGATACAAGATCACAAAGAAGAAGATCATGAAGAAGAACATCTCTCCAACAATGAGGATCAAGAAGGAACAACTACTACAGGGATCATCCAGCATTGGTGCACGAATGTTAGAATCTCAAATGGTAAAAGAACCACTACCACTCGACCTCATGAACCAAAAAGGTCCACTCCCACCATGCTGAGGAGATAACAACAGATCCCACTCAGATAACAAACATCAAATAGATCAAGCTAGGAAAGGATCCTGAAAGCTCTCTAACTCAAGGATAATAAGCATAATGAAATGGAAGACCCACTAATCCAGAGGCAACTGACACATGTAGGATAACTATACTATGCATAGGAAGGTGTCATCATGTACATCTAACCCTTGAGTCTTGTCCTAGTAATCTTGCTGGATCCCGGCACCCAAGTGACCATACATGGCATCAATGACTTCTTGTATAGACGAAGCCATTAACTATGCTAGACACACACCTCTCAAGGTGGAAATCATCTTCTCCATTCCCACCTTAGTCTGTGCTAGCACTCAGCCAAGGTGAGGAAACCATATCTTATTAGGTTCATTTTTAAAACTCTCAATGTTATATTTAGTTATCACTTGATTAAGATACTTAACAATAAGTGATCCTGGTAGCCACTTGTGGTCCCCGACGCTTATTGCAAGAAACCTCATACTACATATCTAGGTAAACTACCCTAGGCTCACAGATCTCACATAGATCAATCAGGTACACAACCAGGTAATTCCAAATCTAGTTTCACATACAAGAACTAGAATGATTACAATGGTACCAAAAGTAAAATACAAAACATCATGAGCCTATACAATCAAGTTGGGATATAATCGGATCTCTCACACACATCAAAACATAGTACTGAAAACATGAACACCTGACACATACCCCGGCCTCTATCTTCCCCTTAGGTCCTCTAGTGCCCCAAAAATAGATTAAGCAAAAGAAAACACTCCAGGCACGAAGAAGACACATTGCATCATAGAAAATTGGATTCTAATTCCATAAATAGTTTAATTTCCATATTGAACAACAACGGAATCTAAGTACAAGGTCTACCAGGAAATTCTAACAATAAACATTCCAATAATAGCATAAGTAAAACAAATTCCCTTAAGAGTACCCATGAATCCAACATAATGAAAAATACCCAATTTCGATAGAAAATAATCAAAATTTTGTTCTATGAATGGCATTAAATAAATTCGTAAGGTTAAAGGCCAAATACCCTACAATTAACTCTCTTATTAACAAATGAATAAAACAAGATTATAAAACTTATTTACTATTGACCATAGGTATTTTAACTAACAAAATTGTGCTTGAGTTAAATAGGAAATGCCTTAACAAATTTAACGACATTGTAAGAAATACCATTACCAATATTAAATAGATCATATTAATACAACATATTAATAAAATCTATTAATAAAATTTATTAATATTAATTTAAAACATATTAACAATATTTTCAATATTAAAATAAAATTTAATATTAATTAAGCAAAACATACTAAAGAAATTTACTTATACTAAAATAAAATTTATTAGTTTTTAATATAAAAAATAATGATGAATTTTATCTATATTAAAATATATTATAAAATAAAACAACTGTTAAAAGAAATTAAAACCTTTTTATAACAATTGAAGAAAACATATAATATAACACTTTACCTCACATCAAGGAGGCTCCACGTAAAAGGATGAGGGGACCACTGGCAGACGGTACCCAAGGTACCGTCGGTAGGGTACTCCCTGTCGATGGTACCTTGAGTACCGCTCGGCAGGGGTTTTGCCACCTCAGGGACAGTGGGGGGTGTGGTGGCCCCCACTTCCTAATCAAATCATTTTTCAAACAAATAAATTTTTATAAACCTTTTCAATTTTTATATATATATATATATTTGCTTGCTAACTTTATTCACTTTAGAAATTTCGGTTAGTATGATATTTTTTTATAATCCAAAACTAACAACTTTATTTTGCCAGGTCTGTATATTTCTGAAAATGGAAATAACATTACATAATGAATTTTTTTCTTAAAAAGGAAATATCTTAATTTTGATTTTCACTAAGCATTAGCTTGTCTCTCAAATTTGATAGGCTTTCTATCTATTTGTTCATTCCTTGGCTTATTCCATTTTGTCATTTACTGGTATAAATTTTTGACTATATATTTTTACATAGAGAAAGTGATTTTTTTCACAGAATAGTGAATTTCCACCCAAATTGAGTTTTTGACAACAACCCACTAATTTAATTTATTCATACTATAGAACTAACTATAGAGAGATTAATTTTTTCATTTTCTAGGTGTTCTAGGATGAATTTTTAATCCAAAATCGGGCAGCATAACCCTACTGTGCCAAGTTTATATAAAATTATAAAATAGCAATCCTATGAGCTTTCTAAACCCCAAATTGAAAGCATTTACAGAAAATAGATCTATATCTACAAACTGAAACAAACATAGAGAAATTATAGATAGAATTACTAATGAATTCACAAGAAAACTCCACAAATCCCTACCTCAATTCCAATGCTAAATACTGAAAAAGAAGGCCTGTAGAATGTTGAAACCCTCAGATCTGACAACAGAAAATCTCCACCTACAGATCTGAATCATAGTGTATACAATCCCCGAATCCAGATGCAATCAACCTTTACCCAGAAATCCAATCACACACACAAATGCTCAAGAACACCAAGCAATTCCCAAAAATCTCCAAAAGCTCTCTCTCAAGTTCTCCAAAATCTGACTGAATGCAAACTCCCTCTATTTGGAAATCAATTCCACCAATCAAGAAAAACCCTAGATGACTCACAAAGAACTCCTAATCAAACTCTCCCACTTTTGTTGAGAGAAATTACTAATTAATAATTAAAAATAAATATAATTGTGCACAACTCAACTTAGTCTCCTAAAGACAAGATGTCACCATTTTCTAACAAATCACTTTCAAATTCAATAAAGCACATGTTATAATTTAAAATACATATTAAATAAATAAAATACTTAATGCATCATAAAGCATGTAATTAAATATTCAATTATTTAATAATACTCAGAAACATAATAAAATCCAATTATCAATAAAATAATCAATTAAATCCAAATAATCAATTATTTGATTTTAGTTAAATTTCATCAAAATAAACTTAGGACATAATCAATATTAATTTCCAAATATTCAAATAATTAACTTTAATTTAATTTCCCCAATAATCATAGGAGCATGTTTAATCATAAAATTCAACTATGCACCTAGCATTGATAATCACATAAAATAATCTATTTAAACATAAATCAACTATAATCAATAAATTAATAATCACCCACATAACCACAAATAAACTAAAATCATACGACATAAAATCAAACAAAACTAAAACCAAGCAACACCAGAAAGGGATCCATGAACTTTGCCAACCTGACAAATTCGGATAGGGTAAACAGACCGATACTTATCCAACAACTAGGATAAATGGGTTTGGGTTAGGGTTTAGGATCTTTGTTATCTCCTGTCTCTTACCATTTGAGATATTGTGATAGGGCACGCTCATCCTGACAATTCAGGGAAGATGATGCCCGGTACCTGTGAACCTGCATATAAAACCCGCATGTACATACATATACAACTTTATAATAGACAACGGCAAGGATCGGTTGATTGTATGGATCTCGCAAGCAAGTAACTATGACTCCGTCCCTCAACCACATCAGGCACGTCAAACAGAAGTATAAAACAAACACATCAACCATACACATGCAAGCATGGGGTCAGTAAAATCATACTCCTCAATGATTTCCTAACATGTAATCTATCATCCTAGCATAATCATAACATTTATAAAATCAAACTAGGGGTGAGGTACTACATTCTTTCCATATAATTGTTGCTAATTGTCCTAATTTCATGAAGGTGTAAATAGTCACATGCCAAATGGTGCCCACCGTGGGGCTTTGAGCCT
The DNA here is from genome assembly GCA_027943335.1 of Chamaecyparis obtusa. NCBI lineage: Eukaryota > Viridiplantae > Streptophyta > Pinopsida > Cupressales > Cupressaceae > Chamaecyparis > Chamaecyparis obtusa. Next base: position 1,195,270 of record BSBK01007127.1, read on the forward strand.
CATTTCTATCATTTTTATCAAATTTTGTGTGTTTTTGGCTTCACTTTTACGTCAATTTTGTAGAAAATAGGAGAAAAGCCATCTACAAAAGATTTAATGACACCTATGAGCATTCTGACAATGCTTAGGAGTTAACTGATGCCTACGAGATTCTTTCTATTATGTCTTTTCTTCTTCTAATGCCTACGAAATAAAGTATCACGCCTGGGAGCGTAAAGCATCACCTAGTATCTGGGAAACGATGCCTACTAGCTTTTAAATGATGCTTTCTTGCTTTTAAATGATGCCTAATAGATTTTAAATGATGCCTACTAGCTTTTAAATGATGCCTGCTAGCTTTTAAATGATGCCTACTAGCTTTTAAATGACACCTAATAGCATTTAAATGATGCCTACTAGCTTTTAAATGATGCCTACTAGCTTTTAAATGATGCCTAATAGCATTTAAATGACGCCTACTATCTTTTAACTAATGCTTATTAGCTGATGAATGCCGCTTAGTATTTTCTATTCAATTTTGCTGTTAGATTATTAAATTCTATTTTCTTACTCTCTGTCTGTGTTTTTTCCCGCAGATGAGCATACACAGGAAAGTATAGAAACCAGAAAGCAGAGCTACTCAAGAGAGCAAGAGGTAAGAATTCAAACCAAACATCTAAAGGAAATCCATAATGCTTCAATTCTAGATAGTTTGGGATTAGAAGAAAAGCTTTATGAGCATTACATTAATGTGTTGGATGCTTATAAAAAGAAATTTCCTACTTTGAACTAAATTGTTTGCATTAAGTTGTTAAAAATTTCCTTACAAAATCTTGTTAAGAACACTTAATTTCATTTCATTTTGTTCCTTTTGGTTTCCTTCACTTTGTATTGCTATGTTGACTAATTTGTTGAAGGAGCCGGAATGGGAATGATCGCCTCTAGGTGAGTAAGCAAATAAATGTCAAAAACTTCAAAAAAGCACCTAGCCTTTTGCTAGCTACGGAAGAGGTATTTTTCATATCAAGCTTGCATTGCTTAAATTGTGGCTTTTCGTTAGATCTAGCTTAATAGGAAAAACCTTACTATTGTCCAAATTGAACAAACATTTGGCATATGCTCTCCACTTTGTGAAGTGGATCAAAAAGCCAAACGTGTGAGTTTAACTTGGTAGAAAGAAAGGGATAAGGAATTAACAAAATATTTCATTTATAAGAACCTCCTTGTCAAGAGGTTGAAAAAGAGCAAATTTTGCTTGAAGTGTTTGGAACAAGGAACAACAATAGGGATATGCTCTTCAATTTATAAGTGAATCAAACTCCAAAACTTGTTGAACCAAGTTCCATTTCTTATTTTTCTATATATGCTAGATAAATTAGATCTTCAGAGGGCCTTCCTTCTGAGATTTTCCTTACGAGGACGGAGAGAGGGAACGATCGAAAGTGGGAGACAATTTCTTTAGCCCTGATACTATCCAGCCCACTATAAACAAATACATTCTTCCCTAATCGAAGAGTGACTAGGTTGTGTGCAAGTATTATTCACTTCCTCGAGTAGTCCTTTGGGATTGCGCCAAATCGTGCTTTCATGCGTGTGGAAAGCCCATAAGGGGGTAAAACAACTTGACATGATCTAGAACGGAGGTGTTCATTAAAAAAACCATGTTAAGTAGTAATCTGCCTTTTAGAGCCAAAATGTGTTTAAGAGCCAAATTTGACTCTAGGTATATTTCTTGGAAGACATTCTTGTTTATACTTGTGAAAATGATCGAGAACATACACTTTTAGTGTGGTTTTAGGTGTATGGTACAAATTTGACGTGTGTGTTGGGTTTGTATTTTATTTTCAAGCAAGAATATTCTACAGATATGATCTTAAAACTTTTTTAAAAAATTAAAATTTACAACCTGATCTGCAAAGTGCCACCTGCACACAGAGGAAAACTGCTTATACACAGTGAAGTCATGTTTGTGACTATTCAAGCAATACCTATAAATGATGAATTCATGCCCATGACATTTAATGAAATGCTTATCAACAGAAAAAAGCCACCCGCTCTACTACAGAGTACCACCTAAGAGAATTCCAATCACCATGTATTAAGAGTTAAGTCACACCTACACACAAGCAAGTGACACCCAAAAAGAAGGAAGGGAAAATAGTGGACACTTCCCGAGGGTTTGGAAAGATTTTGAAATCATTTTTGGATACCCTTTTCAGAGATATTCCTTATCAGTGCACCAAATAGATCATATTCCTAAAAAAAAAATTTATAATGATGAATCTATTTGAGAAACAAATCAATCTTATTATGGAGCATAATGATCAAAATCAAGACCAAAATTTCTTTTGGAATCAAAATGATGAAGTGTGTGAAGATGAAATTTAGGAAGCATCCCAAGATCCCATATTTATGGAAACAATGCGAATAATTTTGAAAAGGGATAAAGAAGCATATTTCCTAAATTTAGCTCAATCAGGAGCTAAGCTTCCTCATAATTATGACACATCAACCTTGAGGAAGAATGAGGAAAAATAAAAAGATACATCATCTAAAAAGCCATCATTAATATCAATTTGTCCTTTTCTTTATGATGATGGGCCATCTGTATCTTCATCTTCCTCACAAAAAGAAGCATTTAAGAGAAAAAAACCTATCTTGGATCAAGGGAAAGTTCATGATGATCCTATTTGTGATCAAGATAATAAAGATTATGAAGAGAAAGGTACCACTCTCAAGCAAGATCTAATGCACAAACCTCTATCTAGCATGGTTTCTCCCATAGCTTATACTTCTTTCATCCTTCATCCATCTCACAAATCTTCACAACTATCCAAAATTCCTCCATCAAAGAGTGAGCCTAATGATGACACTTTTCATGTTGACTATGTCTACCCTCAAGGGCTACCTCTAAAAGAAACCCAAGCTAACTTACATCTTTTTGCAGATCATTTACATGCTTCAAATATTTTGGACCCCAAAGCTTCATGTGCTTCAATGCCTATTATACCCATTCCAAAGGATCCTACATGATTCCTCCAAACATCCCCCACACATATCCAAACATCTACCTTGTCCTTAGAAGTGGCTCCATGTCAAGAGGATAATCCAAAGAGAAAAGAAACAAATATCAATAAAGATCAAGATCAAGATTCTATACAATCCCCTCCCATATTTGATGAAGGTCCCATATCCATAAAACCCTGTGATGATCCCCTTGCATCCTTTCATGTCTTCCAAGATGATATCCTTCCATTCCAAGAACAAAGTACCCTTCCAAGTTCCATATTTTCTCCACTTCCCAAGCAAGATCAAGATATCCCTTCCATAATTTTCAATGAGCATATTGAAAATCAAGATAAAAATACCCTCTCTACACCATTTGAAGATCCTTGTCAAGATCAAAGTATCCCATCATTTCCTTGTCATATTCCTAGATGTTCACCTCAAGAAACCATCATTCTTCCAAATTCCTTTCATGATAATAAATCCCTTCAAGCTTCAGTTGATCCTATCAAATTTGTTCCTATCAAAGCTACTCATGAGCCTATTGGTATAAAGATAAATATTAAAGATGAGAACCTTGGAAATGTAGCTCCTTCCAAAGATGTTGATATCCCTTTCACACCTTATATCCCTCCATTCAAATGCAACCATATGCCTTCACTATCCTCCAAATCTATTTTGGGTTCCTATGTCCCAAAACAAAAGTCTTCATCCCTTCCATCCATATTATGTCCATATATTCCTCCATCAACCATTCCTATCATCCCTATCTCTCCATTCACTTACCCTACCATGTATCAAGAACAATGAAGGCACACATACTTGAAGAATGTCCAAACACCAATCCATATGAACCTTCCATATTATTCCTATTCATCCACAATTCCTAAGTCTTTTGGAAGCAATTTTGATGTGCAACATAAAAATCATAAATCCAAGAATCCATATGTGTATAAAAATCACAATGTCCCATCTAATCGACATGTGAATGAAAAGAAAAATGAAATATCCAAAAGACCGCAAAGGTCCACAAAGAAAAATAAAATATTCAAAAGGCCTCAAAGGTCCACCAAGAAAAAAGAAAAATAAATAAAATGTGGGTTCCTAAATCCCTCATTGAAGAAATGCATTCAAAAGCATCACAAAAGAAAGAAAAATCAAAGACTATGTGGATTCCCAAGTCACTTTTGAAAGACTTGCACACAAAAGAAAAATCAAAATTGACATTCAAGCTTCCAAAGGCTTCCATTCCATCTCCTTCCAAACATCTTCCACTTTCCAAGTATAATTTGGGTTCCTATATCCCAAAATCCACTACCTCAAAAAGATCCTTACCTCCTTCATCTATTGTTCCTCCATCATTCCACCACTCTTCAAAGTGTGTGTCAAAGTTTATCTTGCCAACATTTCCATCTACAACATACCTTCTTCTTATCCTTACATTCATTTTCCAACACGTACTTTCCATATTTCCATCCCTCTTATCCAATCTATGGCATAAAACCTTTACCACCACCTACCTTTATCCTCTATATCTATCCTTTGTCATCACCTTATCAACATCTTTGAACATCCTAGTCATACCCATGGTTTATTATAGCATATCTTTTAGAAGAGCATTGTCCAAAGATCCCAGCGTTGGGAAAAATATTGAAAAATACAAAAAAAGAAAAAAAAAAAAGAGAAAAAAGTGCCTTGGTGAAAACCTAGCAATAGGCACCTTGGTGGAAAAAAGTAAAGAGAAATAAATCTATCCTATGGTGAAAACCACTTCTTGTGGCGCCTTGGACAAGTACCATGATGAAAACCTGGCAAATAGGTGTCATGCATAATTCCTCCTTGAACTCTACACTTGGGGACAAGTTTTATCCATGCTATCATCCATCTTCCTATCATTTATCTCACTTACATCCATATTCCCTCTCTCACCTTTAATATTGACAAGGAGGAACACATCAATGAGCATTAAGTATCTTGACATCCATTATCCTTTCCATCAGCTTATTTACTTGTTGCATCCATGTTACCCTATCATGATCTTGCTTATCCCAAATTCACCTTAATTATTCCTTGATAGTCTTTCCATAATCCCAAAACATCCCTTCATAGCCTCCATCACCCCTTTATCTTGATTGTGTTATCTTATCCACATCTTACCCGAATTGACCCCTTGGTCTTGATCAAAATAAAGAACTTAAAGTACAAAATTTGTTATCAAAAACTTCTTGACATGTCCACTCTTTTGGATCCCTCATTTTCATGACAATAGATCATTATCCTATAGGCTATCTAACACTACATCATTGGCTTCCATGGCTTATCCAAAAACATGCTTCACATTGCTATATTATTTTTCCTTAGCTTGGGTAATCTTGAGGAGATGGTCCTATGGGTCACATTCGCATGCTTCATCCATCATGGCCTTTCCATTTCTAATCCATCAGCTTGCAAATCCATCCTTCATGTCCTATATCTTTCTAGACATTGGGGGCAAACCAATGTGATCTTGTTTGAGAGATGGTAATCTCTAAAAAATATAAAAAGTAAAAATCTAAAAAATCCAAAAAAACACTAAAAAATCCAAAAATCCAAAAAAAAATGTTTGCATAAAGTGCTTTGAGCTACATCTTGCAGAAACCAAGCTTTTGTAATATTTTGGAAGTTTTCCCAAGTCCAAAAATTTTCCTATCCAACTAGGGGCATTTGATCTTAATCAACGGATTTCAACAAACATGCATCAATTCACATGAAGCCATGCATTAAACTCAAATGGATTCAATAGTGCTACTTTCAGTCACACATCAGAGAGGGACTTATTAGAGCTTCAGAAGAAGGATTTTTATTGAACATTTGATGGATATCATTGTTCACAACCAAATATTTTGATCCTACGACTTGATCCTTGAACTTCATTGACTTTATTATTCAGGATTAAAAATTGACATCACTTAAATGATCAGAATGTTTGGAAGTTCTTTTTGGAAAATCTTGATACATTGCAAAACACTTAAGCTTTTTGATGATCTTTATCGAATTTCTTTTTATCATGTCTTTTTAGCCAATCGATGATGTTTCAACTAGATTGGTGATGATGGAGACATGATATTTTTCTTTCTTTTGAGTTACTGTCTTGAGGGAGATCCACCAAATTATTTGAACTCATCTAACAACCTTTGTTTGTTTACGCAAATGTATACCTTGGCTATTTTGATCTTCCATATCTTAATACCAAAATCCAATTGCAACATTGAATCTATTGAAACTGGTATTCATACTCCCATAGTTGGTTATTCAACTAGTGAGAGTTATACTAGTTTCCTACAAGGTTACCAAAAGTGATATAAAGCAGTATTCATATCATCATGATGTGGTCAATGATGGTTATACTTGCTTTTCAGGCCCACAATGCTCAATGATGAAAATATATCTCTATGGCATTTCTTTGCTAAAAGCTAGTGACAATTAGTTGCATTGCATTGCATTTTCATGATAGATTACTTGCATGTTTGTGGGATTTTCCTTAATCAAGGAGGTGGAAGTTAATCATGATTACAACATCAATGTCCTAATCAATGTCTTCAAATATCTGACTCATCAAATTGATCAATGCTACATCCAAGATTATCATTACTATGCATCTGCTCACCTAGGGGCAACCTCATCATCTGATCAAAGAGGGGCAACCTAATTCTCTTCATTACCTATATCTACATCTGCACCTGATTCATATCAAATGACCCTATCTATCAGCCTCCCACCATTAATATTTCCATCAAATCCAATCCAATCGAATATCAATCAGTCGAATCATCCAATTGATCATCTAACATCAATCATTTATCCTATCATCCATTTTCTCATCTTGAGTGCATTAAATTTCCTAATTCTAGATCTTGAGGAAGGAAAATCAATCCATTTGTTCGTATCTCTAGATCTTGAGAGTGAATTATTAGTTTATCCAATCAATCCATCAACATCCCTATCCTATTTGATTGACATCAATACAACATCAACCAAGTGATTCTGACTAACATCAAGTGATATCCAAACATCATTAACTTATCTCAAACATCAACAACATTTTATCAATCATAGCTTTTCTCATCATATTTATCAAACTGGGGCATTTGTTGAGGCCTTGATTATCATCAATGTTTTTTAGAAATGAAAACATATTGGATCTATTTTTAATCAATTTCATCATATTTTACTATCCAGAGATCAATCTGTTTCATTTCTGAGGGGGCATTATCATAGTATCAAATCTGCATCAATATTGAATCTGGGGCATTATAATTTTGAACTATTATCAGTGGGGCATGTTGCATCATTTTCAAACCAGTTTTGTATCAATCAATCAAGTATTGAATCAGTGATCAGGACATGCAATTTGTTAGAATAACTGAGAGGGGGGTGAATTAGTTATCCACAGTCCCAATCACAAAATGTATATCCAAAATAATTTACTAAAACTTCTGCAGCTCGGTAACATAAAATAGTATTTTGTCTGTGCTTTTACTGATTACCAGTTAATAACATATAGTGATTACCAATCAAATACAATATGCAACATGTAAAGTATGACAACAAATAATCATCACAATCAACACATAACACAAGAGATTTAACATGGAAAACCTGTGAAGGGAAAAACCACCTGGGACTGGCAACCCAAAAATTGTTCACTCTTCTGAAGTGAGGTCGATAAAGACCCAACCCTGTTAAACGTTACAAACACATTGTGAGGTGTGACCTTGTTAGAGGATTTTAGACCAACCATTATCATCCAACTAGCATTCACTATGGGGTTGACAAGATAACAAATGTACACTCTATGAATGACATTACAAGACTTTCTAGTCCACTCTGTTAAGAGATTTATCTGTTTACAATGGTTAAAATGTAACAGAAGTTGATCTGATTACAACATAACTTCAATTGTAGATTATCAGATCTATGTTAAGCTCATTCAAATCCTCTGATCAATATATCAATTCTATTTCAATCAATATTTAGTAACTTATTGTAGCTCGGTTATAGCTTTTTGATGCTCGATAATATCTATAGTTCGGTTCTCCTTAACTAGTCTGATCAGGCATGCATGAAGCTTTTTCATGCGATATCTCTGCAGTCTCCTTCTTCTGACATGATTTCATCATGAAATCCTAGTCTCTTAAATAGACAAGTAAACCATTTTAATTCCATCCATCAAATTTTTCCACTTAATCTCCTTTATTGATTTTTCCACTTTAACCTTCCTCGGTTGATGTGTCAGTAACATTTTTTGTTTCAATCCCTTAGATCTTCTTCAAATTATGTTAGTCGTCAATCTTCATAACAAACATTAGCTTCAACTCTAATTACGAGGTACTTTACAGCTCATCAACTTCCATCAGCTAAACTAATCATTTAGTTCTTTTCTTCTGCTCGGTTAACAAAGAAATGTGTCGGTCAACACAAGCTTGGTTTATACTGTGCTTGATGTACACTATACTACATCGGTGTATACTAGAATGCTTCTTTAACTGACAACACTGCTTTGTGCATTTTTCTCTATCCTTCATCATAGATGAATGCAACATAATCAAGTCAATAACATAAGGTCATAGACTCAGTCATAAGTTACCCAATGTATTCCTTATCCTCATCTGTCATATCCATCTTCCTCATGTAGATATATATGTTCTTCATCTCTTCTCTTCTTCTTTCTATAGATGTTTGGGTATAGTAACTTACAAGATAAGTATTGTCAAAATTAGTTGACATCAATGACAACATATTACTGATTTAACCATCTTACATATCTAATCAATAACTTAGTGATCTTAAATCACAGATCTTCAAGTTATAAAGTTTATTCAAATCAGTTGTAGTTCATCAATCTCTCCCTTTGTCATTGATGGCAACACAAGCAATATGAAATATGTCATACACATACCAAACATGTATTCTACAACTCTATCAACAAATGTTGTAATGGTACAAGCTCTCCCTAGCTTAATATGTTTAATCACTACGTTACATAAAAGCATTTGCAATGCAGACAAAATTTTACAGATATGATCTTAGTAATTGATCTTCAATACTCTCCCTTTTCTGTATCTCTCTCTCTCTTTGTCTTTGGCTTCATATTCTTCATATTGATCTCTCTCCCTTTGACAACAATGAAAAAGAGCAATAAAAACATACAGCTCTATAGTATCCATGTAACTCTCTGTTGTCCAGTGCATTCTCTGTATCTTGGTATACTGATGTGCAAATCTGTTCTAGTACTCCAACCTTTCACAACCTTAGATAGAAGTCCAAATTGTGAACTTTTCTACATCAACATGTATGATCTTCTGATAAGATTAGGTTGATGCAACCTCTAAATCACCTAAGTGACCAGTAGACAGGGGATGGACCCCAAGTCTTGTCCTCAAGTATTCATATGTATACTTTAGTAGAGACTTTGTAAATATGTCAGCAAGTTGTTCTTTTAATGTAACAAATTCTAGCTTTACTTGCTTCTCCTGTACTTGTTCCCTTAAGTAGTGATACTTAATAGATATATGCTTTGTTTTAGAATGCATCACCGAATTCTTTGAAATATTAATAGCACTAGTGTTATCACAATATATAATCATCAGCTTAGTGATTACCTCATTCATTCCTTCTAACACTTGCTTGATATATGAAATATTTGAACAGTTAGTAGTAGCAGCAACATACTTTGCTTCAGCTATAGACTAGGAAATGCAAGCCTATTTCTTACTTGTCCATGTAACAAGTCTTTCACCAAAGAAGAATGCTCGTCCAGTGGTACTCTTTCTATCATCCACATTTCCAACCCAATTAGCATTGGTGTATACCTTCAGTTCAAACTTGCCTTTCTTAGGATACCACAGTCCATAATCTTCAGTTTTCTTTAGGTATCTTAAGATTCTCTTTGTAGAAACCATGTGTGACTCTCTAGGGTTTGCAAAAAATCTAGCAACTATTCCAACAACACGTGCTATATCAGGTCTACTGTGAACTACATACATTAAATTACCAATCATGGATCGGTACAGTGTCTAGTTTACCTCATTAGTTCGACCTTCTTTAGTCAATTTACATCCAGTAGCCATCAGTGGTCCCATAGATTTAGCATCTTCCACGCCAAATGTCTTCAATACTTCCTTTATATATTTAGATTGTGTGATGAATATACCATCATTCTACTGAATCACTTGTAAGCCTAGAAAGAACTTAATCTCTCCAAACATAGACATTTCAAATTCACTTTTCATTTCATTAGAAAATGACTTACAAATTTGATCTTGTCCTCCAAATATTATGTCATCCACAAATATCTCAGCAATCAAGATAGTATCATCAGAATTTCCTTTCATGTATAGATTACTATTCTCACTGGTTCTAACAAATCCAATACTCAGCAAATAGTTATGTAGCCTCTCATACCAGGATCTCGGTGCTTTCTTTAAACCATATAAATCTTTATGTAATCTACATACCTTATCTTTATTTTCTGGATCAACGAACCCTTCAGGTTGTTCTATGTATACTTATTCTTCAAGTATCCCATTATGAAAAGAAGATTTAACATCCATTTGGTAAACTTTGAACTTTTTGTGTGCAGGATATGCAAGTAACATTCTGACTCCTTCTAATCTAGCAACAGGTGTGAAAGTCTCACCATAATCTATTCCTTCCTCCTGTGCATATCCCTTGCATACTAACCTAGCTTTGTTCCTTGTTACCTCTCCATTCTCATTAAGCTTGTTTCTGAATATCCACTTAGTACCGATAACATTCTTGTCCTTAGGTCTAGGTACTAAACTCCAAGTTTTTTTCTTCTCTATCTGTTATATTTCATCTTTCATTGCATTAACCCATTCATCATTTTCTAATGCAACTTTTACATTCTTCGGTTCATAATCACAAACTAGACATGTACCTTGTCTTGCTTTACTTCTTGTTTGCATGCCAACTTGTTTGTCTCTAATGATTTGTATCTCAGGATGATGTCTTCTGACAAATCTTGCCATTATCTAATCTCTTCTTTCTTGTTCATCCTATGCAGGTTCATTTTCTTTCTCTGTAGGTGCTTCCTTTTTGTCGATTTCTTTTTCCTATTCCTCGGTATTGTTTTCCTGTTGACCAATTGCCACTGGCTGTGGCATCGGTAGGTACTTTGGTTGTTCAATGTAATTGAATCCACCATAGTCTTCCGATTCCTTTGTTCTTTCCTTTGCATTCTTATCGTCAAACTCATCTACCTGAACATTAGTACTTTCAATCATTTTATTAGTTACTTTTTTAAGACACTTGTATGCTTTACTTTTAGTGGAATATCCCAAAAATATCCCTTCATCACCTTTTGAGTCAAACTTCCCATTTCTTTCATCTTTTAGAATAAAGCATTTACTTCCAAATACTCTGAAATAACTTACAGTGGGTTGTGACCAAACCATAACTCATAAGGTGTCTTATTAGTGTCCTTTAGTTGTACTTGGTTCAGAACATAAACAATTGTGCTGACATCTTCTCTCTAGTATGTTTGAGAAACATTCTTTTGTAACATCAGTGTCCTTGCATAGTCAATGATTGATCTATTCCTCCTTTTAGCTATTCCATTTTGTTGTGGTTTCCTTGATGCAGAGAGCTATTTTCAATACCATGCTCATTACAAAAGTTAGTAAATTCATCAGAAATAAATTCACCACCTCGGTCATATCTTAAGCATTTCAATTCTTTACCAGTCTCTTTCTCAATTTTTTCTTTATACCACTTGAACATCTTAAATGCCTCTGATTTTTCCTTCAAGAACATGATTGTCATTAATCTAGTATAATCATCAACAAAAAGAATAAAATATCTATCTCCATAGTAACTTTGAGTTCTCATAGGACCATATAGCTCGGTATGCACTAACTCAAGTAATTTCTTTGTTGAATAATCTTTTCTTTTGAAACTAGATTTTGTCATTTTACCTTTCTGACATTCATGAAACATAACATGATCAAGCTTAGATAAGTTAGGCATACCTCTAACCTTTTTCTTTTTACTGATCTTAATCATGTTATCAAAATTTACATGACATAACCTCTTATGCCACAACCATGCATCTTCACCTTTCATCATTAAACAAGAATACTGATCATTATCAAGATAAAACAAATTACCTTTTGATTGTGTTCTAGATCCAATAAGTCTTCCTCCATCATCAAATATCTTCACTTTCTTGCTCTCAAAAGCAACTCAGTGGTCTGAATTGTTCAGCTATGCCACACTTAGCAAATATAGTTTAGACCTTTTACCCAATAAGCATTGTCACATCTAATTTTATCATTTATCATCAAGGATCCTTTTCCTCTAACCATACAAGGTGCATCATTACCCATCCTAACAGATCCTCCATTGTGTTCTTCAAGAAGATCAAATTTCTCTTCATCACCAGTAATGTGATGTGTACAGCCACTATCTATGATCCATGTATCATTTTTATTAACCTTAGAGATAAGTGTTGTCTCTACATACCTTTCATCATTTGAGTCATCCTTCATTACAACATTTACTACCTCCACATCTTCATCAGTATCGGTATCGATGACATCTTCTTCTGCAATGTAGCACACCTTCTTGCCTTTGTCATTATTGTCTCGGTTGTCTTTGTTGTAGTGTCGGTAACTTCTATTGCCTCTTCTCCCATAGCTTCCTTCACCAGATTGGTCTTTGTTTATGTCATCATCTTTCCTTTGTGGACATCTAGTAGCAATATGACCAACCTCTTTATAGTTAAAGCATGCTAAAGGTAATTTACCTCTATATCTTCCTTTACCTTTAGGTAACCTTCTAGCCATAAGAGCTTCAAGTTCATCAAGCTCATCATTAGTATTGCTATCACTATCATCATTCTTATTTCTACTACTAGACTTACCAATCTTCAAAGAAGACATAAAAATAAATTCAATAGATGGTACAACACTGTTATCAAAGTTATTCAGTTCAAGGGTTGCAAGCTTACCAATCAGATTATCAAGAGTAAGGTTGTTACCAAATGCAGACCTTGTTTCATGAATTGCAGATATTCTGATTGCATAAACTGACAATAAGGTTCTGAGAACTTTGCTTACCACTTTCTCTTTGTCAATAACACCATCAGATGCTCTAATAGCATGGACTACCTCTTTTAGTCTATTTGTGTATTGCACAATATTTTCTCCTTCCTTCATCTTCATATCATTGAATCTTCCACTAAAGCTTTCAGCTCTAGCTCTTTTGACATTCACATCACCACTATAAACTTGAGCAAGTTTATCCCACATATCTTTAGCAGTAGTGCAATTTTTAATATCTTCAAATTTAGCATCTGTACAGGTAGCAACAATCTCCATCATAGTAACATTATGTTCATGACTGTCTCTTAGTTGATCAAGGGTCAATGGACTAGTGGGCGGTGCAATGTAACCATTCTCCATTAGTGTAAGGGAAGAATTCCCAATTCTAGATACATGTAGCTTCATTTGGCTTTGCCATACTGTAAAGTTATCCTTGTTTAGCTTTGGCACTTCCCTCTTATACATTTTGAGATCTTTGTGTTGAAGTCCTTAAAACTCTATTCCAAGAAACCAATGCTCTGATACCAATTGTTAGAATAACTGAGAGGGGGGTGGATCAGTTATCCATAGTCCCAATCAAAAAATGTATATCCAAAACAATTTACTAAAACTTCTATAGCTCGGTAACATAAAATAGTATTTTGTCTGTGCTTTTACCGATTACCAGTTAATAACATATAGTGATTATTGATCAAATCCAATATGCAACATGTAAAGTATGACAAAAAACAATCATCACAATCAACACATAACACAAGAGATTTAACGTGGAAACCCTATGAAGGGAAAAACCACCTGGGACCAGTAACCCAAAAATTGTTCACTCTTCTGAAGTGAGGTCAGTGAAGACCCAACCTTGTTAAAGGTTACAAACACATTGTGAGGTGTGACCTTGTTAGAGGATTTTAGACCAACTGTTATCATCCAACCAACATTCACTATGGGGTTGACAGGATAACAAATATACACTCTATGAATGACATCACAAGACTTTCTAGTCCACTCTGTTAAGAGATTTATCTGTTTACAATGGTTAAAATGTAACAGCAGTTGATCTGATTACAACATAACTTCAATTGTAGATTATCAGATCTATGTTAAGCTCATTCAAATCCTCTAATCAATATATCAATTCTGTTTCAATCAATATTCAGTAACTTACTGTCTCTCTGTTATAGCTTTCTGACATTTGGTAATCTCTATAGTTCAGTTCTCCTTAACCAGTCTGATCAGGCATGCATGAAGCTTGTTCACATGATATCTCTGCAGTCTCCTTCTTCCGGCATGATTTCATCATGAAATCCTAGTCTCTTAAATAGACGAGTAAACCATTTTAATTCCATCCATCATATTTTGCCGCTTAATCTCCTTTGTTGATTTTGCCACTTTAACCTTCCTCAGCTGATGTGTCAGTAACACATTTTGTTTCAATCCTTTAGATCTTCTTCAAATTATGTTAGCTTTTGATCTTCGTAACAAACATTATCTTCAACTCTGATTACGAGGTACTTTATAGCTCATAAACTTCCATCAGCTAAACTAATCATTTAGTTCTTTTCTTCTTCTCGGTTAACAAAGAAATGTGTCAGTCAAAACAAGCTTAGTTTATACTGTGCTCGGTATACACTACACTACGTCGGTGTATACTAGAATGCTTCTTTAACCGACAACATTGCTTTGTGCATTTTTCTCTATCCTTCATCATAGATGAATACAACATAATCAAGTCAATAACATAAGGTCATAGACTCATTCATAAGTTACCCAATGTATTCCTTATCCTCATCTATCATATCCATCTTCCTCATGTAGATATATTTGTTCTTTATTTCTTCTCTTCTTCTTTCTACAGATGTTTGGGTATAGTAACTTACAAGATAAGTATTGTCAAAACTAGTTGACATCAATGACAACATATTATTGATTTAACCATCTTACATATCTAATCAACAACTCAGTGATCTTAAATCATAGATCTTCAAGTTATACAGTTTATTCAAATCAGTTGTATAGAACATCACAATTTTCTTTGAATTAATGTTCTATGCACATCAATTCAAAGAGGGGCATTTGTAGACACCCAAAACTGGGCAGGTGTCTTAGAATCATTCAAATTTGCAAAATCTTAGCCAAATGCTATAATTTTCATCAAAATGGATCAAATCAATTTTAAATGGATATTTATTAATCAAATTGGACAAAATCATTTAATTTAAAGGAAAAATCAAATCGTGACATCAATAATTATATACAATCTTAAAGGGATCAATCACATAAATAATTGATTTTAATCAATTAACTGTATAGTTTTAAATCAAAAATCAAATTGAACCTATTCCCCTACATGGCTAATTTAATTAATTGATGGAATTTAATTAATCCTAATATCTTTCAAACATGATTTGAGAAGCCAATAAGAATTGAGAACACAATGCACATGGATCACTCCAAATTGTTGAATCTCCGTCACTCATTTTCAACTTTGAATCTCAACCACTCAAATTTGTCTACTTGTCCAAACATTTGAGACAATCATTTAAATTGTCCCCCCATTTAAAAACATTTCAAAGCCTTTCACTCAACTAAGGCTAAACCATGATCAAGTAACTCTACCCCCTACCCTTGGGATTTTACTATAAATAGAAGTCATTTTGAGAGCATAAGGATCCTAGAAAATTTGAATGCATAGCATCATCACTATAGGAAATTTGAGAGAAATTGAGCAATATCTTGAGCATTTTGAGAGCAAATAGTGAGATTTGAGAGCATTATCATGAGCATTTGAGTTAATCTTTGTATCGAATTGAGAATTGAGAGTTGGATTTAGGCATTTTCTTCATAATTTTCTCATTCTAGGATTGTCACTAGTAGAGAATAAGGCTGAGAGCTCTACTTGCAAAGATTAGATAGAGAACCATGAGATGATATGGATGTTAAATACAATTCTTTACATTAAATTTCTATTTTCTTTACATAGAATTGTTGCTAATTGTCCTAATTTCATGAAGGTGTAAACACTCACACACACTAAGTAAGAAGAAAGATTGAAGAAGTAGGCTTAACTGAGAAAAATGAAGAAATCTAGTTTAAGCTGAGTGGTGTTAGTGTCGACTAAGCACTAGTATATGCTGAGTAAATTTAGTGTTGATCGAATATTAGTTTATGTCAAGCGATAGGAAATTACCAAGAAAAGATAGTATTAGTCGAGGAAGACAGTTTGTAGAGATGACCAAGTTACGTAGTGATGACCGAGGAGATGAATACAATATTGATCGAGTGTCAGTAATTTACATTTGGAGAAAGAATTGAGATTTCCAGCCAACATAGTTGAATTCTTGGGATATGTAAATCATGTTGAATTTATTAATGAATTGTATGGAGAATTTAATGCATGGTAAATTATTTTATTATGGATTCAATGAGAAGTTTGAAGATGTATCTAGAAGGAAGGATGAAGAACTTAAATGATGGAAGGATTCAATGAATCTAACCTAAACTTAAGATCTACAAAGGAGATTAAGTGGCAAAAGATGGATCTACCTAACTGAAGAGGTATAAAGACAAACCTAATTGTGAGGTTACAGTGAGGGAGCTAGATTTTTTGATGTTATTGACTGATAAGTCTAAAGCAGAAGGTTGAAGTTGAGAAGAGTTGTGATTTCTTGAAGTGAATTCCAAGCAGCTCAGTGATGGAGATTGAAATGAAGCTCAGCCAGTAAATCAACATATATGTGCAAAGAGGATCTGTATTTACAAAGTGAGTTGTATGTTTTTCAGATAAGAAACTACTATTACTTTCTAAACATTGTATCAATCTAAATCCTTTAATCAAGGTTGACCTAACAACCATTGTATAAATCCTTTGATCAAGGTGGCATTCTAATGGAATGTACTTAAATCCTTTAATCAGGTTACTTTTGATAGTGTTTAAATCTTTTAACAAGGTCACACCTAGCAGTGTGTTTGTAAACCTTTAACAAGGTTGGCTTTTCACATATGTCACTTCAGAAGAGTGAAATATTAGTAGCATGTTACAAAATGGTTTTTCCTAAGTTGGGTTTCCACTATAATTCTGGTGTTATACTTGTGTGAATGTTTTGATGTGAATGTTGTTATATTCTGCAAGTTATTTACATTTGGACAGTGGACTACATGTTATATCTTTATGATATATACTTTAGAGACCAAGTTGAGTTGGTGATTAGATTTGAGATTGTTGAAGTGCTAGAAAGTTCAATTGGTACATCTGGACCTGAGAACAACTGATTCAGCCCCCCTCTCTATTGTTCTAAATAATTCTAACAAATCACATGTTGAGTTTGGAAAGTTACCAAAATGAATTCAATAGTTGATTTTGAGTTTAACCGCTTTTCTAATTTTTGCATAGATAATTGTGAGTTTATTTAATTTTCCATGTGTTTTATTCTCAACTTAACTGATTTAATCAATTCAATAACTATTTTATGGGTTAATCGGTTATTTAATCAAACTTTATTTAAAATTATAGTATTAAATTTGACAATTTTGATTTTAATCAATTAAATCAATATTCAATCGATTACTTTTAGAAATTGTGATTTATTGTCAAATAAACAATATTAATTAAGAATAAATTTAATTAAACCTAATTAAATTAATTAAGTGGCCAAATAAAGTTTAATTAATTAAATATTCAACATATTCAATTAATCACACTTAGGATAAATAAAATAATATTATTTATCGCCAAATAATATTTAATCAAAAATAATTAGGATAAATTAGGAATATTTAGAAATATTCCCCGATACAGATTTGAAATAGAATTGATTAGGGTTTTGATGATTCGATATGCAGACGTGCCTTAGGTTAGGAATTTTAGGTTCGATTTCAATCAATTTGTTGATGTAGGAGGACAATGGTACTGAAGGCCAATTTTGGGGTATTGCACTATGTGTGGGTGCATTTTCCTTAATTTTTGTTTAACTGGTCTTACTCCTTTGATATTTAAATGATGCATTATCAAGTTTGGATCTAGTCCAGGCATATCATTATATGACCATGCAAAATTTACTTGCCTTTCTTTGAAGAATTTTATGAACTCCTCTTTTTCTTCACTTGATAAGGATGTTGCTAGATGTATAACCTTTGGCTCTGATTTTGATCCAATGTTGACCTTTTTTGTTGGTTCTATTAAAATAGGTAACCTCTCTTCATAATGTTCAGGAAAATTATCCAACCTCTCTTCCTTATGTGCCTATATTGGGTTTTCACCTTCGAAAACATTCTTTATTTCTTTCTCTTTTTGATCTAATGCTGCCACTTTGTGGTTTTCATCATTAGATTTTTTCCAAAAAAAATATTGTTTTTCATTTTTTTCTCTTATTTCTGAACTAAGAGATTGGATACTTCCCTTTATCATTTCTTCATGATATTTATTGGTAGAAGAAGCTTCAACCACATTTAGGTATTGGGTCAATGATTTATCATTTAGGAATGTGGGAAGGATAGTAGGTTCTAGGTAATCCCATTCAATAAGTTTCGAATAAACCAGGGATAAGGGATCAATGTTTTGGTTTGGCTCGACAGGAATTAAGGACATGACCTCATTGAAAGGTTTGAACATTGTATCGCTTAAATATATAACATGCACTTCTTCTAAGTTCTCTAGAGAACTCGGGTCAAAATCCTCCTCACTTGAATCCTCTTGGGTTTCTAATGGGTAAAAATATCTTGGATTAAACCTAGTACTAGATCCTTCTATAGGAGGTATCCATGATGGTACATAGGGTTCTCCTACCCATTGAGTTTCTTCAGCTTCTCGATTTGGTACATTTTCTTGAACCTCTTAATGAGAGCTCGAAGCTTGGTTAGAACTTGATCTTAAAGCTATTTCTTACTCTTTTCCTTTGTTAGGAGAATAAGTGTGAACTACATCCACTTCCTTTTCTTGGCAAGATTCACTTGACAATGAATCCCACTCCCACTTGTTTGAATCTTCATCACTTTGTGAGTCTAATTGTAAAATTTGGTCATATACCATGGGGTGTCTCTTTTGAGTGCATCCTTGTTCAAGATACCCCAATCCTGACTTCTCCTTTCTATCCCTCTAACACATTTCGATGGGCTCAATTAACCCTTCATTTCTTCTACCCAAAGGGCCTTGTCCTTTATAACCCATATTTTGCATAATTTGGAAACCTTTTCCATATTGATGAGTAGGGATGTTAATGTTATAGATTCACTTCTCGTGAGCACTTGACTCATCATCTTTATATAGGCATTTTTAGAATTTCATTATCCTCTTCATCCATAGATGAAGAAGTATTAGCCCTTACAAAATGGTCATTGTATTTATGGGGTGTATGTGGGCTAGAGGTTTTTCCATGGGATTTTGGAGATAAGGGTAGATCCATCATAGATAAAGAATATTCTCCGACACCTTTTTGTTTGATTTTGCATTGTTTCTCAACATTCATCATCATGGTACCCATTTTTTGGTAATGAGACTCCTTGGTATGTATTTGAGTAGATTTTTCTTGATTTTATTCTTCTTTATTATCACTTTCCTCACTAACTTTCTCTTTTCCCTTATTCTATGTAGCTAAGTTAGTGGGAATTTGATGATTTTCAACAACAATGTCTTCTTCCTCTATCTTTTCTTTTCCTTTTAAGGATGGAAAATATTTTGAACTTTGTCCTTGTTCCATCCTTGTCGACATAGAGCCTTTAGCATTATGGGGGACCAATGAATCATTTATGAGTTTAATATTATTACAATATTGGAATTGATTTAGATCTCCACTCACCATGACTTCTTAGTCCCATATATATAAATTTTAAGCATTAAGGGTACTGCTTGCATTTCATGTATCCATGGCCTTCCTAGTAGAACGTTATAGGTCAATTTTAGATCTAGGACTTGAAAAATGGTCTCCTTTTTCATAGGACTTACTCAGATAGGGAGTGCTATTATTCCTTTAGAGGCTCTCTCTTCATCATCATAAGCTTTGATGGTTATTTTTCTTTTGGGGTCGATGGCTTCCTTAGAATACCCTAAGGATTTGACAAGGTTCAATGTGTAGATGTTTAGGCTAGATGCTCCATCAAAGAGGACTCTCTTAATTCTATGCTTATGTATCAATACCTCGATATGCAATGGAAAGTCTTGTGGATGATTTAAGGGCATATCATCTTTCTCAGAGAAAGATAAACAATGGGGTGAAACTAGGTGTCCTACCATATTTTGGAATTTGTTCGCATCCAAATTCAAGGGCACATTGGTTTCAACAAGGGCTTTTTCCAATATCTCTTTGTGAGTATGTGAAAGTTTGAGCAACTATAAAATAGAAATTTGTGCAGGGGTTTGTTGGAGTTGATCTACCAAATTGTATTGTTTTGAAGAAGGGGATGCTTGATTAGGTAGGATGATTGTAGGGGTACCTCCTAATAAGGTAATTTTTGATTCTTTTCCCCTAGTCACAACATTAGATGTTTCTTCCTTTTGTTTTTCCTTCACCACAATCACACTAATCTTATTTTCACAACCACTTAAGGAATTTATGGTGTTGTCATAAGTGTGGGAAAAATTGACTTTTTCATTACCCCTCTTGTTATTTTGGTTTGCATTTGATGTTTCCCCCTTTTCTTGATTCAAGAAAGGGTTCTTAGAAGTCATGTGATCTTCATTGTTTTGAGGTCCTTCTACCTTTCTGGTACCATTATCAATTAAGTCTTGGACTAAATTCTTAAGCTTCATACATTCATTAGTTTTATGTTATTCATTTCGATGATACTCACAATGGTATGCATCATTCCACCATGTGGGTTTAACTTGGGGTTCATATGGCCTTGATTCGAGTAAAAAAATGATTTTGTTGGCCACAAGTGTTCTCAAAGCATTTTCCAAAGGTTCACCTAGGAATGTGAACTTTATTCTTTGAAATGAAGGGAAGAGAGGTTTAGGCTTGTTTGCATTTGAATTGTTTGCATTTGGATTGTTGTTATTGTTGTTGTTGTGGTTGAAAGGAGCCTTGGTCATTTGATTGACATTATGTGTTTGATTTGACCAGCTTGATAAGTTAAAAGGGGTAGCCTTTAGGTTGTGTGCTTCTACAACTCCATCATTTACAAAGTTCTTATTGGTGTTTTTCAACCATAACCTTGGTTTATCATTGTTGTTGTTGGCTCCGTTGTTATTATTATAATTATTTAAGTTATTTTTTTTGTTAGTATTGGTATAACCTTTGTTTTCTTTGAATAATTTAATCTTGCCTCTTTTTACCAACACTTCTTCAATTTTTATCCCATTTTCAATGATCTTTTCAAATGTGGGGGGACATTGAAGTTGGATTCTGTAGTTCATCTTAATGTTTAGGTTGTTCATGAGGATCTCCATCTTTTCTTTTTCAGGTATACTTCATGGGTATCATGTGAAAAATGTTCTACATCTTTGGAGAAACCCTAGAAAAGAATCACCATCTCTTTGTTTCATGTCGCATAGGTTGAGCATGGTGATTTCATGCTCTATGTTATAGGAATAGTGAGTCAAAAATTTGGAGGCTAGCTCTTCAAATGTTTTGATTCCTTGTGGTAACTTGGAAAACCACTCCATGGCTTGGCCTCCTAGGCTTCTTGGAAATAGCCTCATTAAATAGGTAGTATTGTGCATGTATTTTATACTCAAAGAACAAAATTTTCTTAGATGGTCTTGTGGATTTGATTTACCCATGTTTTTATCATATCTAGGAAAGACCATGTTGGGTGGTAAAGGTACCATAAACACATTATGATCAAATGGAAATGGGCATAAAGCCTCAATGGAAAAGGGCTTTGGTTCTGTTGCCTTCTTCATGGTGTTGATTTGTTCTTGAAACATTTTGAGTTGCTTATTTATCACACCTAAAGGATTATCCTCTTCCTCATCTTTCTTTAATGTTGCAAAATCATAATCATGAGGAAGTTTGACCCCTGATTGCGCTAAGTTAAGGAAGTATGTCTCCTTATTTCTTTTTAAAGGTTTTTCCATTATCTCAAGGAATTCAGGATATTGGGCCGCCCTATTTTCTCTGTCTTCAGTTGTTTCTTTTGGCCCTTGGTTCGCTTGGTTAGTTGTTCCTTGGTTTGTTTCTCCCTGATCTTCATTGTTTCACCCATGAAGATAGTCATAAAATTCAACGTTTCTATCCATTGGATTGACTCTTTCCTCAAATAGGTTTGGGAGACTATCCTCTTGTTCTTGAGTTTTGATAAAAGGAGTTTGAAATACAAATGCAGGGACCTCTTGTGTTTTACAAGTTCCATCTTCTTGTAAAGATATTTTTAAATTATGTGATTGTGTAAAAATCGGCATCAACAAAGGTTGGATTTGAATTGATTTTTCCCAAATTTGATGATTGTTCTTTTAAGAAGATATTTAAAAATGTAAGATGATTTCAATGGATATTTCTCACTTGTTATATGTATCTTCAAACAAAGAAATCACAAGTACACTTGTCTTTTTAACCCTCTAAACACAAAGTGTTTGAAATGTATTGAACATTATCACAGGTTTTTGAACAATAACTCCAAGCAATCTACTTATTTGTCAAATTGGTTCGTAAACATGGTTAACAATATACTAGTAATGATTCCATTCAAAAGAAATACCAAGTTTCATCCCACAATAATTAGGGGCTTCCCACCACCGATATATCAAAGTTTTGTGCAATCCTGAAGGACTACTCGAGGAAGTTCGATACTTGATATCCTTTGGTCATTCACCTCATTAAGGATGAATGTTTTTTTGTTTTATAGTGGATCATATTATTGCGGAAAAGGAAATTGTATCCCACTTTGGGTTGTCCCTCTCACCGGCCTCGTTAAGGCAAATTCTCGAGAGGCGAGGCCACTATAGTTCTAGCATGTTCATTTAAAGAGAATAAATGAAATGAACAGATAGGTTTAGGAGTTTGATTCACCAAAAGGTGAAGAGCATATCTCTACTATTCCTTCACTCCTAAACATAATTAACAATGTTCAATCAACCAAGCCCTTTATACTAACGAGAATCACGTATTTCTACTTTCCTCCACAAACAATAGGCTTTTAATTTTAGTGCTTGATTATTCCTTAGCCTTTCTTTTAATCAAGAAACTTGGTAGGTTTGGCATTTTGATTCACTTGAAAAGTGAAGAGCATAGGACTATTACCAAATTTCTCAAACAATAATAGGCTTTGTAATTACTAGATTCAAAGTGAAAATGCCACAATTTAAGAAAAAAATCACAAAAGTTTAAGGCTTACCTTATTTTGAAGCTAGCAAAAGCTAGGGGCATTTTTTATTGAAATTTTCATGATTTCACTCACCTAGTAGCGATTGTTCTAGCTCCTTTGCCTCGTCTTCAGAATTGTTAGTTCAACACAACCAAGAAAAATAAAGAAGAGAATGAAAATTTAAACTTTAAGCCTTTTGTTTTCAATTTTAACAAAAATGATCAAGGCATAAAAATCCAATTTAATGATACATAATTTGATTTGTAAGCATCAACTACTTGTAAATAATGTTTGTAATCCTTACCTTCTTGTTTGGAATCCTCCAAAACGTTGTTCATGTGGTTGATGTTCTCTTTGTTGATCCTTTTTTCTATGGCCTTGTCTTCACTGTTATTTCATGTCTCTAGTTTTTTTACTTTTCTATGTCCTACCATTAGAAAAATACAGAGAACACATTTCTGACTGTCAAATTTATCAAATTATGAAAATAGTCAAAAGCGCAATAGAAATGCTTAAATGCGCTATTTAAAACCTTGAATGCGCAACAGAATAATCTAAATGCATAGAAATAGAATTTAAATATGTTATTTAATAAATCAAATGCGTGTGTAAAGAAAACTTTAAATGCGCATCAGGATTGATTGGATGCATTGTCGAGTCAGGGTAAAAGCGCTGAAAGAATTAAAGACAAAAGATAGAAAGTATCAGATGCATTGTTTCCCTATGTAAAGGTGCAAAAATTTATCTAAGATGCACTGATTCAGGCCTTGGATGCACTGTAGGAATGCTTGGATGCGTTACTGGAGCTCTTAAATGTGCAACTTCACCTGAAAAATAGAGTTATTAACAAGAGAATCTTAGAATTCTAGCAAATTTTCCAAAATTTAAACAAATGAGGTCGAATGCCCCATGGTAGGTGCCATTTTATGTACTAATGAAAGTACTTTCATAGGGTTAGCTTGACAATAAATGAATAAATAAACTAAATTAACCATAATTTAAGAGTTATTTGATGTAAATAATGACAATGAACACTCTATAGCTCTCTATTTAGATATGCTAATGATAAGCTCTCAGCAATGCTCCATTAGTGACAGCTCTAAAATGAGAAAATGATAAGATATTAAACTAATTAAGCCTATTCCAAAGAAACTATGCTCAATTAACCTAAAATTGCCTTTTCTAGCTAAAATTCTCAATAATTTTGATGCAATTCTCAAATATGTGGATCCTTTCTCTTGATTTTTGTCATTCTTTTAAAGATTTTTGTAAGCATAGGGGGTGAAGTTGAGTTAATCATGGTTGATTTAAGGTTAAGTCCATGGTTTCACCTTTAGGGACAATTTAAATAGTTTGTCCTCAAAGCTTGGGACAAAGAGACAAAATGAGTGGTCAAGATTCTCTCACCTTATGAGTGATTGAGATTCAATTTTCTTTTGATCCATGTGATCTCAATCCTTGATTCCTATTGGTTGAGGTATTTTCCTCCCATGTGGTGGGTGAGAGAAATTAGGAATTAATTAATTGAATTTAAATGATTTGTTTAGCCATGTGTACCCCTTGATTGGGGTAATTTGACTTAAATTGAATTATATAATTAATTCTAGATTAATTGCACAATTAATTAATTTATCTTGATTTAATTAATTTTAATTGATTTATTGGCTTTTGATTTTCAATTATTATTTGATTTTGGCTTGATTGCAATTAATGCCTTGATTTTGCCTTAGTTTCTCACTTGATTTGATCTTGACCATTTTTAGGTGATTACAGTAAGCAATTGAAAATTCCACTTCACCAACACATTTTTGTTGTTCCCATCACTAGGTCATATTTACAAAAAATTGGTGTCCACATAAAATAAAAAAAAACTACAATGTGATAAGTCATCTAAGGCTCATAGTTGTTAGCTACTCCAATGTGATAACTATTTTGGTCTATAACTATGGACCAAAATAGGATGATAATTGCTAATGCAATACAACTAGTAAAACTATGTGTGCCTCTTGGGATATAACCACAATCACATGTTTTTGCACCATCTGTCCCATCTTTATAGTTGAAGTGATTAGCTACTAGTCACTTCATCTCTCATCCACCTACATCTACCAAAAAAACTTTAAAGGCCACCATTTTTTATTGAAGGACAATCAAATCAAAAGTAAATGCCAAATTCAAATTAACTCTACAAATTCAACAGATATTCAAAATTCAAATTAGAACAAGTATAGTTATTAAAGATGCTAGACCAACATATCTAAAGATTCACATGTACAAATAGACATGAATTCATCTCATTTGAGCCAGGAAGAAGAGACAACAACCATCTAAGAGGAGGAATAATGCACAAAAATTCTAGGTATTTAAACCTTTTCTTAATGCTTTACAATCTTAAGTAAAAGTTCTTTCTTTTATTTCCATGATGTTTGTATCCTACTCAATTTTTTAAACCCTCTCTTTCATTTATTTTCTATCTTACTATTACATGTAATTATTCTTTTTGGATTTTTGTTTGTCTACACATAATTGTTTGTCTATACTTTTATTTAAACCCTTACTGTTATATATCCTTGTATTTTTATCACTCTCTTGAAACCCTATTGTTTCAAATACTTATTCTTAAACAATATTAAATGTCTCTCTTGTTGTTATATGTTATTCATTTTTCTTCCTACATGTTCACATCCTTCTCAGTATTTTAAATCCTTACTAATTTACATTACCATGCTCTTCTTACACCCTCTAACATTTCAAAGCCTTGGTTACTATTTTGAGTCTGTATAGTTTTACAATCTTTCGAATATGTTCTTTCTATTATTTCCCTCAACTTCATTTCCCTTTCAATATTCCATGCCCTTACCATTTTTCATTCACATGCTATAATATTTTACCTAAAACCTTCAAAGTTTTGCATCATCACAGTTTTAGAGTCACGAGGAATGGTTATTTCTATTGTTTCATTGATGTTCACTTCAACTTCAATTTCCTATACTCTTACTATTTTGTTTTACATCATCATTTTTTGTCCTCCCTCTTAATTTTTCACATCCTTATTATTTTACATGTCTAAGTAAATTATCAAATAACATGTCTATGCACAACTATAAAAAAATAAACATTACATTTAGAAAAACATAATACTTTTGTTCTAGCATCACTACTACCATTTATCATCAAGAATCACTCTAGGAAATAACATGGTTAGTTTGTTCCATTTCATAGTTTCCCATATACCATCATACATATTGAATTTATAATCTAAAAGCATGATGCTAATGAGAATTTAATTATTCACTAAAAATTAACATGGACAAGTAAAAATGATCCAATCCATAAAATAGGCATGGACACAGTTAAGTGTGGATATTATCCACACTTATCATCACCATTAGATTGTAAAAAATTATAAAAATTATAGGGAAAACTATTTGAATGTTCATTGTGCACTCACAACTCAAGGTGTTCTTGCAACCTACTCTCCAATTAATACAGACAAATAAATCCTAAGATATCTGAGGGAAACTTCCCTACATCTAACCCTCTGATTCCCACCACATAATAGCTTGTGAAGATCCCATATCTACACATTCAAGCACCTAAAAGGTGGCTTGGGAACCATGCTCATATTATTAAGCAGTTCTTTGTTGGACCATATCCTTGTGAGGATCTTCTTTTTTTGAAAAGATCTTGTTTCTATTCAAAATTATTCAAGGTCAATCTAGAAACATGGAAAACTAATTATTTGAATAGATATTTCTTAGAAAGTTATGGTCCATGGGTTCAAGAAAAATTAAACCTTTCACGATAACAAAGGTTGCGAAGGATTATAAATGAATTAATCTCATCTTGTATCTTTACCAAGGTATATGTTCTACCTCATGGTCGGTTGATTCCGCCCTCTCCTAATATGCCTTGTCATGTCTATAGTCAACAAATTATATGGAAAGAACTTGAACCAACTACACCACTACATCTAGTTGATGTCAAAGGTTTCGACCATGAATCCCTAGCAAAATAATTGTTAGGTTTGTCTAGGTGTCACTATTTCATATCCCTATTTGATTAACTGTCCAAGTAAGTAAACAAATAACATGTAAGAAAATATTATGTTAGGGGAACCATACTTATGTTCAAGCATCATTGTCCAAATGCATAACAATTTATCATTCTAAAAATAACATGGTTAGTTTATTCCATTTCATAGTTATCCATATTGTAGTAAACTAAAATGTTCATCCCCCATGTCAAATTGATAATCCACACCATCATTGTCTTCAGACTAGTAAAGTTTTGATTATAAGTTATTTGTGTTTCTCTTTTGATGGATACTTTTCCTATATGACTGAAATTCACGTGTCTTAGTTTGAATAATTCAATTTATGCAAAATTTAGATTAGAGTTGGTTATTCGTAAAATTGAAATTTTGTATAATGACCATGGTATCTTATAGATATTTCTTTATACATTCAATTTGGTTGTATTTGTTGATTATTTTGAATTAACTTGGATCAAGAGAAAACTTGAGTAAATGTGAATATATAAATCTCTATATTAAAATGTACCTTGATTATGTTTGTAATAAATATATATAAAAATTAATACATTATAATTTATTTCTAATGAAGGTAAATTGAATAAAAAAACAAAAAAATAAACTAAAACATATAATTCTGAAGAATGATTTATTAAGCCGATAGGCTTTCTAGTGGGAGCTTTTGCTCCCGGAAACCCCTTTTCTTGCCGTCAAATTGCCATGCAGCCTGCTTGCTTGAGAGCTCCCTCCGGTGACGGCAAAGCAAAGCTGTTGGTTAATACACCTGTCATCATCGACCACAGCTGTAAAGGACAACTGCTGGCTGCATTGCCGACTTGCCGCCTTCTCCACGGTACTTATCTCCTTCAGTCGGTGCCGACAACCGCCCCTTTGCAAACTGACTCGGTGATGTATATATACGCCAGTGGACGTTCTTGGACAATTTATATTTGTGCTCTCTATTTCCTCTTCTTTTGGTGCGACAGGAAAATCTCATCTCCCTTTCGCCTCTTCCCTGCTTTAGGTTTTTGAGGGTTTGGCTGCATCAGCTTCACCTTTTTAACAGGTTTTTCTTATATACTCATGTTGATTTGTTCTGTGTATTCCTATTTCCTTTTTGTTGGTCTATTCGTTGAGGATTCGACAGAACTTAAAATTTGATTTTTTGGGGTGGGCATGTAATTGTTATTTTTTGGTCATAATTCTTCCCTTTAATGGTGATGCTGCAGACTGTGATGACAACTTTGATGTCAACTTTGCTTCTTCGATGTCGAGTTTGTAGCTGCAGGTTTGTGTTTCAAAATTACAAGGCAACGAAAGGGCATGCATACCATAAAAGAGAAGCAGGTTTTTTAGTTGTAGGGGCATCTCAGAATTTCATCTAAAGTCCAGTCATCATTTCATATAGCCATCAAAGGCATGCTATCAGCAGCATACAACAGTAATCGCATTGGAATTTCAAGAGGTTTTTATCACTCAAATGGCAGATACCGGCAGGTTTCCAAACAATAAAGTGATTGTTTGATCTTTATTGAAACAAACACCCATAGGAAAAGTTCCATGTTGACTTCCAGCAGACTTGCATCACTCAAAATAATAGAGATATATATTGTCATCAGCAGTCTTCATCTACCAAGGAGTTCGGAACAGAGAGGAACTTACAAGATTCTTCTAACAGCTTTTTTGCAAGCATTTAGCTACTCTTACTGAAGGACAGAAACATTTAACAAATCTGTAGGAAACCATTTTTGATGGCTCTTTAAATTGTGAAGGACAGAAACATGAATGAAAGCTTTGTGGACCCAGGAAAGCTTTAACAGAATGCTTCAATTTTTGGACGTGGTTAATCTTTTGACCCAAGTCTTCTTTCATTTATGATTGTTGTCCTCTGATCTAATATTATCTGTCGTTCTATTGGATCAGATGTTAACAGAGTAAGTGTACAAAGGTACTGTTAAATGGTTTTTGCGCCCTCGGAACCTTTGCATATTCTGAAGATAAAAGCTCCTATTTTGAACAGGCATTAGCAGGAAATCTTGTAAATATTAATTTTGAACTGAATTCTTCTAGGTTGTTCAGTACATTTATGGCTATCTTCAGCAATCATTTTCTTCATGGGTCATAAAACATGAATTTCAATTTTCTCAGCCTACGCTGTGGGATTTCATTGTTCTGCCTCAACTGAGCATATCATATTTTTATTACTCGCCATAATGGTAAGAGTCCTGATAAATTCAACAAAAAAATAGTAATTGTTGCCCAGTTGCTCAAGTTAACTTCAAGACTTTTTATGACTCTGATCAGGAAAATTAAAATTACAAAAATCTGTTATGACTCTGATCAGGAAAACTAAAATTACAAAAATCTGTTATGACTCTGATCAGGAAAACTAAAATTACAAAAATCTGGTAATCTCAGGAATAGGAAAGGTACGTAGGAAGTGACTCCTAAAGCTTTTGGGGACAAATTTTTAGATTGCCAAAGTAAAGCAAAGCACAGAGATAGTATTCTGAATATGCATTCAAACAAGGATAACAGTAAATAAGCTGGTTCGGTTGTTGATTGACGAAATAAATGAGAGAGAATCACAAAAAGGTCTTGTAACAATGCTGAAACCACAGAGACAACAAGCAAATAATTGTACCAGTCTTTCAACTAACTGCAGCCATAATGCATTTATACAAACAACTATTAACGAATTTCCAAACCGACCACCTGTTTAGGAAACTATTGTTCATTGACAAAATAACAGTCCACCTGAAGCGGTGGGAAGAAAACCTATCGGCTAACCCGTTGCATGCCCACACGCATACGACTGCTAGTTATAACCTATATTTACATTTTGTAACTTTATAAGGTGAACAATGCCATTAGACATACACAGTTTGAATGGAATCAGTTAGTTACGTGCAATCTTGATTTTCTATTAATGGTTATTGATTTGGGTGGGAAAAATTTCTTAGAGCTGGGTTGTGCATGACGGGAAGTTCGTGGATTGATTGTTGCTGAAGGAGCTTGCACTAACATTATTCAGGCTACAAATCTAACGCTTCAACATCATATTTCGTACTGCCAGGTAGGGCTTGTTTTATTTTCTTGAAACTGTGCTTTCCATGTTTCATTCTTGATATTGATATGAGAAATCTATGATATTTCTTTTATTAATTCTAGAATGCGTAGCTTTATCTTAAACCATGTCATGTTCTGTGTACTAAAACTGCTCTGTACGATAATGTGTAGTCTTAAAGCATCGAATGCATTTCCTTTGCAATCATGCTAATACAAACAATCGAATATAAATTATTATATGTGTTCTTTATTTTTGGAAAACTTTGTAGGTATATCGATTCCCACAAGTTCTCTATATTAACTTAAGCCACTCTTGGTGCGTAGTGTGCATTGCATGCCAGACTTGGGACTACTCCTTATAGCCAGTTGTCTTCTGTGCAAGGAACCCCCAGCCAAAAGTGGCGGTGGGACTATAAACTCCCTCATTTCTGTGTGTCAGGCACAAGCTTATAACTCACCATCTCCAACGCTTTCTTATTAATTACGTGTGGATTGTTGAAATTGGTGCATTGGCAGCCCATAATTCTTTGTTGTTGTCACAATTTCCAATCACATAAACTTGCTTATTTTGTTATCATTTAATTGATTCCACTTCATTCTAGAGGTAATTTTATTAATATCCAACTCTGATCGTATGACAATTGTTTTTTTAACACTACTACAAGCTAAGGGGTTTTAAGACAATTTGTAATGTCCTCGCGAGAGAACGAAGAGATATTAAACTAAAACATATTACTGAGTTTGAAGAATATTTTTTTTCTTAAATGTTTAAAAACAATGATGAATAAACAAGTGGAATATTTCTTAAATGTTTAAAAATAATGATGAATAAACAAGTGGAAGTAAAGCATAAAGTCCATAAGAACATACACATAAACATAAATATAATCTTCAAAAGTAGATTACACATCTCAAGGGACGTATAAACTACGAAATACAATTACAATCATAAATTACATATTACATCATAATTACAACTGAATAATAAAATAAGTAAGTAATTTCTCCAATTTAGATACTATACGATTTGATTTGAATGAATTTCTTAAATAAAAAAAGATTTGGGTAAACAAAAATTTTAAATAATTTTCAATTCAATAAATATAAGTAATTTCCTCCAATTTAGATACTATACTATTTGATTTGAATGAATTTCTTGAAATAGAAAAAGATTTGGGTAAAAGAAAATTTTAAATAATTTTCAATTCAATTTAGATACTATTTGATTTGAATGAATTTCTTAAAATAGAAAAAGATTTGGGTAATAATTGTGTGCATGTTCTTGTAATTTTAATTTTTTTAATTTTAATTTTTTTTTATCTAAGGGATTGATATTCTATCTTTGATATTCTGATATTTCCTTACTTGTCCAATCAATATCTATATCTAAGATTGATCACCTTGTCCTATTATTCCCTCCTCCCAATCAAACCATTCCTCAATGACTATTATATTATAATTATCATATGCAACACAATATATACCAATTTCTAACTATAAGTGTTTTTTTATTTTATCATAATGAGAGTAGAAACCACACTCTAATTTACAAATATCATTTATTCTTATTCTTACGGGTTTTAAGACAATTTGTAATGTCCTCGTGAGAGAACGAAGAGATATTAAGCTAAAACATATTACTGAGTTTGAAGAATATTTTTTTTCTAAATGTTTAAAAACAATAATGAATAAACAAGTGGAAGTAAAACATAAAGTCCATAAGAACATACACATAAACATAAATATAATCTTCAAAAGTAGATTACACATCTCAAGGGTTCCTTGACGTATAAACTCTGAAATACAATTACAACCATAAATTACATATTACATCATAATTACAACTGAATAATAAAATACACATACTCATCAAACGTCCACTGCACATGTCGCAGAGTATGTGATTACAATAAATTATAAAGTACAAATAGAGAATTACAAGATCAAGAATAGAACTCCAAGAAGATAGGAAAGGAAGTAACTGCAACTAGGATCATCCAGTACTAGAACAAGGACGTCAGAGTCTCAAATGGTAAAAGAATCACTACCACCCGACCTTGTAGAAACTTGTAGTTCCACTCTCATCGTGCTGAGGAGATAACATCAAATCCCACACGGATAACAATATCATACAATCAAGTAGACTAAGAAAGGATCATAGAAGCTCCTATCTCAATGGTACAAATCATAAGTCAAAAGTACACATAATATCTCAGAGGCAACCAACACATGTAGGAAACCTAGAATGAAATCAGGGAAGTGTCATCACATGAGTCAACTCTAAGGTCACCTAGTAGCCTCTCTGGACTCTGGCCCCTAGTGACTCTAGGTAGATCAATAGTCCTCTCATGCAGACAAGGAAACCCAACTATGTCAGACTCACCATCACTATTGGGTGGGCAAGCATCTTCTCCCACTCCCATCCTTAGTCTATACTAGCACTCAAGGCATGGGCGATGAATCATTATTTTATTAATTCATTTTAATCCCCATTTAATTTAATATTATTACTTGATTAAGTAACCTACTAAGGATATCCAGGTAGCCACTTGTGGGCTCTGGTGCCTACAAAGTAAGCCACTTCCCTTCTAATACCTATATAACCTACCCTAGGTTTAATAATCTCAAATCATTACTCTAGGTCAACATAATCTCATAAAGTCCAAAATTGGTTCAAAGAAGTAACATGAGCACATAATACAAATTCTTTCATAAAAGCAACTTCATTAAGGTTAGGTCATATTTGATCAATTTTCATTCAAGTATGCAAAGAAAACAAACATAATCAATGATCTCTAATCCCACCTCTAGTAACAATCCTATTGGGCTGACATACTAATTCCCTTTACACTTTAAACACAGAAGACAAATAAAAAGATAAATAATAGAATTTAATTCAATAAACTAATTTATAAATTTCACGTCACAAAATTAATTCATTCAATAATTACTAACAGACTATAATTACATTAAAGAAAATAGTTAAATTATAACCCTGCAAATCAATTTATAACATCCACGAAATAAATTGATTTCAGGAATTAAAATTACTAACCCAATATAATTTCATAGTCTAAAATACATTTAACTAAATAAATAAATAACATGTTAATCTCATCTAAATAATTTAGCCAATTTAAATAAACAAACATCAACAAATACATGAAATGCCCAATTAGAATGATCACATGTCAAAATAGATTTTCCCATTTATATATATAAATTAACTGTCATTTAATAGCTAAAACAAAACTCATAAATTTAATTATTTTAATATATATATTTTTACTCTAATATATATATATATATATATATATATATATATATATATATATATATATATATATATATATATATATATTTTAAGCTTTCAAAAATAAATAAATAAAAAGGGGGGACCTGCCATGTGGTAGCCTCTTAGTCTATCATCGACAGTCCCTAGGACTGTCGACGCCAGCCTCTGGGTTGTCACGCGACAGTATTAAGGACTACCGACGACAGCCTAAGGGTTGCCGCCGGTAGCTCTTAGAGTTGTCGTACTTGGTAGGTGGGGGAGGCTAGGGTGGCCTCGCCTCCTATTCCACATAAAAAATTATTATTTTTTTTTACAATTTTTTTTAAAATAATTTTTTTAATATAATTTTTTATTATATATTTTTTAAAAATAAACAACACCATTAATATAATATTGTTTCAAAACAGTAAGCTATTTTTTTATTTTATTTTTAAAATTTGAAAATACTAAAAAAGAAATGAAAGAATATAGAAGTTATATTTTCTTTCCTGAGGTAATTTTTTTAATCAGGTAAGAAATAATCACTAGTACATTTGACCCACTTTTTAGATCAACATTTCTGACCAAGCATTAAAATGATTTTCCTTGGTCGGTTTATAGAAGGAAAAAATTGATTTTTTTTTAATCTATTCCTGTGTTGGTCAGAATTATGACCATGATAGGTGGTCGTAATTTCGACCAACACGGGAATATAACTTTAAAAAAAAAAACACGGTTTCATTTTATTTCATTCTACAATTACTTCGCGCGCAAAGGAGAGGTGAAGGAGGGGAGGAGGGAAGGAGGTTGAATTCAATCAGCAACACACATTTTCAATCATCTCTTCACTGGTTTCATCTCTTAACCCTAACCTTACAAATGCTTATTAAAACCATTGGGAAAATAATGTTTATTAATGTTTATCTTTGAACATTTAGTAGATAATGGCATTGGAAGACTTAGAGGAAGTCTAGATTATCAGTTTTGTGGGCATCGCCATCAGTGCCCAAAATGTTTGATTTGAGCTCTTTTAGTTTATTTCTTTGGTAAACAAATCTGCAAAATTGAATTGGAAAAAACTATGTTTTTTAACATTTTTTTGGTGTTTGATTTCTCTTGAACCCATGTAGATTACTATGGAAAATATAACTTCATAGGAAGTTTGTTAGATGTCTTAGCTTCCTGTTGTAACAAATCTGAGGTTATTTGGTTGAGAAATTGAAGAGAAATTGGGTGACAGTCAATAATAGGCCATTTTTGCACATAAATTAGGGTTGTCGACTTTGTTGAATCATATCTCTTGATTCAACCATGGAAAAATTCTAATTCTAGGTTTAAATAAGAGATATGCGGGTCTATTTTCTTTTACAGTTGGTTTCCGACCGAATGGTGGTGATTCCAAGGAGATATGACTAAAAACCTAGCTGGGCATCTCTATGTGATTGGCAGAGTGGGATAACCAGAAGTTGTAGATCCCATAACTTTTGATGGGCTTCAAGTTAGATGCTAAGATTGTGTTGGCTCCTTTTCTTTCCACTTGCAGATTTACAATGCGTTTGACAAACTAATGTCACTGACTCGTGAAAACCACTCCAAATCATGCAAGAAAAAGGGGACAATTAACAAGGATCAAGACTATGATCCTCCTACACTTTGAGGCTTAAATTGCTCAGGAGGGTTTACCTATTGATTCCCTTCTTGAAAGGAATTAGAAAACTTCTTTTGTATCATTCAACACAAAAACTATGCATTAATGACCTTTACATACTGACTAAAGGATGTTATCATTTATAAACTTAATTTGATGATGAAGAAACTACCTATCAAGAACAAACCAGTGTCTTATTCATGGGCATAGACTCACCAATAACATACATCACAAGAAAAATTAAATCAAACACACCCAAAACCCAGAACAACTGCTTTGCATATCATTCCTCTCACTCTCACTCTCACACTCAGACGTCAAATTCTTACAAAAACATTGAGTTCTCTAAAATCTTTTTTGACATTTAATCCTACCTTTGGCAAGAACTCAAAAACAACTTTCAAAACATACTTTTAAAATCATATGTTAACCTTCTTTGCAAAACTAACATATAAAAACCCAAGGTCAATGAAAGAAGACATACACTCCTATGAGATGGGATTCCAACATGTTTTCATTAAGATATTCAAGGTCAATACATTATCAATGAGAAAATGCCAGAAAGAAACCCTGTAAAGACTATCTCTATTCATCTCTCAATTTCACCATTTACTTACAAAAATGCATCTCTCAAGTGAAAACAAACCATGATGTATCGAGCCTTTAATTATAACAATTCAAATTCTCACATCTTTGCACATTTGCCAAATAACACTAACTGGCATCTGGGAGTGGCCTCAAAAATTGATCAAATGGCCCCACAGGAAAGTGCCATCAGGAGTAAAAGTTCATTTCCACCATTATAGTACATTGGTCAAAGGATAATTCATGAAAACACTTGAGCCCAAAGATATGACTGAACAAACATGACCCTTTAGAAAACTGATTCTATCCACATTATCAAATTGCATAAATCACCTCCAGAATAGGCACTTGAAACTTTCCCACTGATACCTTCAAGATCTAGAAACTTGGGCATTTATTCATCCCACATAATGAAATGAACCCATCATTTGCTCACTTAGAAGATCAAGTGTTAAAAAACAAATAAACACCAAAGTCAGCCTATTAAAATGATTCAGGATTAAAACAATGAAATACGTAGAAATCTGATTTGGAATTGGCCTAGGAAAGTGGCCGGATAGATTAAAAGACTTAAAAATCTTCAAGAAAGTACACTTCTAGGTATACAATACAGGGCAACATTCAAATACTCTTGACCTTGGACTGGGTGCAAACTACAGAGCCTCAAAGTAGGCCACTTAGAAATCTGGACAATGCAATCCCGGTGACACTTAATAATCTGTAAATGAAATGGCTCTAGAAAACAAGTGAAACGGGCACATGGGGAGCTGAAAATGGGTATGAACACTCTCTTTCATTCCTACAACATGATGCAATAACCCCCATGTCATGACACCCAACTAGGAAAAAGATGCAAACCTTGAAAGTGGGCTACTTAGTGAAATTCTGGATAGACACTCAATGCAGATTTCTGGGAACACCTTTAAATGACCACTTCTAAAATATGTCAAAACTAAAAACTAGGACCTCAAACCTAATACATATGTCAAATGATAGGTGATGAACACCCTACCCAAGTGACTTCTCAAGAAAAACAACAGGACCCTTTTATCCATGCACTCGAACTAGGCACCTTACAATGATTTTCAAGACATTGATCTGAAACTTAGAAATTTTTTTGAATCATGGACTCAAAATCACAGCCTAAAATTTTGAGCTCCAACAGTGGCTTTGATTGGGGACGCATGCCCCTTGCGGTCATGCAGAGGACTCATAATCTCGGGTACATCAAACCACCCAAAGAAGATCAACTTTCTTTCTCTTGAAACAAGGGAATCCCAAAACCAACTACCGAACCACTGAAACAAAGAAAATTTACAAAATTTACAAATATTTACAAAGAATTTCAAACTTTGTAAGTGTGAGTCAACATTTACCTCTATCAAATATGTAATTCTCATTGCACGAATCCAAGGTAATCTGAAAACATTATTTTTGTTGACAAGATCAAGCACACTGGCACAAAACTTCAACATATCATAAAGAAAATAACTAGTATTTTCACTGTCATTTAGCATTTTAAAGTCACTAGAATTTAGAAAATACTGATCATTGTGCAACATAGAAATTTCACACTCTTCAATGTTTCTAACCAACTGAGGAAGAAAACAATCTGACTTAACTACTAAGCTAGAAATATGCTACCCTTCCTCAATAATTTCTTGAACATCAAAATAAAATATCTAAAATTCAACCCTATGTATACCATGTGAAAGTTTAAGAAATGGATTATGAACCACAACTTGTGGCTTCAAGTCCAACTCATTCTAAAAAACATCAAGATGCTAAAATGGGAAAAAAAAAGATTCAAAATCTTCCTGATAACTTATACATTCTTCCTGATTCTTTCCAGCCTCTTTCAAAGACAAAACATCACCATTCATATCATCATACTCTAGAGGGAACACACATACCTTTGGCTGAAACAAGTGATCACTTGTAAGATCTGAAACATCTTTCAGCTCTTCATGAAACATCTCAAAGTGGGGTATGAACAAATCAACAGGAAGCCCATTACATATGTCTCCATCTTGGCACATGTCTTCCAAGCACAAGTCACTATCAGTGTCATTCTGATAACCATGGGAAATGCTTTCATGAAAACTTTCATAAACTGGCTCATACAAATCTGAAAAAAAATCTGCTTCAGCATCTCAGGTTCGTTCTAACATAGAGTCACCACCTCCTTACAGAGGACACAAATTTACTCACTGATCTTTTACTAAAACATCACCAAATTTTGGGTGTTCCTCGTAGCAAAGTCACATATATTTTCAAAAAAAAAAATTACAACAACAAATTCTAGGTAATATACTTTCAGATCTTAAAACAATTTTTAGATTATTACACTTATGAGACTCTTCCCCAAACTCAATATAGCAAGACTCTTGGATACTCTTAATGGTAACCTTATTTCATATCCCCAGCGGAGTCACCATTTTGTTGGCTCCTTTTCTTTCCACTTGCAGATTTACAAAGTGTTTGACAAACTAATGTCACTGACTCGTGAAAACCACTCCAAATCATGCAAGAAAAGTGGGACAATTAACAAGGATCAAGACTATGATCCTCCTACACTTCGAGGCTTAAATTGCTTAGGCAGGTTTACCTATTGATTCTCTTCTTGAAAGGAATCAAAAAACTTCTTTTGTATCATTCAACACAAAAACTATATTGAATTAATACCCTTTACATACTGACTAAAGGATGTTATCATTTATAAACTTAATTTGATGATGAAGAAACTGCCTATCAAGAATAGACCAGTGTCTTATTCATGGGCATAGACTCACCAATAACATACATCACAAGAAAACTTAAATCACACACACTCAAAACCCAGAACAAATGCTTTGCATATCATTCCTCTCACTCTCACACTCAGATGTCAAATTCTTACAAGAACATTGAGTTCTCTGAAATCATTTTTAACATTTAATCCTACCTTTGGCAAGAACTCAAAAACAACTTTCAAAACCTACTTTGTAAATCATATGTTAATCTTCTTTGTAAAACTAACATATAAAAACCCAAGATCAATGCAAGAAGACATGCACTCCTATGAGATGGGATTTCAACATGTTTTCATTAAGATATTCAAGGTCAATACATTATCAATGGAAGAATGCTAGAAAGAAACCCTATAAAGACTATCTCTATTTAGCTCTCAATTTCACCATTTACTTACCAAAATGCATCCATCAAGTGAAAACAAACCATGATGTATCGAGCCTTTAATCGTAACAATTCAAATTCTCACATCTTTGCACAATTGCCAAATAACACTAATTGGCATCTGGGAGTGGCCTCAAAAACTGATCGAATGGCCCCACAAGAAAGTGCCATCAAGAGTACAAGTTCATTT
The DNA here is from genome assembly GCA_027943335.1 of Chamaecyparis obtusa. Taxonomy (NCBI): domain Eukaryota; kingdom Viridiplantae; phylum Streptophyta; class Pinopsida; order Cupressales; family Cupressaceae; genus Chamaecyparis; species Chamaecyparis obtusa. Next base: position 1,234,564 of record BSBK01007127.1, read on the forward strand.
CCACCAGTACAGTACACTGGTCAAAGGATAATTCATGAAAAGACTTGAGCCCAAAGATATGACTGAACAAACACGGCCCTTCAAAAAACTGATTCTGTCCACATTATCAAATTGCATAAATTGCCTCCAGAACAGGCGCTTGAAACTTTCCCACTGATACCTTCAAGATCCAAAAACTTGGGCATTTATTCACCCCCACATAATGAAACTAAACCCATCATTTTCTCACTCATAAGATCAAGTGGTGAAAAACAAATAAACACCAAAGTTAGCCTATTAAAAAGATTAAGGATTAAAACAATGAAATACATAGAAATCTGATTTGGAATTGGCCTAGGAAAGTGGCTAGATGGATTGGGAGAGACTTAAACATCTTTAGGAAAGTACACTTCTAGGTCAAAAATATAGGGCAACATTCAATTACGATTGACCTTGGACCAGGTGCAAACTACAACGCCTCAAAGTAGGCCACTTAGAAATTTGGACAATGCACTCTTGGTGACACTTAACAATCTGCAAATGAAATAGCTCTGGCGAACAGGTCAAATGGGCACAAGGGGAGTTGAAAATGGGTATGAACACTCTCTTTCATGCCTACAACATGATGCAATAACCCCCATTTCATGACACCCAACTAGGAAAAAGATGCAAACCTCGAAAATGGGCTACTTAGTGAAATTCTAGACAAACACTTAATGCAGATTTCCAGGAACACCTTTAAATGACCACTTCTAAAACATGTTAGAACTAAAAACTAGGACCTCAAAACTAATACATATGTCAAATGATAGGTGTTGAACACCCTATCCAAGTGAATTCTCAAGAAAAACAACATGACCTTTTTATCCATGCACTCGAACTAGGCACCTTACAATGATTTTTAGGACATTGATCCGACACTTAGAAAAAAATTTGAATCATGGACTCAAAATCACAGCCTGAAATTTTGAGCTCCAACAGATTGGAGGATTGACTTGTTTCAAGTTATAGTTAAAATAATGAGGGAAAGAACAAAATGTATCAGACATACTCATATCCATTCACAAGAACCATAGAGATGCCCCATTAGGTTTTTAGTCATGAAGATCAATGTAATCCACTTTGAAGTAATAAAAATGTAAAGTTAGTGTATTCTGCCAGGCATAACCCATGAGGGTGCAGTCAGAGGATTTGATGGTAAAAATGCTTCTCTATGGTTCTTGTGAATGGATATGACAAAATGTATCAGACAAACTCACATCCATTCACAAGAACCATAGAGAAATGAGTTACTTTACATCTTCTATGGTCCACAGTATAGTTTAAAAAAATGAGGGAAAGAACAAAATGTATCAGACAAACTCATATCCATTGACAAGAACCATAGAGAAGCATTTTTACCATCAAATCCTCTGTTGTACCCTCACAGGTTATGCCTGGCAGAATACATTAACTTTACATGCTTCTCTATGGTTCTTGTGAATGGATATGATTTTGTCTGATACATTTTGTTCTTTTCTTCATTATTTTAAACTATAAATTTTGTTCTTTCCCTCATTATTGAAGTTATGGATATGAAGTTGATTGTTCTAGAAAAAATTTGTGTTGAATTTCTATGGCTGTGAATGATGAAAATGGCTTAAATATTGGGATCATGATGATTTGATATGGTGATATCCACTTTGTCGATATCTCTACCTATATTCTTTGTACAAGCACTCAGTGGAATGGAAATGTTGGCACACTTCAATTAGTAATTGCCTCCTCAATGCCACCATTGTTGTCATCGCCATATTATTATAATGCTAAGCTCTTTTTCTTGTTTCTAGGGCTCCACTAGTATTATTAGTGGAGGATCTAGATGGTTGTAAGAAGCCTTTTCCTTCTCTAAGAGAGTTAACTAGAAGATAGAGAACCTTGATAACGATGGCTTGGGGATTCGATTGCTTCGGTTTAGCCCTACCGAATGTGCAAAAACAAAAGAAAGAAGAAATCCTCTTAGCTTTTCCATTATTGTTGGCCATTGAAACCTCAGTGACAGAGGTAATATATAAAATGTAGACAAATATATTTGTGGCACAATCCTATATATACTTTAGAATTGGTTTTCTCTTTCCTGTGTAGTGATGTAATGCAAAACCTTTAAACACATTGTAATAAATAAAAAGAGAAGGCATTGTATAATATTGTATCGTTAAGTTTTATTTTTGCATATACATTTCATTGGTATTTTTTAATATATTGTAGAGGGCATTTGGAACATATGTGTAGTCGTTCATTCAAAACAAAGAAATATGACAATGGATTGTTAGAGGAACATTAAGAATAAGTATGTTGTATGTATTTTAATCTAAAACATCTAACTGTTAGTGGAAAATAATTAATTGTGAGCAGTCCTATAACTGACGGTTATGGTTAGCAAGGGTTATACTGGCCTTGAGAGGATTATTTAATAGAGATAAGGGTGTGTTTCAAAGGGGAGAGAGTGAAGACAGGGTAGATAATTGATCCTAGATCATGAAGATCAATGTAATCCACTTTGAAGCAATAAAAATGTAAAGTTAGTGTATTCTACCAGGCGTAACCCATGAGGGTACAGTTAGAGGATTTGATGGTAAAAATGCTTCTCTATGGTTCTTGTGAATAGATATGACAAAATGTATCAGAAAAAATCATATCCATTCACAAGAACCATAAACATTTATTTCTTTCCCTCATTATTTTAAACTATACTATGAGTTCCATAGAAGATTTAAAGTAACTCATTTCTCTATGGTTCTTGTGAATGGATATGAGTTTGTCTGATACATTTTATTCTGATCCATCCTACTCATTTATACCCAGAGTGGAGGATCATACCAATCCACTATTGCAACAATCCAAGTGACTGTGACCCCTACACACTTTTCAGGGATAGTTAACACAAAAATGGAGGGTTTACATCTTCTATGGTCCATATTATAGTTTAAAATAATGAGGGAAAGAACAAAATGTATCAAACAAACTCATATCCATTCACAAGAACCATAGAGAAGCATGTAAAGTTAGTGTATTCTAATAGGCATAAGCCATGAGGGTACAATCAGAGAATTTGATGGTAAAAATGATTCTCTATGGTTCTTGTGAATGGATATGAGTTTGTCTGATACATTTTGTTCTTTCCCTCATTATTTTAAACTATACTATGGACCATCAAAGATGAAAATTAAGTAACTCATTTCTCTATGGTTCTTGTGAATGGATATGAGTTTGTTTGATACATTTTGTTATGATCCATCCTACTCATTTATACCCAGAGTGGAGGATCATACCAATCCAATATTGCAACAATCCAAGTGACCGTGACCCCTACTCACTATTCAAGGAAAGTTAACACAAAAATGGAGGGTTTACATCTTCTATGGTCCATAATATAGTTTTAAATAATGAGGGAAAGAACAAAATGTATTAGACAAACTCATATCCATTCATAAGAACCATAGAGAAGCATTTTTACCATCAAATCCTCTGACTATACCCTCATGGGTTATGCCTAGTAGAATACCCTAACTTTACATTTTTATTGCTTCAAAGTGGATTACATCGATCTTCATGATCTGGGATCGATTATCTACCATGTCTTCACTCTCTCCCCTTTGAAAAACACCCTTATCTCTATTAAATAAGCCTCTCAAGGCCAATATAACCCCTTCTAACTGTAACCGTTAGTTATAGGACTATTGACAATTAGTTATTTGCGTATGTTGGTTGTCTAGTTGACACATTGTCAACTTCGACAACATTCCACCTCTTAGGCATTTGTTGTTTTCAAGTTAACTATACTAGTGTATATGACTAAGATTAGTGTTTTCATTATGGCAACAAAGTCATATGAAGTTTTGGAGTCAGCGCAATAAGTTAGAAGATCAGAATTTGGTTAAGTATGGAAGACATGACAATCAGTGAAGCACCTGAGGACCAGAGCATCAGTGCACATGCGTATGACCAAGTTTTGGTATGCACCCTTGAAGATAATATTTTGAATATGTAATCATGCTAATTCTAAGAACGCATGATTAGATGAGTTATTATGAAGAAGTTACAGTGAGTTGAAGTGACACGGTTTGTGAGCAGTAGAACATAATAGAGCATGGAGCTGACTATTAGTATTTTGATTAGTGGTTATTATTTTGTTGTGTAAAGGCTATGTGCCTATTGTATTTATGTTATAGACTTGTTAATATCATTGTATGTAAACACGCTTGAGCCAATTTATTTAGAAGTGTTGTATGTAATAGGTTATAGGCCGACTTAGTAAATAGCTTTGGTTGCACCTATATATGAGACATCCACTTTTGTATTTGTGTGTGTTTTCAGATATAGAAGATGGAATAGCACAATAGAAGTATGTGAAGTATGTTTTAAGAGAAGTGAGTATGATATAGATCTTTACAAGAGGTTAAAGCATCAATGCAGAAAAGGAATTGATTAGACAAGCAGTGTAATAGCAACAGTTCACCATTGCAGATTTAGTGTGTATTTTGATAGCCATGAGGTTGTAGCCTTCTCTATTGAGAAGTGAGCTCTAGCAATGAGCCAACCACCCCTACCAAGGTTTGTTACTGAATACTCCTAACATGGTCTAACCCTTGACAAGGTCATTGTACTTAAGCATTGTAATGATAGCTCCTAACAAGGCTAAGGAACATTAACAGGTTCATAATACACAAGTACAATTATTAGTGGGTATTAATTCCCATCATGGTTTTTCCTTTGGCAAAGGTTTCCCCGTAATCATATCTGGTGTTATTTTTTATGGTTGTTTACTTTACTTGCATTGTTATTCAATTCAGTGTTTAAGAAATTGAGTTAAGTTTCAAGATATCAAAAATTGATATTGTAGAACACTGATTCACCCCCCCTCTCTCAGTGTTCCCATTCTGAACAATTGGTATCAGAGTTGTGGTCCTCTGAAGAGAATTTTAACCACTTGAGGATATCATGGGTTCAAAAGAAGTGAAACATCTGAAGAAGAATCTTGAAGCATCTCTTAAAGATCTTGATAGATCTGAAAAAGAAATTCAAGAATTGAAATTGAAGGTTAGTGGCGCACAAGTATTCATCAAGAAACTCAAAAAATATTTGAAAGATTGTTCAAACAATGATTTGGGAAAAATGTTCAAAAAGATGAATGAAGAAAACATGTCTCTGAAGGATCAGATTGAAGAATTGGATGAAAATCTATTCAATAATCAAGAAGCCTATGAAGAGCAGATCAAAGAGAACAAACAGTTGAATGAAGAACTAAGGCAAGAAAACATGAAAATATTAGAGTTAGAAAACATTAAGAAATAGGTGTAATATGAATTTACTGAAGCAAAAAATCACATTGACAAATTGCACACAAGCAAGGATCTCATAGAGTCACAATTGTATGCACAAAAGATTGAAGGAGATACCAGTAGTATTAGATTCAATGAAGCACAAAATCAAATCTATGATATGTGAGGAAGAATGAAAGCACCAGAAGAATCTACATAAGCTAAGAAGACTAAAGATCATACTAAAGCTAAAGTAGAACCATCTAAAGATGAACGCAAGATAGTAAACATAACTTGGTATGCCTGTAACAAGCATGGACATATTGCAAGAGATTGTAAAGAGGTAAGACCTTTCAATGGTTATTGTTATTTATGCAATAAGTTTTGTCATAGAGCTATGAATTGTAGATCAAATCAAAGAAATCAGACTCAGCAAAATTAGAGAAATCAGCCACAACAAAGTGTTAGAAGTCCTCAAAAAATTACATGTCAGATATGCAATTTCAATGATCATACAGCTAGACAATGGAGTATGGTAACCCACATCAATGCGTCAAGGAATATAAGGCCTCCAATTATTTGTCACTCTTGTAACAAGGCTAGACACATCTCAAAGTTTTGCAGATCAAAAGTGCAAAGACAAGAAATCCCTAATAAGTCTCAAAGATCATTATTGGATGAATCAGGAGAAGTCAAGTTTGTGCAAGCTACAGAAGATGCGAGCAAGATTTGGATGGAAGGAAAGAAAGATAAAGTTGATGACTATGTAGTGGATGCATCCATAATAGATGCACCTTCTACTTCTGGATGAATGGCCCTCATGGTCATAGGGGGAGCTAGATTCTCTGTAGACCCTTGCATGGCTGGTATACTCACCCTCAGAGTATGTGCCTTTGGTTATAGTTGTTTGGAGACTAGTTGATGTTGTATGTGAGATCGCACAACCTGGTTGTTGGTAGAAACAAAGTTTGGAATTCACTATTGCATTCTGTATTATGGCGGCAAGCATTAATTGTAGAAAGGTATTTTAATAGTCACCGGAGATCTATTATCCACACTTTTGCATTCAATTTTGAGCCTTTGGAGAGCACAGGAGATCAAGTAGTTTGAATTGAATGATTATAGCTGGTTTATCAGTGAAGAAGTGTGAAAGATTGGTTGTGAAACCCTAGTTTAGATGCAATGGTTCATAAACCCTTGGAAACCTATTTGAGTGATTGATCAAGTAAGTATTGGCCACTATAGTTGTGTTTGATGTTGCAGAGAGGAAAATATACATATGTAAGAAGCATCCTTTCAAGTCAATCCTAGATGACCTAGAAGGAGCATTCTCTAGGACTTTGATGGGAGTTATGCACATAGAGAACATATGCGCATACATATACTGAAAGAAGGAACCTGTAGGATTGGATAGAATTAGGTTGCACTTGGAAAAAATGATGAAACCAAACATGACATTCATGGATGAGTTCACACACCTTGCAAATCACCCAATCATTTAGTATGCAACTGCATATGAGTTTTATGAATCCGAATGGATTAAGATTCTACTGAGTAGAATTCATGATGACCTATTTTGGATAGGAGAAGTTCCAGTTCGCATCACTTAAGATCTCATTTATGAGATGACAAGATTATCCAAGACTAGCGCCATTCTTCCTACTAGTAAGGATGTCAAGAAACAAGTTGAGCAAGTTTGTAAGTCCCATAGTGATAAGCATGACATGACAATTGAGCCGATAGAGAAGAAGGACATAAAGCTAATGTATATGATACTTGGTTATAAGTTCCAGCATACAAAGAGGGTGAAGAGTGTGTCTACAGCCACTATTTTGGAAACTATCAAGATTTTAAGGGAAAATGGAGAGTTCAACTTGTGTGAGATCTTGCGTGCATAGTTGATGGATAACATTAGAGATATCAAGCATGATAAGAGAAAAGTGTTCATATTTGGGTCACTTATCATTTATATGTACTTCCACATTATTACTAAAGTATCAGATCTTTATCTTGATAGGAGTTTACCTACAATGCCACAAATATCATTCAAGGAATCATCTAAGAGCACCTTGAAAGATTTCATGGACTTAGAATTAAAGACATTCAAAATCAAAATGCAGAGAAGGTATAGGATACCTGAAATTATTGTGGAGAAGTATAAGGACAACATTTGTTTCATGGTAGAGATAGATATCACATGCATGGAAGTTGTCGAGCCTAGAACTAAGTGGATTCATCCACTTGGTTATGAAGTGGAGGAAAATATTTTGGAAGCTTATGCATAAGTCCTCTTGTCAGTGCCTAAGGATCCCAATGAACCAAGATGGGGTACTTATGAGAAGAAAACAAGACAAGTAGATTTAGTCTTGTACAGTGCTGCAACAAAAAGGAAAGCATCCAAGATAACATCAAACATACTAAAAATCCATGGTGTTACACAAGAAGACCTAGATAAAGCTATGGAAGCCAAGATTGCAATGCAACTTGAGAGTGCACCCTCTTCTGATATCAAAATAGAGAAGACTGATGATCCCAAGGAGAAGCAAAAAAGGATAGAAGAAAACACTCCTACACCCACAGATATTATTGCTCCTGAGCCCAGAAGGATGCCTAAGAGGAATAAATAGACCGGCGCAAGCCACCCATCCTCTAGGAAAACAAGAAGCCAAGGTTGAAACACTCAAGAACCTCCTGAGGTAGAATTTAGACCAAATCTTGAAGTGTTGAGAACTAGAATAGTTGATGAAGGAAGAGTTGATCAGATAGAAAATTTCTATGATAAATATAGTGATATTGACAAATTAGAGATCCATTATATAATAATCAAACACATGATTAAGTTTAAGAAAATAGTTCTAGAACTTAGGACAGTTATATCGGATAACGTATGGAACATTTTAGACTTTTTGAAGAGATGATCTATAGAAGATCTAAGGATAAGATAAAATATATTAGATGAAAACCTCAAAGTTTGTTCATTTGAAGATAAATCATTATTATTGGATTTGGTGAAGCCTCACCTAAGAACTAAACTAAGAACTCTACAAATTATGAACAAGGATTATGAGTTGGTAGCAAAGGAGACTGAAAAAGCATTTGAGAAGGTGTTCTTGGATAGACACATGTATCCTCCTACTGTGCCTACAACCCAAGTCCCCACTGAGTAAGTAAAAGTAGCTAAGATTCCCAATGCACTTGTGACATGTCTATAGGATTTTGCACCTTCAGTGACAGTGCCTATTGAAGCAATGGAGTTTGTGCCCATGCCTGAAACAAAAGATGACACAATTATGATTGATAATGTAGAAATATCAATGGCAGCAATAGATAAGGATCTTGATAAGTTTGAGGAAGCCTTTGTGAGAATAGAAAAGGTTGAGATACTTACGGTGATGACACACTTATGTAGCAAGAACAAGTTTAGATTGAAGACCTAACTGAACAGGAAGAAGAAAAGGATGTTGAAGATCTGACAGGACATGCAAGTGAGAAGGAAGATGAACATGAAAGTGAGAAGGAAGAGGAACATAAAGAAGAACCTTCAGTTGAAATTCTAGTGAAGGTAAAGAGTGAAGTTATGGACAATACTCTCCTTACCCCTAAGCCCTCAATTTCATTTTTGTCAAGTTTGACCCTTGATACAACAAGTTTAGACTCTTGGGGAGAAGAAAACTTAATAAATATCAGTGTGTTAGCAATGGAGAAAGTGAAGGATAAACAAGTAATGAGGAATCCATTATTTGTTGAATCAGTAAGCATACTGAATAGTCTAGTTCTTGAGGACAAGAAATTATCAAGTGTACATTCAGTAGATGATGTCAGCGCCATCTTGACAAGATTCAAAGATAATTTCTCAAGTCTTGAAAAATCAGCATCTAAAGTTGTAGAAGAAAAATATCTCAAGAAGAGACTAAATGGGTTGACAAAAAATTTCTCACTTGACCTTAGTTCTCTAAAGGTTGGTCAAGCTATGTTAAAGGAGATAGCAACTAAAGGAAGAAAGATAATTTCTAATTGTATGAATAAAGACAAACTCACATAAGATCTTTCCAAGAAGATTCAAGAAGTTGAATCCATGATGATAGCTGTGAGAAACTTAGTTATAGATCCATCCCAAGATATTAACATGTGTAATAATGTCTATCAAGGTCAATTAGAAAATATTGAGAAGGAAGAGAAAGAGATTGGGAAAATAAGGGCTAGGAAAACATAGTTGAGACATGCATGGATGTATTGAATCAGAATATCAAGGAGATTGATGCCACAATTGTGACATACGATCAAGGTCCATGTAAAGATCTAGAAAAGATGGAGAAGTTAACTTATGCATTATGCGCCCATCTCCAGATAGTAGATGCCCTCAAGGCATTTTGGTAGCAAGAGATCCAAAACCTCAAGATTGCATACCCAGATGTACTCTCAGGTAAGTACTTGAAGATCCTATTTTTGAGAACCTTTGTCATTAATGTCAAAGGGGGAGTAGATTAATATGGAGTAATAAAAGGAAGATATAAGATAGAGCTTATGATGTACAAAAAAACATAAGGATATATGTTAGAAAGTTTTTTGTAAAGATGTAGTTTATCAACTTCTCCATATTCCTTTCTTGCCATTAATGACAAAGGAGGAGACTGTTGGAAATTTGACTATACTAGTATATATGAATAATATTAGTGTTTTCATTATGGCAACAAAGTCATGAATTTTTGGATTTAGCGCAATAAGTTAGAAGATCAAAATTTGGTTAAGTATGGAACACAGGACAATCAGTGAAACACCTGATGAACAAAGCATCAGTGCACATGCGTATGAATGAGTTTTGGTATGTTCCCTTGAAGATAATCTTTTGAGTATGTAACCATGCTAATTCTAAGAACTCATGATCAGATGAGTTAGTATGAAGAAGTTACAATGAGTTGAAGTGACACAGTCAGTGAGCGGCAGAACAGAACAGAGCATGGAGCCGACTTTTAGTATTTTGATTAATGGTTATTATTTTTTTGTGTAAAGGCTATGTGCTTATTGTATTTTTGTTATAGATTTTTTAATATCAATGTATGTAAACATTCTTGAGCCAATTTATTTGGAAGCATTGTATGTAATAGGTTATAGGTCAACTTAGTAAATAGTTTTGGTTGCACCTATATATGAGACATGCGCTTTTGTATTTGAGTGTGTTGTCAGATATAGAAGATGGAATAGCAGAGAATAAGTATGTGAAGTATGTGTTAAGAGAAGTGAGTATGATATAGAGCTTTACAATAGGTTAAAGTATTAGCGCACAAAAGGAACTGATTAGACAAGCAATGTCATAGCAACAGTTCACCATTGCAGATATAGCGTGTATTTGATATCCAGGAGGTTGTAACCTTCTCTATTGAGAAGTGAGCTCTGGCAGTGAGCCAACCACCCCTAATAGGGTTTGTTACTGAAGACTCCTAACAGGGTCCAACCCTTGACAAGGTCATTTTACTTAAGCATTGTAATGACAGCTCCTAACAGGGCTAAGGAACATTAACAAGTTCATAATACACAAGTACAATTATTAGTGGGTATTAATTCCTACCGGGGTTTTTCCTTTGGCCAAGGTTTCCCCGTAATCATATTTGGTTTTATGTGTTATGTTTGTTTACTTTATTTGCATTTTTATTCAATTCAATGTTTAAGTAATTGAGTTAATTTTCAAGATATCATAAATTAATATTGTAGAACATTGATTCACCCCCCCTCTCAGTGTTCCCATTCCTAACATTTATAACATTGCCTTGAACCTTTTAGATTAAAATACATACAAAATACTTCTTCTTAATGTTCCTCTAACAATTTGTTGTCATCTTTCTTTGTTTTGAATGGACGACTACACATATGTTCCAAATGCACTCTACAATATATTAAAACTACCAATGAAATGTATATGCAAAAATAAAACTTAACGATACAATATTATACACTGTCTTCTCTTTTTATTTATTACAATGTGTTTAAAGGTTCTGCATTACATCACTACACAGGAAAGATAAAACCACGTCTAAAGTATATCTAGGATTGTGCCATAAATATATTGCTCTACATCTTGTATATTGCCTCTGTCACTGAGGTTTCAATGGCCAACAACAATGGAAAAGCTAAGAAGATTTCTTCTTTCTTTTGTTTTTGCACATTCAGTAGGGTTAAACTGAAGCAATCGAATCTCCAATCCATGGTTATCAAGGTTCTATATCTTCTAGTTAACTCTCTTAGAGAAGGAAAATGCTTCTTACAGCCATCTAGATCCTCCACTAATAATACCAGTGGAGCCCTAGAAACAAGAAAAAGAGCTTAGCATTATACTAATATGGTGATGACAACGATGGTGTCATTGAGGAGGCAATTACTAATTGAAGTGTGCCAAAAAAAGTACAAGGCAATGGGCCAATAGATCAATTCTAGTTCACTAGGTTCTACTTTTGTATTTCATTTCACCATCTTCCACTCCTATACCAACTAGATTAAATAGTAAATATTTTCACTTGGAAGTTTAGAGTATTTGTTAATTTAAATTTAATTTGAGACCTGGATAATTTAGTTAGTGTCCATGTGTACGTATTTTTCACTATTTTAACATTATATTACATAGAACCAAAATATTTAATAATATCTTGATTATGATATTTGTAATTTGAAGATGTACATATGTCAGTTTTGGCACTAATTAGATTCTTAATAGTGGATTGTTCTTCTCTGCCTTTGGACTACCCCACATAAAATAAAAATATATTTTTATAAAGTTAGTGTAATGTGTATTGTACTAATATGATCAAATTCAAAACTCATTTATGTTCTTTTGATTTGAAATAAACATGAAAATGACAAATTGAATATAGACATAAATATTCATGAAACCACACCAAATAGAAGTTGAAACTTTGTAGAAATAATATAAAATTTTCCCATCATACACACTATAGATCCCTATAGTTTTGTTGTCTATTAGTGTCTTACACTTAGTCATTATCTAGGCAATATTGGTTGATCATCACTGGGACTGACTCATCATGTATAGGCTGAGTCATATAATGTACATTTACCGAGTAGTAGTCACTGCCGAGTAAACCTATGGTCACTGAGTTCTTTTGTACTAGCCAAGTTAGTTTTTTTTGAGCTATGTAAAGAAGACAATGCTGAGCACCAGAGATATCAGTAAATGTCAAGTACATTAATTGCCGAGTGCTAGAGATATCGAATACTGAGCAAGCCAGAATTAACATATGTGTTTGTTAAGGCATAATCACCAAGGTAAAACATTTTGGCCAACATTCATATTTTGTTTACCATTTGTTGAGGAAATCACGGAGGTGATTATGCTCCTATTTTATAATCATTGATTCTAATGCAACACTTGGAGCCAATTAGAATTAGGAAAGGTTAAGCAGCAAAATAAGTTAATCTGGATCGTAGATCTCAATCTTGGAGAAATAGAGTTGTCTATATAAGATGAGATCTGAACCCTAATAAGTGTGGGTATGTGAGTAGATGCGAAAGGAAAGAGAGAATATCTTCAGGCTAGTGAAGTATTTTGATAGAGTTCAGTGACTGAGTGAAATAGAGTAAAGTAGTGAAGGACAAAACAGAGGTAATCTTGATAGATAAGATCAAATCAATACTAGAAGGAGAAGATCTGTAATCAGCATACAATGAAAATCGAAGGATCAAGTACTGAGACATTTTAATAAGTGTATCAGGGTAAATATCTTAACAGAGTGGTTTTAACAGACCTTATTTAATCTCTTAACCAAGTGCTTACTTAGTTGTAAGTTTTAAATCCTTTTGCAAGGTAGATTGTATAAGTCTTTAAGCTCTTAACAAGGTAGACCCCTCATAGGGTAGATCATATTTTGTGACCAATTTTTCATCCCTAACAGGAAAACTTTATACTGCAGTAGTGAAGATTTTTGCATGTCATCTCCACTCTAGTTTTACCTTTCAAGGGTTTCTGGGTAACCAAGTTACTATTTTATGAGTACTTTCATGAATGATGTTTAGTTCATTAATTTCATTACATTGATAAAGTCGGTGATAATTCTATGCAAGTTTTTAGTAATATTAAAAATGGATTAATAGGTGATATCTAATTCACCCCCCTTCTCAATATCACATTTCCCAATATATTTCCAACAATTGGTAGCATAGCTCTAGGGTTTCTTATAGAAAGTCTAACTACTTGAAGAAAAAAAGATCTTGAGATGGAGGTCTATAAGTTGGGAAAAATTATAGAGAATCAGAAGATTGATGTTCAACTTGCATTACAACAACTTGAAGCAACCAGAGGAGAACAGACGAAATCCTTAAGCAGAAGAAGAGAAATTGCTATTCAGAAAAATGAATCACAATATCAAGAAGAAAATACTACTGGATTATTTGATAATGGGAAATTTGAAGAAAGTGACAAAGCCATAAAAGAGCTACTCGAGAAAAATAACGTACTAAATGAGGACATCAAAAATCTGAAGAGAGAACAAGAAATTCAATCTGTCAGACTCTGTGAAGTAGTTGAACAGAAAAAGAAAGGTGAAGAAGATAAGACAATGGTAGAAGAAGACAAAAGACAAATATCAATGAGACTTGATGAAAGGACAAGTGACATGCAAAGGTTGACTAACAAACAACTAGATATGGTAAATCAACTGCTACTGGTTAGCCAAGAATTAGGGAGGAAAGATGTGGAAATCACAAATCTAAGATCAGAAAATAATCAACTAAGGAATGAACTGAGATATGAAAAGGAAATAAATGAAAGGATGAACAAACCTAATGAAGATGCAAGATACTTTGAAGAACTATTAAGGTCACCTAGGAGATCTAGTGATAGATATGGACTTGGACTAAATGAGCAATCACCACCCACTAAGGAAGGAGAATCATCAAATAGTGGAGAGCAAAGGAATGCTAAACCAAAGAACAACAAGCCTACATGCCATCACTGTGGAAAGCCAGGACATACACCTCATGTTTGTAGAAGAAAACATGGTAAGTATGATCCTAAACCTAAATTTAATGGACATTGTTTTAATTGTAAGAAACTTGGACATCGAGCACAAGAATGTAGGTCTAAGGTCAGCAATCCATCTATCTCACAAAAATTTCAAGGACACTATTTCAAGTGTCATAAGTATGGACATAGAGCATTTGAATGTAGATCTAAAGCTAAATGGTCATCAAATGAATAGAATAAGTCACCTAAGAAGAGTAACACATACAACTGGGATTATAACACTTGGTATAGTTGTCATTACTGTGGAAAATATGGGTACATTGGAGAAAATTGTCTGAAGACTCATTTCAAAGGAAAATCTAAAAGTTGGATGAATGGAAGTATGGTATGCTACAAATGTAACAAGATAGGTCATCTAAAGAAAGACTATAGATCACCCATACCGAGCAATGATCAAATCAATAATGAAGATATCATTGAGAAATTGAGAAATTGAGAAATTAGATGAACAAAACATGCAAGAAGAAAGAAGAAGGAATCATTAGTGAAGCTAGTGCACCTGAGGTCACCCAATCTGATGGATCAGGTGATCACACTACTTCAAACTAAGAAAAGTAGGTATGTTTGGAACTGAGCCTTAAATTTTTTTATCTTATATCAGTTCCTAACATATGTTGAGAAACACTACTACATTTGGGGCCAAATTTTGACAGACACTTCCGACGAGTAGATTTTTTTTAACGAATTTGTTATTTTTAAAAAAAATAGGCCCTGATGATATCGATATTCTGATGGGTTTTAAATTGACCATCGAAATTCTGATAGTTTCAGTATACATAAAAAAAAACGTGAAGCACCAAATCATTTTTATTTCGATTGGTATAGAAAAGGAGGGGGAGAAAATGAGAAAAAGATGGGCAAGAGAAGGTATGTGATTTCTTCATCTTTCGAGCCTCTGGCATCATATTCGACCACAAATTTCAAATGCATTGCATTTTATTTGATCATGAATGCTCTCTAAAATGACCACATTCTACTGGTGTCATGCCCTAGCCAGTGCTTTATCTCTATTATTTGATGTTACTGGTGTCATGCCCTAGCTAGTGCTTTAACTCCATTATTTGATGTTATTGGTGCTTGTGCTCAAGGATATCCATTTTTTTGAAATGTTGACTATGGTTATCAAATGGATAGCCCATGAGCTCCTAGCTAGGTGTCATTTGTATTGATATCTTAGGGCATCAAATGTATTGTATCATTGATAGTTGAGACTTTGTTAAAAGGAAATAGGACAAAGAACGATTTTGATTTAGTGCTTTAACTCCATTATTTGATGTTATTGGTGCTTGTGCTCAAGGATATCCATTTTTTTGAAATGTTGACTGTGGTTATCAAATGGACAGCTCGTGAGCTTCTAGCTAGGTTCCATTTGTATTGATAGCTTAGGGCATCAAATGTATTGTTATATCATTGATAGTTGAGACTTTTTTAAAAGGAAATAGGACAAAGAACGATTTTGATTTAGTTTCTCTATTTTGATCCCTAAGTGGCTTACAACCCTAGAGAAGTATATGTAGATTTATGGATGCATTTGCAGGATACATAGTAGCCGATAATTCACAAGAAATCCATGCATCCAATTTGAATAGCAATTAATACAAAGAAATAGGTTCCTTGAATGGCCCAGTCATCTGGACCTTAACTGTCCCCTCAATCAGTGACCCTTCAAAACTGGGTTATCATGCAATCAATGAGTGATCCTTCATTCTCCTAGTCTTCCCTACATCCAAACATATTGGAAATACACAATACAATGATAACAAGCCTTTCACAATCCCCCTTCCCTCAAGGAACACTATCAACATCCAGACCTTAACTGTACCCTCAACCAGTGACCCTTCAAAACTAGGTTATCATGCAATCAGTGAGTGATCCTTCATTCTCTTGGTCTACCCTACATCCAAACATATTGGAAATACACAATACAATGATAACAATTCTTTCACAATCCCCCTTCCCTCAAGGAACACTATCAACATCCAAACCTTGACTGTCCCCTCAACCAGTGACCCTTCAAAACTGGGTTATCATGCAATCAGTGAGTGATCCTTCATTCTCCTGGTCTGCCCTACATCTAAAAATATTTTAAATACACAATAAAATGATAACAAGTCTTTCACAATCCCCCTTCCCTCAAGGAACACTATCAACATCCAGACCTTGACTATCCCCTCAACCAGTGACCCTTCAAAACTAGGTTATCATGCAATCAGTGAGTGATCCTTCATTCTAATGTTCTGCCCTGCATCCAAACATATTGGAAATACACAATACAATGATAAAAAGTCTTTTACAATCCTCCTTCCCTCAATGAACACTATCAACATTTGGACCTTGACTGTCCCCTCAACCAGTGACCCTTCAAAACTGGGTTATCATGCAATCAGTGAGTGATCCTTCATTCTCCTATTCTGCCCTACATCCAAACATATTGGAAACACACAATAAAATGATAAAAAGTCTTTCACAATCCCCCTTCCCTCAAGGAACACTATCAACATCTGGACCTTGACTGTCCCCTCAATTAGTGACCCTTCAAAACTAGGTTATCATGCAATCAGTGAGTGATCCTTCATTCTCCTATTTTGCCCTACATCCAAACATATTGGAAATACACAATACAATGATAATAAGTCTTTTACAATCCCCCTTCCCTCAATGAACACTATCAACATCCAGACCTTGACTTTCCCCTCAACTAGTGACCCTTCAAAACTGAGTTATCATGCAATCAGTGAGTGATCTTTCATTCTCCTGGTCTATCCTCCATCCAAACATATTGGAAATACACAATAAAATGATAAAAAATCTTTCACAATCCCCCTTCCCTCAAGGAACACTATCAACAAGTGATCCTTCTTCTTATCAGCCATATCCAATGTTTCATTAAAGTCACGACCAAGAATGAAGGTCACCTTACCCATACCATTCAAGGATTCTGAAATGTTGTTCCAAACTCCTAAAAAAATTTCTATTGTTTCTTGTTGCCCCTCCCTAATTAAGACCCCACTCATCCTCAACATGGTCTTCATCACCTATAGTCTCGATTTCATGGATAGGGGACATGTAAATATCTTTAAATACTTCTTCTACCACAATGTCCTCCTGCCCCATCTTCTTGATCTTCCTAGCTAAAGCGGATGAATCCACACACAATAACCCAAAATGAAGGGTTTTGTATCTTTTAATGAATCTCAGTCACTGGTAACACATGGAAAGTCAAACCAGTTGTCTCCAAAATATTCGATAAGTGAATATGAATGTTTGAAAACTTTCCTCTCAACTTCCCCAACCACTCCTAATTAGTTAGAGGTATATTTCTAGAATCTCCACTATTCCTATCCTTACCAACAATTCTTAAACATACTTTATCTGATATGATAATAACATGCTAAACTGAACCAATGCAATGTTCTTTGTGTGGTACAAGGAAGATTTGGCTATCAAATCTTCCTTCATGCAAGCTGAGCGTGAGAGAAGGTATGTGATTTCTTCATCTTTGATTGGTATCTTTGATGGGCAACATCTTTCGAGCCTCTGACATCATATTTGACCACAAATTTCAAATGCATTGCATTTTATTTGATCATGAATACTCACTGAAATGACTGCATTCTACTAGTGTCATGCCCTAGCCCGTGCTTTATCTCCATTATTTGATGTTATTGGTGCTTGTGCTCAAGGATATCGATTCACTATTTTGAAATGTTTGGATTCATGTTTGTTGATATTACAATTCATCATATCAGATAAAGTATGTTTAAGAAGTTTTAGTGTCTAAACATTCAACTAATCCCTCTAACCGATTAGGAGTGGTTGGGGAAGTTGAGAGGAAAGTTTTCAAACATTCATATTCACTTATTGAATGCTTTGGAGACTACTGGTTTGACTGTCCATGCATTAATGTTTAGAAGAGACCAATAAAGTATTTAAAAACATTCTCACATGTTTAGAGAGGTTTGAGAGGTACTTATCATGATTGTACCCTCACAAAAAATGGCATAGACTAGTTTTACTAAGTTTCCTTTCTCTATTTTGAGGTTTTCTTTCTCTTCCGCAGGGGTATAGTCAGAGGGTTCATTGACAAAATGATCCTTTGAATGGTTACTATAAATATGAATGATTTGATATATCATATTTCTCATTTTACTTGAAGTTTGGAATAGCTTGTGCAAGGGTGAAAGTACTTTTGATCATTTTGGTCATGACTGTTCCTCTACACAGTCAGGAAATGTAACTGTCTAATGATTATATGTAATGTTGAATGGATTAAATGCTTTATTCTTGGTAGAAGTGAATGGAAGGAATAGTGTTGGTGTTAGGTTTCATTTATTATTAAATTCAATGGTTTCCAAGATGTGTTGAGGAGTTTTCTCCTTGTTTAATGTTAATTGTTCTTGCATAATCCACTCATACAACAGTGAAATGCTATGTGATTGACAATTTCATACAATTGGTCCTTTGGCATGTATTAAACAAAATAGAATTTTCAGCATATTATTATCATTCTATTTCTTTGTTGTAAACATGCCATTGGTTCAATTTTGTAAAAAAAATTCATGTTAATTTTTTTTTCTATTTTTTCCATTTGATAAACATAGTCAACATTTCAAAACAGTGAATAACATCAAATAACGGAGATAAAGCATGGGCTAGGGCATAAAACCAATAGATTAAAAGAAATAGAATGATAATAATATGCTAAAAATTCTATTATGTTTAATACATGCCAAAGGACCAATCCCAACAATTCTTAAACATACTTTATTTTGTTTAAGAATTGTTGGGAGTAGTTTTCAAACATTCATATTCACTTATTGAATGCTTTGGAGACTAGTGGCTTGACTTATTCACTTATTCACTTATTAAAATGTAGTTTTGATTTGGTTAATATTTAGAAGAGATCAATAAAGTATTTAAAGACAATCTTACATATTTGGAGAGGTTTGAGAGGTACTTATCATGTCTGTTTAGACCATTAGTATACCAATATATGACTATCCAAATCATAAAAATGCCTCACCCTTAGGGCCAAACTCTCATTGTTGCTCCCTAGCTATCAATTCCCTTAAGGAACACACTGTTCCAGCCAGTGTTCTCTTTACTTTCTCAAATCTCTGCAAGTCAAGAACATTAGAGTTGTATAATACATTTTTAGTATCCTATTTCCATGGGTCTTAGGCCTTTGGGTCCATGGAAAGGAAATAGATTACAAAATACTCTTCAAAACAAAGGAAAAACTTAGCAAATTCAATCTAACTCATTGTAGATGAAGGAACAATCATGCTCATAGTTCCTCTAAGTCTTCCAAAACATTTATTGAACTCCCCTAAAGTCCTATTGGATCCCCAAATTTCTTAATCCAATCAACTTACATTAGGATCATGAGAAACTTCAAAGGATTAAAAACATTACTTGGAATAGTCACTGGTTTTACCAGTCAAAACGTAAGGAACATAATTTTAAAGTGCTCACAATACATTCAATGATGAAATAAATGCTCGAAGATTGCTTACTATTCCATCCTTGAATTTAGAAACCAAAACAATAAGTAAAGAAGCCTTTCAACAATGCATAACACAATGGACTTGCAGATTTAAACTTCTATTTTTATTGAATCTATGTTCCTGTCGTACACTCCAAGCTTAAGTTTGTCATACAATGACTTCCAAAGGTCACATATAACTCCATCACAACTTCCCCAACCATGAAGAACATAGGTGAAGAACTTGATGGTTTCATGTTTTAATCTTTAATAACTTGATCAAGAACATACGTTTTAATGAAATATCAATTTGATTTGCAAAGTTTGTGTTCTTTACAAATTTGAAAGGCTCTAATACTTACTAGGGTAGATGTGAATGTCCAACCTTATGCTTTTACTACTAGGTCTCTATTTGTTGGGCATACTGATTATAAGTACTTGACATATATAAAAAATGTTGCTAATTAAGGTTGGTGGGATGATTACGCCTATCCTAAAAAAAGACTGTCAAATCATTATGCTTTCAAATCAATTACCTATCCATGTATCCCTTGCGAGGGAGAGAAGCCAAACACATAAAGAACATGCACATAAACACGGTAGCTGAAAAACTTAAATGGAATACACCAAGAAGTACCAAATGATGAATGCTCAATTGTTGTAATGGCAAAGCATCAGAACCGTCCATTTCTAGAACTTGATTTTCTAGTCTAAATGATTTTTCTATAGTCGTAATGATTTTTCTAGAACTTAATTTTCTAGTTTTAATGATTTTTCTATAGTCCTAATGATTTTTCTATAGTCTTAATGATTTTTCTTTCGTCCTAATTTTTGTTGCTCTTGATAAATTAGGCCTTGAATTTGAATTTTTGTTCACTATTTTATTTCAGCTTAATATTTCATTCATTTTTCATATACATAGAGACTACACATGTTGATAAAAAAATGAGCTATTTGATTAAGGTTAACTATTCATGATTGTAAATAGTCAATATTTCCAATGGTACTCCTTGGTGTATTCCATTTTAAAATAATCATGTTTCTATGGCTATGATAAATGTCCCTTCAAGTGTTGAGAAAATTAGAGTTGAAAAAATGGTTGTAAACAGATCATCCTTCTTCCACCAACATTCTAGTCAATGTACAAGTAACGAGTCATTCCATTCAAGAAAGACCATGTATGACAATATCAACCCAGAACAAAATAAGGAGTATGCAGAATTTAGTGATTGTATCTTCCATTAGAGTCACTTCATATGCATAGGTGATGAACATGCATATTTTCCTGAGCGCTATTGGGAGCTTATACCTAGCAACACATGTACTATTATGAAAATCACCACAAATCTATTTGTTGTTGGGTCTAGCTTCCAGTATTGCTTGGTCAAATATGCATAATTTTCACTGTGCATATACCTTCTATGATCAAATCTTATATGCACAGGTGATGAACATTCAGATTTTCCTAAGTAGTACTTTGAGTAGTCCTCCAACACATGTACTATTGTGAAAATCATCACAAGTCCATTTGTTGGAGGATATCTCATAGTACACATGTTTGGAGGTCTAAAGGAAACAAGAGAATTTGAAGAGTCATGAGTCTTAAGATTGTACTTAATATAGCCAAGCTTCATTCAATGGTACATTCAAACATGAAACAAACCATTCTTAAACCAGATTAAACTAGTAAACCAAAGGACTTACTAATTATAAGTAAACTAGTAAACCAAAGGACATGCTTTTACTACTAAGTATTTGTTTGTTGGGCATATTGATTATAAGTACTTGACATAAATCAAAAAATTTGCTAATTAAGGTTGGCGAGATGATTACACCTATCTTGAAAAAAGACTGTCAAATCATTATGCTTTCAAATCAATTACCTATCGACATATCCCTTGCAAGGGAGAGAAGCCAAACACATAAAGAACATGCACATAAACACGACAACTAAAAAACTTAAATGGAATACACCAAGAAGTACCAAATGATGAATGCTCAATTGTTGTAATGGAAAATCATTAGAACCATCCATTTCTAGAACTTGATTTTCTAGTCTAAATGATTTTTCTATAGTCGTAATGATTTTTCTAGAACTTGATTTTCTAGTCTTAATGATTTTTCTATAGTCCTAATAATTTTTCTATAGTCTTAATGATTTTTCTTTCATCCTAATGTTTGTTTCTCTTGATAAATTAGGCCTTGAATTTGAATTTTTGTTCACTATTTTATTTTAGCTTGATATTTCATTCATTTTTCATATACACAGAGACTACACATGCTGATAAAAAAATGAGCTATTTGATTATTCACTATTCATGATTGTAAATGGTCAATATTTCTGATGGTACTACTTGGTGTATTCCATTTAAAAATAATCATATTTCTATGACTATGATAAATTTCCCTCTATGGGCCTATGAACTGTGGGCTTAGTTCCATGTTTTCTTTCATTCTTGCATTTGAAATGTTAAATATGGGCTGCATACAGAGGTATTATGTGTATCATTGGTGGTGATTATTTAATTGCAATATTTTCTTTTTTATTTGTTTTTCTTTGTTTTCTTCTTGTTTCTTTTCCATTTCTACAATATGGACATGTACTTTTCTTTGAGCACTGTGCTTTATGTTGTGGGCTACAAGGCAGAGCCATTAGGCCTCTATGACAGTTTGAAGCTATTTACCCTATTGATACCCTTGGTATTTTGGACCACCCCTTGGAGGACAGGAACACCATAGAGATGCTCAATATTATTAACTTGGCTCATTTGAAGGTGGTTGTTTTGTTTTTCCTTGATGTTTCGGGGTCCTGTGGTTATAGTATTGTGCACTAGGAAGCTCTATTTCACAGCATAAAACCTTTGTTTTCCAATAAGCCTCTTATTGTAGTTTGTAATAAGATTGATTTGAAACCACTAGAGACTACTCTACAAGCTTGAAGAAGCAGTATATTTTGGCAAATGAAGAGTGGAAAGAAGATGATATTCCTGAGATCATGGGTGGACACAATGTTGCAGACTTTATTGATCTAGACACCTTGTAGAGGCTTGAAGAATTGGAGAGGGAAGAAGGGATTAGGAGGGAAACTGAGGGTGATGAGGATGATGAGATGGGTGAAGTGGATTTGAATCCTAATGAAAAGGAAGTTGTGGCTTCAATTAGGAAGAAGATGAAGATTTTTATCATCGAACACAGATTGAAGAAGAGTACTGCTAGCATGGGAAGACATATTTCTAGCCTAGGCTTGGATCCTTCAACATATTTTTCTTGGGAAGCTAATTGCCCATCTATCATCTAATTCATTATTATGAAGCTAATTGCCATAGGATCCAGGCCCAGGCTAGAAATGTGTCTTTCCAAACACATAAAAAACATGCACATAAACATGATAGTTGAGAAACTTAAATGCAGATATCACAATAGCTGAGAAACATAAATTTAGGCATCATGGTCACAATTTTTTGGAGACAAAATAATTGAGTTGTATACCGAGATGATGCAAAGAAACTACTACTCCTATGGTTCCAAAGGAGTAGTGGTTGCTTTGCATCATCTGGGTATACCACTCAATTATGTTGTCTCCAAAAACTTGTGATGATGATGCCTACATTTATGTTTCTCAACTATTGTGTCCTAGGACCCCTTATGACCATTTATGACCCTTTACAACCCCTAAGAATACACATCTTAGAGGTCTTAAAATGTCATAAAGGGTCATAAGAGGTTCCTAGGAGGGGCCAGATGAGCTTCCACCTTCATGTGGTTGGCCCTGTTAAGTAGAGAATGTTAGACTATTCTCGAAACAAAGAGAAGCTCAATAATTTAAGGTCTCAGTCCATGGAGATGGTGAAAAATGATGGGAATCAGTGATGGAGAGTTTTTAGATACTGAGAAGATGTATATGCAGTGGAGGCCAGAAGGGATTTTTGTGGAGATTTTCTAGATGTGGAGATTTGCTAGAGAGGGTTTCCAGATTGAGTACCAGTGCAGAGATGATGATTCAGTACTACGTTTATAAAACCTTCACAAATATCCCTTTTTTTGCCTCCACTCATACCTCTTCTCAGAATCTAGAAACTTTGGATAATGTTTCTCATCCATGCATGAAATGTACTAGTGATCATATAAAATTACTTTTGCGAGACTGGGATCAATTATGAGAAGGTAAACAACAAGATAATTTTATTGTATCTTTCAATATTTCTTTTTATCCATTCATATTTTATAGCTTCTCTTATATTGGATACTGTGCAGTGTACATAAAGGCAAGGCGGTGATTATTCTCAATGATCGATAGGTATAAGTCTTCTAGCCCTTACCTAGTAGATAGGACTAAAGATAGCAGAGCTCAAGAGACCATCATATTTGGTCTCCATCCTTGGTCCATATATTGACAAAACATTTTACATTTCATTAGCTCATCAATTACGGTGATTTGAAAGAATTTAATGGATGATATTTTCATGTATAACGTACATTAGTTTAGTTTGATGCTAAACAAATTTATCTACTTCACACACTTGTACACATCAAGCACAACCATAAAGAAGCATCCCCTCCTGTGGCTTGAGTAATGTAGGCCATGGGAGGAGATGCTTCTTTATCAATGTGTTTGATGTCTACAAGTGTGTGGAGTCGATAAATTTGTGCAATGTCAACTTAATAATATACGTTATCATGAAAATATTCCATTAAATTCTTTCAAATCCCCTCATTTGATGAGCTAACGAAATGTAAAATGTTTTGTCATTATATGGACCAAAGACAAAGACCAACTATGATGGTCTCTTGAGCTTTATTTTCTTTACTATGCTAATCCATTTCTTTTTTGACAAATAGTAAAGCATTTCCAACAGACACGCCATATGTCCGATAGACTATCCTATCGGTAGTATATTACAGACTGTTGGATATTCAACAAGCTCTGAAAGATATGTGCAACAAGACTTCTATACCTTTGACAGACTATCTTGTCATAAAATAATGTATATATGTCACCTTTCCGACTGACCAAACGTTAGAAAAATCATTTTTTGATGCATTGGTCCCATATTAAAATTGTTATTTATGTGCCCAATTTTGACAGGTAATAATGTTAGAATATCGATGATTATCACTTTCATCGCCATTTGCAATGCAAAAATGCCGACGAACACATGTGTCGAAATTCTAAGAAATAGGTGTTACAAATCTGACACATGGCTATCAGAATTTGGCCTCAAATGTACTAGTGAAAAATTCCAAATTTGCATAAATAGAGATGCATTAGGACATATTTGAGCTAAGTGGAACAATTCATTTTTTATGCCGAGCATTAGTGTTTCAGTCTGAAAGGACTGAGTTATCAATGTATGTTGAGCACCTGTGATAACCAAGATGTGATGTACACTAAGCTGTATTAAAATAGTTGTAACGACTGAGCTTATGTTAGCCGAGTTTAACATAAGATTTCCAAGACAGCTGTATCCCACCTAGAATGTGTACGGAACATTTATGAAGACCTAATCCGACCGTTTGAAGTCTATAAAGTGGGATGTTACCATTCATTTCATTTCACCAGTGAATTGAGAATTTCTTTTAGCGATTCAAGAGCATGTAACCTATCTATTTAAAGCTTAAGAGTGATTTCAATATCTCCATAGCATGCCATCGACAAATCGTCTGAAGAACACTTGCGCAAAGGTACCCTACCAAGTAAAATATTTTTTGATATTTTTTTAGTTGAGATAAAATGGCATCATCTTCATCTACTACAATGAAGAAAAAAGGAAAGGAAGTTTTTAATGTTTAGTTAGTAAGGAACAAGGTGTGTAAGCCACAAAAGTTTCAGGTCATCCTAGAGAGCGCAATCATGGGAGATCTAAGTGGAGCTCTGTCTTCGGTTCCTAAAAATGGTTTAATGATAAACAAAATTAGGTTGTGCTACATGTGCAAAATTGGAGAGATTGGCGACTATGAAATCAGGGAAGCATACGAAAAATTGTGTAGCAATGGGGTGTTGAAGCTGGAATACTAGAAGGTTATCGAGCAAGGGTTAGTTCATGCCCTATATTTTCTGCAAAATTTCAAAGTGGACTAGATTAAAATTGTACTGAGTAGAGTACATGACATGCAAATTTTGCTAGAGGATGGACCAATTCAAATCACAAAAGACATGATTCACCAGGTAACTAGATACCCTAAACTCCCTGGTAAGAAAATAATGAGATGTTTAAGAAAGGAGGAGATTTAGGAAAACACTAAGGTAGTATGGAATAAACGCGCAATGACAATCTCCACTATCATTGATCCAAAGATTGAGTTTGTAGTGAGAGTAATTGCTAAAAAATTCTATCAGTCTAGTCAGTTGGACAACGTCACATGCATGGCAGTGGACCAGGCTTGGAAAATAGTCAAGAAGGGCCATACCTATGACCTCGTCAAGCTCCAACTGACTCAACTTGCCGAGAACCTTACTTCTATCTAGAAAGAAAAGAATTCTGTGTAAGTTTGGTTCCCTAACCATTTGTCTATTCTTTTACATTCAAAAGTGTTTTCCTACTATTGTTGGAGTTATCTGGGATAAGAATAGGCCAATCACAGTTCAAATTAATGAGTTTATTAGTTAGATAGGAGAAAAGTTTGAGGGAGTAATGGAAAACTACTTTGTAGAATTCAAGAAGAAAATGAGGAAGAGAAGTAGGATTCATGTATCTCTAGTTGAGAAGTACAATCAGGACATGTGTTTCCTAGTAGATACTAACTTCACCTATGCACAAGATATTTTACCGAGGGTATCATGGCTAATGCCATTACCTTATGAGGTTAATATTGATGAGACCACAACAAAAATCATAGCCCTGTTAGTCAAGGAAATTGATCAGAAGGCTCCCTACTTTGGAACATATGAGGAGGCTAAGTCCAAGATAACCATGGGATTGAAGTCTTCTACCATGGAGAGAAAGAGGAAAAAGATAGTAAAGAACTTAGTAAAAATGATAGGAGAGAGAGGTAGATGCACCTCTTGAACTGACACAAGGACTAGGAGAAGACAAAGAAAGTGAATCCATTGAAAGTGAAGAAGAGGAGAAAGTAGTTGAGAAGAAAGGCAAGAAGGTAGTAATTGTCGAGCCCATGAGCAAGAAAATACAAAAACCTTAGGCTATTTAATCACCTATTCTTAGGCCAAGAACAAGGGCAGCCTCTACACCTGTAGCTAGCGAGACACAAAATAAAACCCATGCTTCAAGGAAAAGGAAAATTGTTTAGCCTAAGGCAGTGCCGAGCCAGTCAAGGAAGAAGCCTAGGAGGAAGCTTATTTTGGAGAAAGATGATGAGGAAATAGAAAGTGATGAGGAGGTTAAGAAGAAGAAGTTACAAGTACAGAGTAAAACACCGAATGTGGATGAAATTTTCCATACCATCAAGAACTCTGCTGGACTTGAAGGTTTGAACCATATAATAAGATTTGAGAGCATGATCATAGGAGATAAGGAGAAAATTGAAGAAGCTATACTTGAGATGCTTTGCACTTTCAAAATTCTACCAATACAAATGGGGAAGTTTATCCCTAATGAGTTATACAATATAGTTGCACAGAAATGGAAATTTTCCCTAATGACGAAGAAGCAGATAAGGGAAAGCACATTAGCTCAAGTTGCACCAGACCTATCTCCTGCTAGTATTCAGGAAGTTGTGGAATAGTATAGGAATAGATTCAATCCTAAGAAAAGGGCTTACTCTATCCTTCAACACAAGGTTGAGGATGTTGTTCAGGAAAGTCTTAGGACTTGGAAAATTATTTTTGGTTTGTTAATCAACAAAAATGCACAACAGGACGCTAGCACATCTAAGGGTGTTGAGCTAGAAGATAATAAAGAAGATGTAAATAAGCCACATATTCAGGAGAAAGAAGCTCTCGAGGAAGAGAAATGTCATAAGTTACCAGAAGTAACTATTGTTGACATCATCGAGGATACCCCAGTGAAGAATTAGGTATTAACCGAGGAAGACATACAAGCTAAGGAAGCACATGATACATCTTTGCTGGGTAGTAACACTGTGTTATTACAAGTCATAGATTATTCTAAAATTGATGACACATCAATAGTCAACACAACCCCCATCAATCCTCAAGTTTTTACAATTGACATGTTAGCTGATATTAGCACTACTGAGGAACATGACCAATTGGCAACTGCACTTCAGTCTACATCTGTCGAGGAGTCATATAAATAAAAAGAAGATCAGTCTGCACTAGTAATTGTAAATCCTTATGTGGAGGATAAGGGAAAAGAAGAGAAGGTAACAAATATCAACATACAAGATCCTAAGGAGCAAGAGACAATGAAAGCTCTTGTACAAATGCCGAGTGGAAGTACACAGAAGAAGAAGGCACAAAAAAAGAAGGTAAAAATTTCTACACCTGAGGTGACACTCGATGAAGTTATTGTGATTCTAAAATGGGACACAGATAACTTATCATATGAATAGATATAGATATTGCAAGATCTACTAAAGAGGAAAAGCATGCAAGAAGAATTGAGAAGGGAACATCAGCAAAAGAAAGTTCTACATGAGATAAAATGTATATTTATTGATGCTTTTGACATGACTAATGTTATTGACTCTGACCCCATACTGGAACAACTTGTCCACATTGTTAAGAAAGTGACAAATGAAGAAAGTGAAGAAAATGATAAGTTTTTGCAGTGGTTAGAAAGGAAATTTGAGACAATGGTACTAAATAAGGTCTCTGTCAAGATAGCAGTGAAGCAGGTAGAACTCTCTTCCCAAATATCAGATTCAGATGGTGTTGTACTAAATGCACAATCTTTGTACATAAAACTATGCAATATAGAAGAATTTACCAAGGATAACTAGGAACTGGTAGATAAACTACAACAAGATATAAAGTCTACTGGTCAATCATTGAGTTTGGATGCTAGTTCTAGTTCCAAACACTATGCCAAGCTTCTACATAGTCAAGGAAGGATAGTCAAGTTAGTGGCTAATGATGGTAAGATAAGGGCTTGTCTACTCTCTATTCAAACAATGTTGACACCTCACCTAGAGGTCATCCAAAGAGAGTTAGCAAAGGAAAAGCAACTAATACAGAAAGATCCTCATCTTTCTACTGCCAAGAGCCTAGTCAACCTAGCTACCAAGCTATGAGTGCAATCAGAGGTTCTGAAAGTTGCAACATCTAGTTGGGAATCTTCATTACACATGGTTATGATGCTTCACAAACCATTTTTGGAAAAATATTGCAAGCTCCCTACTAACAAAGAAATCATAAGTGTCAAAAACAAGGGGGAAATAAGTAAATGACATATCAAGGCACATAGGGAGGTAACAGGATCAAAGAGCTGAAGTGGAAACAAAATGGTATGATATACTTAGTTCTCTATATGTATATATCTTAGGGGGAGTATTCTATTAATACTAAGTACTTTTTAAATATATTACAAATGTCATGACAAAGTATTTTTGCCACTAATATCAAAGGGGGAGATTGTAGATCCCTATAGTTTTGTTGTCTATTAGTGTCTTACACTTAGTCATTATCTAAGCAATATTGGTCAGTCATCACTGTGATCGAGTCATCATGTATAGTCCAATTCATATAATCTACATTTACCGAGCAGTAGTCACTGTTGAGTAAATCTATGGTCACCAAGTACTTTTGTATTATCAGAGTTAGTTTTTTCCAAGCTATGTAAAGAAGACAATGTCAAGCACCAGAGTTATCATTAAATGTCGAGCACAATAATTGTTGAGTGCTAGAGATATTGAATGCCAAGCAAGCCAGAATTAATATATGTGTTTGTTATAGCACAATCACTGAGGTAAAACATTTTGGCCAACATTCATATTTTGTTTACCATTTGTTGAGGAAATCATGGAGGTGATTACACTCGATCCTATTTTACAATCATTGATTCCAATGAAACACTTGGAGCCAATCAGAATTAGGAAAGGTTAAGCGGAAAGATAAGTTAATCTGGATCATAGATCTCAATCTTAGAGAAATATAGTTGTCTATATAAGATGAGATCTGAACCCTAATAAGTGTGGGTATGTGAGTGGATGTGAAAGGAAAGAGAGAATATCTTTAGACCAATGAAGTATTCTAATAGAGTTTAGTGACCGAGTGAAATAGAGTAAAGTTGTGAAGCACAGAACAGAGATAAACTTGATAGATAATATCAAATCAATACTAGAAGGAGAAGATATGTAATTAGCATATAGTTCAAACTGAAGGATCAAGTACTGAGACATTCTAACAAGTGTATCAGGGTAAATCTCTTAACAGAGTGGTTTTAACAGACCTTATTTAATCTCTTAACCGAGTGCTTACTGAGTTGTAAGTTTTAAATCATTTTGCAAGGTAGATTGTATAAGTCTTTAAGCTCTTAACAGGGAAGACCCCTCATAGGGTAGATCATATTTTGTGATCAAATTTGTAGCCCTAACAGGAAAACTTTATACTGTAGTAGTGAAATTTCACCCCAATTTTACCTTTCAAGGGTTTATGGGTAACCAAGTTACTATGTTATGAGTGCTTTCATGAATGATGTTTAGTTTGTTAATTTCATTACATTGATAAAGTTTGTGATAATGCTATGCAAGTTTTCAGTAATGTTAAAAATGGATTAATAGGTGATATCTGATTCAGCCCCCTCTCAGTATCACATTTCCCAATAGATTTCCAACACACACATGTGTGTGTGTGGTCTTAAAATAGAAGCACCCATATTGTAGGTGTCTATTGAGCATAATGTAGGCTAGGATATCCATTGAATTTCAAATTCTAATCACTATAATATATTAATAGATTTGATAATATATTTTAAATTTTTTTAAAAAACTAAATTTGTTGTTGATTTTTCGACCGTAATAGCATGTAGTTTCGATGAGAATGCTATACTCTTGATGAATGTTTCAACCATCTATTGTATCTATTTCAACCAGCATTATGTGATTATTTCGACAAACATTGGTCAAAGAAGATGAAACATATGTCGACAATTCTTCTAGATTGAAGTGATTATTTCGATGTTGGTTCAGTAGATAATTCGATGATTATAAAGGTTGCATTTATGACAAACATATTATGTGTTGAATAATCGATGAAAAAAGTTTGATAACAGTGATGGTCATCTGGTTCACCAATTTGCATTGAAAAATTGACTAATCCTCGTCGAAAAACAAGCTAAAATTTACTAGTGAATTCAACATGCACATTTTCTTAGAGAAGAACAATTTGAAAACCCTTATTGCATAATCAATCTGGGTATTTTCTAAGATTTAATTTAGATCTTCTTTTCAATTCAAATGTCAGATCTAAATTTCCTTCATTAAATTTATCGTTAAATCGAACCTAGGTTTTCCAAACAAATAATCTTTCACAAAATTTTCAACAACCATTAATTCTTATCAATTTCCATAAATTCAAACCCTAATTGAAAATCAAGCAAGAATTAAAAACAAGGATTGCATGTAAACCAGTATTCCCTACAACCAAATTCTAGAGTTTTCACAAGAAGAGGAAACACATGAAACAATTGCAAACATCCAAATCTGACAGGCATGAAGAATATACTCCTAAAATTATAGAAATACAATCACAAAGGTTATCAAACCCTACCTCAAACACCAAAAAGATAAATCTGACAATGACTAGAAATGAAGACAAATCAAAGCTTTCAGAAAATTACACCCAAATTGAAATCCTTCACCCAAAATTTCTCCAAATCTGTGTGTTGAGAATAATGGCCAAACCTTCACAATATAGGAAATTCAATTCCACATGCAAAGGTTGGAACTCAACTCCACAGAGAGCCTTGTTTACATCAATTCCTAATTTCCCTTAATTTCAGTTCTGAAGTCAAATCTAATTTTCTAATTGCTCTTGTTGAAAACACTTAACTCAAAATTGACTAATTCTTTTAATTTAATTTATTCAATTTTCATTGTGCAACTTAATGCATTCTAATTAATTTAAATAATAACATTTAGTCTACTTTAATTTTCCACATGCTATTTAATTTCTCAATTAATAAATACCTTTTATTCAAAAAGTTAAATTTACAACTAATTAAATCTAAAGTGAATGTACATTTAATTAATCTTCATTAATTAAATATTTCTATTTTCAGAATAAACCTTTAAATTAAAAATCATTAAATTTAATAAATACATTTAATTAATTCTAATTAATTAAAATATTTTCACATTTACATAGCTAAAAAAAGAAAAAGTCTAAAATTTATTTAAATTGCACAATTAATCTAAATAAATTATCTAATTATAGCAATCACATCAATAACCAAAAATCAACTGAACTTAAAGAACCATAACCATGCTCAAGGAAGGGACTATAAACTCATGTCACTTGGATGAACTCGGCAAGGGTAAATATCATAATCTTGTCCACTATTTTAAGGCAATAGAATGGCTTAGGTTAGGATTTTGATCTAAATATTATCTTCAATCTTTTACCATTGAGACTAGCGATAGGGCATGCTCATCTTAACAATTCAGGGAAGTCGATGCCTGGTACCTGCAAACCTACATACAAGACCAACATGTACATACATACATACATACATACATATATCTATGTGTATATATATATATATATATATATATATATATATATATATATATATATATATATATATATATATATATATATATATATATATATATATATATATATATATATATATATATATATATATATATATATATATATATATATATATAACAAGCAATATTGGGGATTGAGACATCGTGTGGATCTCACAAGTAGATAACTACAACTTTGTCCCTCAACCACATCAAACACCTCATACAGGAAAGTAAAAACATACATGCTCACCATACACATGCAAGTATGAGATAAGTATAATCATAAACATAAGCATCATTTTAAAATATGTAATTATCATCATAACTAACATCATCTAACTGCATCAACATACAAAACATAATTATTTATTTATTAAAATTACCATGTACTATCATACATCCAAAACCATATAATAACTAAAATATCAACGCACACATAAAAGTGGCCTAAAAGAGTTTGGCAATGTAAAATTGAAAAGAAAACTATGAGTGGGCACTACACAATTTTTTGAGATAAAAATTAATTATCCTATTAACTTTGTCTTTTATTTATTTTATTAATTTACATTTTTTTTTGGTCTCCAAAGAGACATAATGACAAGGTAAAATTGATCGAAGTAGAAAAATAATTTCATCCAATGTATCTACACGGGCTCTGTATATCGAGAAGTTAGAAACCCCAATAACCTAGTAATTTTTGGCTCATGTTCATCTTCCCACTACCCATAACAAATATTTTGAAAAGGGAGATGGGTTGATTTGGATCCTCTCAACCAGTCGCATGTCAATTCAGATGCAAAACATTCATCCATGTTTAAGAATATAGAGGATGAAAAGGTTTCATTTGATTCTAACATTACCTCAGGAAATAATGGTAGAAGCCTTGGGGTTTCGTCTGCTTGTGCACCTTTCTCCAAATCACAAGATTTACTCTTAATTTCATCCAGACCCAATTTCATTCTCCATTTAGAAGTTGATCTCCAAATTGTAGAGGTTGGTCATGGCTCTAGTCTGATTAAATATGCATATGCCACTTCTTTTAATGAAAACCTCAACACTATTTTCTCGATGCCCACCAAAAACATTTCTTCAACAAGCTTCACTACATATTCATCACAGAAAGGTGGAGATGGCGTTTATGGATTGGTTCAATGCAAAAAGGAATTTTTAAAGGAGGACTGTAGTAAATTCTTTGCAATGGCAAAAATTTAGATTGTTAGGTACTATCCCATCGAAATTAGGGTACGCATGATTTTCGATGGATATTTTTGTGTTATGAGAATTACACTTTCTTTGATTAGGGAGTGTGATGCAGGAGCATCTCGGGTCCTTGGAAATCCTGTGTCACCAAAAACAATTTGGAGTTTGTCTATGTTGCTTGGTTTCTACTTTGACCGAGTTGGTCAGTAGTTGGTTAGTTTCCTTTGGTTATCAAGTGTGGTCGGTTCTCTCCTGGGCAGTCGGTTATTTCACTAGCGCTTGGCATTGTCTATCTACTGCTCGATTATCATGCTTACCAACGGGTCTAGTTTTGTTTCCTGTTGTGGAGGACTTGTGCATTTATATTGGGTCATAGATTTAATGTTTGTATCCATCATTGGGAAGCATGTGGTCTTAGATCTGATCGTTACTTTCATTAATTATGGATCTGAAGGCTAACTCAGTTCAGTAGCTTCTTGTATAAATGTAGATGTTTGGGTGTAGTTTGAGGAGGAGTTTTTGGATAAAAAGATACTAGAAATTAGTTTGGGAGATTTGTAACAGATCCTCACATGTTTGAGGACTTCTGAGATTCATTGTAATATCAGGTCGTAACTGGGAAGGCCTTATAGTTTGGCATGTATGATTCAATTGATGATATTATATGATAAGTTCTACATTCTCTCTCTCACTCTTGTGTTTTTTTGCTTCCACATGTGTTGAGTAGGCTTGGATCATCAGGGTGTGCCATCCCTTGGCCCCTCATGCTCCCTACCTTGTGTCAGGTGGTATCAGAGCCAGGTTAGATCTTGATCTAGGTCTGCAGATCTAGGTTTGTAGGTTCCTCTTGAAACCCTACTTGAATTGTTATGGGGTAGCAGATTGTGATTTGACCTGCAATTGCAGAGGGTTGTCAAGATGGTTCGTGGGAGGTGAGATGTAGATCCAAGGTTGGCTGATATGCTAAGGTAGATTGATGCTAGGTTAGAAGTAGTGGAGACAGCCTAGAGAAGAGGCAGACATCTTGAAGATGTTAGTGATGATGAAATTGAAGAAGAATAGGTGAATGAAGAACCTGCACCTATTATGGATCAAGGTGAAGAAATATTTTTGAAGGCTTTGACAAGTCTGAAGGAAACACCAAATTTCAATCCTCTTGAGTATGGTGGAAAGCTAGATTATGATGAATTGGTGGATTGGATCACCTAGATGGAAAAGTATTTTGAATATGAAAACATTCCTAAGGATAAGAAGGTGAAGATTGCAAGCACAAAGTTGAAAATTCATGCATCCTTATGGTGGGAACATTTTCAATTGGATCAGAAGAGGAAAGGAAAAGACAAAATCAAGGTATGGAGTAAAATGGTGAATAAATAGAAAGGAAAGTTCTTACCCTGTGATTATCAAATTAACCTAGTTCGGCGAATGCAAAGTTTGAGATAGAAAGATAGCTCGATAAAGGATTATACTGAGGAATTATATAGATTGGATATCAGATCTGGACATGAGGAAGATGATGTGGAAAGAATAAATAGATACCTAAATGGTTTGAGAGTTTTCATCCAAGAGGAAATTAGTATGGTCAAGTTGGAGAACATTGAAGAGGCTTATCAATTTGCTTTGAAGGCTGAGGAGAAATTGAACAAAAGACATTAGCAAAGATAGAGAGGTCATGGTGGTAGATTCCCTAGAGGAAGAGGTACATCTAATGGTGAAAATAGTAGATCTAAACCTGAAAAGATAAATCTCGACAAAGGAAAGACCGAGTGGAAAGGTGAAAGTTCTAGAGGTAGAGGCAGTAACTACCGAGGTGGTTATGGCAAAGGAAGTTTTTGAGGAACTTTTTATAATTGTGGAGAAGGACATAAATCTTTTGAATGTACACAAGCTAGTAAGAAGGCTGGTAGTAGTAGAAATGCTTTGGTGCAAGAAGAGTCACTGAATGAACTTGAGAAAGAAAATAATTTGATGGTAAGGAGAGCACTATGGAATGAAGGAAAGAAGGAAGATTCGGTAAGGAAAAGTTTTTTCAAGACTAGATGTAGAGTTTTTGATAAATTTTGGAAGGTAATCATTGACACTGGTAGCTTGGAGAACTTGGCATCTGAAGAGATGGTAACAAAATTTCAGTTGGAAAGGTTGGTACATCCAAAACCCTATCAGATTTCATGGATCAAAGATGAGCATACACTCCTGGTAAGTGAACAATGTTATGTGAATTTGAAGATTAGAAAGTACTATGATAAGGTGTTATGTGATATCATGCCTATGGATTGTTGTCATATTTTGTTGGGTATACCTTGGCAATATGATAGACATGCTATTTATGATGGGAGATTGCATAAGTATACTATTGTGGCTGATGGAAAGAAACAAATCTTGTTACCATTAATGGAAGAACCTATTAGTAATGTTTGCACATCTATGAAAGTTTGTTTGATGGAAGGAAGAAAGTTTGTTAACTCTTTGAAGAGGAATGATGTATGTTTTTCTATGATTCCTAATAAGCCAAGTAAGAAAATAGAGGATAATTTCCTTAAGGAGATTGATAAGTTACTCACTGAGTATAGTGATATCATTTTTGATAATGTACCTGATGGTTTTCCACCAAAAAGAAGCATTGATCATTGTATGGACCTGATCCCTGGAGCTAGTTTACCGAATAAGGTACCTCATCGATTGACACCTACCGAGAATCAGGAATTAAACTGACAGATTCAAGAGTTGCTGGAGAAAGGTCTGATCATAGAAAGTTTGAGTCCTTGTGTAGTACCTATTATATTGGCACCGAAGAAGAATAGAGAATGGAAAATGTGTATTGATTCCAGAGCAATCAATAAGATAATAGTGAAGTACAGGTTTCCTATAGCAAGGATGGATGATATAATGGACAATTTGACTGGAGCAAAGTATTTCACAAAGATTGATTTGAAAAGTGGGTATCATCAGATCAGAATCAAAGAAGGTGATGAATGGAAGACTGCTTTCAAAACAAAGGACGGTTTGTATGAGTGGTTGGTTATGCCTTTTGGTTTAACTAATGCACCGAGTACTTTTATGAGGTTGATGAATGAAGTTTTGAATAAATTCTTGGGTAAATTTGTGATTGTATATCTTGGTGATATTTTGATATTCAGTAAGACTAGAGAAGAACATTAGTTGCATGTTAGACAAGTTTTGTAGAGATTGAAAGAGGAAAAGTTGCTAATAAATTTGAAAAAGTGTTCATTCATTAAAGAGGAGATTATATATTTGGGATTTGTTATTTCAGTTGATGGTTTGAAGATGGATCCTGAAAAGGTTGAAGCTATTTTGAATTGGCCTACACCTGTGAATGCTACTGAGGTAAGATCATTTCATGGTTTGGAAATTTTTTAATGAAAGTTCATAAGGAATTTGAGTTCAATTTGTAATGCTATGACTGAGACTATGAGAGGAGACAAAAGAATTCAAGTGGACACATGGAGCTGATAAAAGTTCTGAGACTCTAAAGCAGAAGGTTGTTGAATTACCTATTTTGGCATTACTTGATTTCAATAAGGTATTTCAAGTAGAATGCGATGCAAGTGGAAGTGCAATTGGATTTGTGTTGAGTCAAGAAGGTAAACCTGTTGCTTTCTTTAGTGAAAAGTTGAATGATGCTAGAAGGAAATATTCTGTGTATGATCAAGAATTCTATGCTACTATTCAAGCACTAAAGAAATGGAAACATTATTTGATACCGAGTGAATTTGTGTTGTATATTGATCATAAGGCTTTACAATATTTTGGTAGTTAGAATAAGTTGAATCAGAGACATATGAAATGGGTTGATTATTTGTAGAGTTACACATTTGTGATAAAGCATAAGAGTGGATTCACTAACCCAGTTGCTGATGCATTGAGTAGAAGAAGATCTTTGATGACCAAGATGAAAATTGAAGTTCTTGGTTTTGATGAGATGAGAGGTTTGTATGAAAATGACCCTTATTTTTCTGAGCCATGGAGAAAGTATAGAGAACCTATTCAAGATCAACAAGATACTAAATGGGATGAATATTTTATTTAGGAAGGTATGTTGTTTAAAGGTATTCAGTTGTTTATACCGAGAGGAATAATGAGAACTAACCTGATAAAAGAGAAACATAGTAGTGGTTTGGCTAAACATTTTGGCATTGATAAAACATGGAATTTTCTTAAGGAGAAATACTATTGGCCATAGTTGTATAGAGATGTTCATAAATTTGTGAAAATTTGTGGAATTTGTCAAGTTGCAAAAGGAGTAAGTCAGAATACTGGATTGTATACACTGATTGTTGTTCCTGAGAAACCTTGGATTGACATCAGTATGGATTTTGTTCTTGGCTTACTGAAGACAATAAGAGGTAATGATTCAATATTTTTTGTTGTGGATAGATTTTCTAAGATGGCACATTTTATACCTTGTACAAAGACATCAGATGTAGTACATGTAGCAGATCTTTTCTTTAAGGAAATTGTCAGATTTCATGGATTACTTAGGAGTATTATCTCTGACCGAGATAGTAAATTTATTGGATACTTTTGGAAAACACTTTGGAAGAAATTTGGCACTGAGTTGAAATATGGTTCTACATTTCACCCACAAACTGATGGACAGACTGAAGTTGTGAATAGAAGTTTGGGAAAAATTTTGAGATGTTTAGTTGGAGACACACCGAGTAATTGGGATTCGGTGTTGGCACAAGCAGAATTTGCATACAATAATTTAATGAATAGGAGTACTGGAAAGACACCATTTTATATTGTGAATGAAAAACAACCGAGAGGAATATTTGATTTGAGAGACATTGCTGATGAGAATAAGAAAAGTGTTGAAGGAGTAAAGTTTGCTGAGTACATAAAAACATTGCATGAAGATGTGAAGCTAAAGTCGGAAAATAGTAATCAGAAACACAAAGACAGAGCTGATAAATCAAGAAGACATAAAAATTTTGATGTTGGTGATGAAGTGATGGTTCATTTGAAGAAAGGTCAATTTCCTATTGGAACATATGGGAAGTTGAAGATGAAGAAGTTTGGACCTTGCAAAATTCTGAAGAAATTTGACAGTGGAAATGCATATAAAATTGAGTTGCCTGATGACATGGATATATCATTGATTTTCAACATTGCTGATTTGTATGAGTATCATGAACCTAATGAAGAAGTGACAGTACCGACAGAATATCCTAAGAAGTAGAATGATGAAGTTGAACAAATTTTGAAGGAAAGAGTTGGCAAGAGCACAAGAGGAAAATAGTATATGGAATATCTGGTTAAGTGGAAGAATAGACCAATGGAAGACGGTTCATGGATTTCATAGTTTGAGTTGGATGTAGCTCAAACCAGACCTACCAAATGATTCAGAGAATCATTTCAAAATAACCACAGGTGTCTGATGTAGGAGCATCTCGGGTCCTTGGCAATCCTGTGTCACCAAAAACAATTTGGAGTTTGTCTGTGTTGCTCAGTTTCTACTTTGACCGAGTTGGTCGGTAGTTGGTCAGTTTCCTTTGGTTACTAAGTGTGGTTGGTTCTATCCTAGGTGGTCAGTTATTTCACTAGCGCTCAGCATTGTCTGTCTACTACTCAGTTATCATGCTTACCGACGGGTCTAGTTTTGTTTCATGTTGTGGCCAACTTGTGCATTTATATTGGATCACAAATTTAATGCTTGTATCCATCATTGGGAAGCATGTGGTCCTAGATTTGACCATTACTTCTATTAATTATGGATCTAAAGGCCGACTCAGTTTGGTAGCTTCTTGTATAAATGTAGATGTTTGGGTGTAGTTTGAGGAGGAGTTTTTGGATAAAAAGATAGTAGACATTAGATTGGGAGATTTGTAATAGAGCCTCGCATGTTTGAGGACTTCTGAGATTCATTGTAATATCAGGCCATAGTCGGGAAGGCCTTATAGCCCAGCATGTATGATTTAATTGATGATATTATATGCTAAGTTATGCATTCTCTCTCTCACTCTTGTGTTTTTTTGCTTCTACGTATCTTGAGCAGGCTTGGATCATCAAGGTGCACCATCCCTTGGCCCCTCATGCTTCCTACCTTGTGTCAAAGTGGATATTAGGAACTCCAATATGTGCATCTTTGATTCTTCCTCCCATTCTAAGCTTTTAAATCAAACTGTGTAGAATTTGCTAGCAGACATCAAACCCAAGGGTTTATCGCCAACCATTTATAGTTTGGCTATGTGCAGACTGGCTCTTAATTTGGCCCTGTGAATTTGTTCTGAATTCTGCATATGTATGCATGAGCTTGAAATCAAAGCATAAAATTTGTTGCAAATTAATGTGTTTTTGCCTCTACTAGTACTTTGTGTGCTCGAAACAACTTCGATTGTTCACGTTCCAGGTAAGTAAAAATGAGAGTTTTACTCCTAGTTTTTCAGTCACTATTGGAAAATTTTCCAACTAATGTTTATCCGCATTCTTAGAATCTTCAAATTACAATTTTGAGGAAGAAGTATTGGGTTAGATAATCATCATTCTGTAATATTTTAGTTCGATGATTACCTGCAATGTGTTTTTGTTATTGTATACAAATTTTTAGTTCCTACCTAGAACCATTGTGGAGGGGCGGTCTTAAAATTCTTGAAAAACCATTCAAAAGGGGAATTTGTTCTAATATTTATTTCCATTAGGTATTTCACGAGTTAAAGTTGCTCATTTTTTATGTGAAATATTTATTGGATATTTTTTGGTACTCTATGATTCGAGTTTCAATTGAGTTCTTAGATTATCAAAAGCTCTGTATAGATCACGAGGAAAGAGAAGGCATGAATACAAAGGTCTAGTGGTAAATTATCATGAAGAAAATGCAAATAGCCCAAATAATTTGGGGCCTAACCATTAACCATTGATTAAAAGTTCATTTTTTGGCCAATCAGAAATTAATTTTTACTATTTCATTTCATATTGAAGGTTTGGAGAAAAATGTGCTCAAAAGTTAATTAAATAAAAAATTGTCATTTTTTTATTAGCCCTTGCTTACCTTTGCATGGTGCTAGTAGAGTATTCTCCTTTAATGAGGGAAGAGAAGGTTCAGTTCCCCTATTTTTTTGTTACATGGTGTAGTAGTATGAAAATTATTCCTTCATCAAAAAATTAGATATTAATAGAATCATTAAATTTTGGATATCATAAAATAAATTGAGTATTGCCAAAATATATTAGTATCAATTGCACACAGTTGCCTCAACTCTATAAAAATTTAACTACAATTTATTCTAATTACTTAAATCAAATCTAACAATACTTAAAGCCTACACCATTTTCCATAAAGTATGTGTAAAACTACCAATGATCAAGTCATGAAATTCCATGTCCCAAATTAACAGACTGAGTAGCTGCAACAAAAGAATCACTATAAATATTTTTAATTGCCAAACAGCCATCCAAGTTAATTTTTTAGATGCCCTAAATATTTCAAAAAACCTAAAATAACTAAAAAAACTACACCCTTTTTTTCATTAGTTTTGTTTAAAGCTATCCAATCAAGCATGGTTAAATGGTTAAATAGTTCATGCATGTGTAGCTGCCCAACAAAATTCATATAATAGCACCTGTGTAAAATATTTTCATGGTCACACAATCCTTGGTGAAACAAGGCATAATCTTTGATAAAAATGTCAAAAACTACTAAAATAGTGCATTAGTCATTCTCTGTCCCTTTTTTAAGACTCTGCTCCTCATTATAGGGTATGTGTAGGATCATGGTATACCAAGCTATGGCCTTAAGTGGCAATGAAAAATTAGAAAATCAGGGTCAGTCAAATTGACGTAAAAATTTGAACATCTTATCAACCTTATGTCAAAAATTTGTAAGAATAGAATCTATAGGAAATTGAATGCATTTTCTAAACTACTAGCCCTTTTCTGAAATTTTTTTTTATATAATATTAAAAAATTTAGATTTCAATGCAATAGTATGAAAATTTCAAGAAAAAAAGATTAAAAGTATGTGTATGTATGACCCCCTTAATCACAATTAAATTATGATATATTTTCACAAGATTCTAGATATAAGTAGTAGACTCATGCCCAGATGTGATGCATATTTTTTGTAATTTTTTTCTATAAATTGTTTATAATAAAAAAACTCGTGTGTTTGACCACCTTAACTAATTCTAAACTTTAGAAATTTTTTTTAAAAAATCTTTTTTTTTCTTATAGCAGATAAAACATAGAATGTGATGCATATTTCAGATTTCAAAAAGGTTAAACTTTTTGAAAGTTATAGTTATTTTTCAATCAGCATGTCAATGAGGACTTTTAACTCAATTAAAAAATAAATAATAATTACTTACTAAACTCAGAATTTGACAATAATTATATGATGGAAAGCTAATATATCTTTAAGAAACCTTTTTCATTTCATCAAATTTGGGTGTAAAAAGGTTGTTAGCTACATGGTCTAAGTGTAGAGATCAAAGGAAATATCTTAAACACATTTTTTAGTTTGACCATCAACGTTTGGAATTCCAAAGCCAAACTGATGCAAATCTTGATCCTAATCATTATTCAAAGATAAATCAGGTATTCGAAAGATAATCAGATACCCGATTTGGACAGGTTTGAATTTAAATTTCACTTTTCCCACCAACATCATCTAGGTTGTTTTTTTATTTGAAATTTTCATTAATTAATTTATAGGGATTGAATTTATGATTTTGATTTATATTTGTTCATTGATGCACTTTAATTTATTTATATTTTGTTTATAATAATTTTTAATTGAAATATTATCTTTATAAAATTATTTTTAAAATGTACAAAATTAAAATATATATGTTATTAGATATTACCTTTTAGATTATGTGATATATTATATTTAATGATATATGTTTCTATTATATTATATTTAATGATATACTATCTCTCTCTATAGTGGTCTTAAAGGGTCTTAAGGGGTCCTAGGCCACATTAATGTATCATAGGACCCCTTATGACCCCTTACCATACATTAATGTTTTGTAAGGGTTCATAAGGGATCCTAGGCCACATTAATGTGTCATAGGACCCCTTATGACCCCTACCATACATTAATATTTGGTAAGGGGACCTAATGGGTTGTAAGGGGTCCTATGACACATTAATGTTCCCTAGGATACCTTATGACCCCTAGGACCCCTTACCATACATTAGTGTATGGTAATGGGTCATAAGGGGTCATAAGGGGTCCTAGGACACATTAATATGTCCTAAGGCCCCTTATGACCATTTAGGAAACCTTACCATACATGTCATGGGTCGTGTATGGTCCTAGAACCCTTTAATAACCCCTCCGACCCCTAAGATATATGGTAAGGGGTCCTAAGAGGTCATAATGTGTCTTATAACACATTACCCCTTATGACCCCTTAAAACCCTTTAAAACCCCTTATGATGCCTTATGACCCCCTATGACCCTCTCTCTTTCTCTCATACTTATATCATAATATTAATATTATAAAAAATGAAATCTAAAAAAAATTAAAAACTAAAATCAAAGTTGAAAATAGCATTCAAATAAAACTGTTGAAAGTTCAAATGAAAACAAAAATTTGGATGGGAGCAAATCGGATATCCAATCTGCAATCGGATATTAGATAATATCATATATTTGATTTTGGATCAGATATCTTATTTATTTTATTGGCATCCAAAACCAAATTATTATTCTCTAGGTCCCTCAATCTGAGAGCCATATTTTTTACAGATAATTTTATGGGATTGGAATTGTGGAAGATTAAAAAAAAAAATTTCCACCCTTTTTGTTGGAAATTTCTTGGTTGGAAAAGGTTTTGCATCACCTTTTTGGTCTCACCATGGGGAGAAGCAATTGTCAAAAGCATAAACGGAAGAGGAATCACACAGATAAAGAAATTGAAGTGTATAGAGAAAGAGATAGGGTTAGCCATCATAACAAGAGACAAGGTATGTTAAATATTAATGAAGGTGAGGCCATAGTCCCACTCGTAAATGTTGTTTCAAGTGAAGAAAAAATTGAATTTGAAATGAATTATGATAGTAATCTTGAAAATGAGAATGTATGGATTGAAGAGGAAAATGTAGGGTTTGAAAATGAACATGCAGATGTGGATAATCGAAGTGTAGTCATTGGAAATGACAATCCACTGATTGAATATGAAGGAACTAACAATGATAATGGTGCACAAGAACCAAATCAATGTTACACATCTCCAAATTATATGAGAAATGAAGTCCCTTGTGAGGAAGAAATAAAATCTTCAATTTTGAGACCTTCAAGAATAGAAAAATGGTTACTTGAAATTGATGAGAACGTAATGAGCAATTTCGATGGCAATAAATCACAAAGAACCATTCGGTTGTGGGCTTCAAGAATTTTTTATCAAATTTTTTGCCACAAGACATTGGTCAAGCAATGCCAAATGTTTGTGCAGTTGTTAAATATGCATAAGATGAGACTAGTCAAATTGAAGATTCGTGTGAACATGAAAATAGAGAGGAAAGCTATTATTGTGAGAAATATTTTTAGTGCTCTCAATTCCAATTGGAAGACTACCAAGGAAAACTATAAGAGATCTTCTCGTATGGTTATTACAACCTCCTTAGTAAGTCATCAATCATTTGACAAAGGCTCATTTGATGAGACAAACTTGTGTTGACTTGAACCTAAATCGTAAAAATTTGGATAGAGCACTTGCAAGAACAGAAAGACTTGATGATCCTCTTCAAAATAATACATGGGATTATGGTGGGAGACTTCCACATTATGATAAGAATCTTACCAATGTTGTGAATGATCAAATTCAACTATTTTGGCAATCTAACTCAAGAGTGTCGCCAAATGTGAAGGATGTCTTGAAGTTGAGAATTGGCATTCAAGACCGCAACCCACATCCTAAACATTATTTGGAGGGGAGTCAAACAATGTTGTTCAAAAAAAATTGTGAGACACATCCAACATTGAAAATATCACAAAGTTCTTTTGAAGCCTTCAAGCCATTTTTTTATGTACCTCTTAATATTTGAAAATCTTGTTTTTGCAAATATCATGTGGATCTTTCAATGCACCATTAACTATTATGATCCCTTCGTTCTAATTTGCATACTAATAAAATGTTGGAGTGTGATGCAAGTTCTCTTCCAAAATCATCAAGAGACTTGCTA
Source organism: Chamaecyparis obtusa (assembly GCA_027943335.1). NCBI lineage: Eukaryota > Viridiplantae > Streptophyta > Pinopsida > Cupressales > Cupressaceae > Chamaecyparis > Chamaecyparis obtusa. The sequence continues at coordinate 1,279,325 of BSBK01007127.1, forward strand.
GATCATTTTTTATGTCCTAGAGAATATGAGTGTTTCTTTTATAGAAATAATTGCTTAAATGACAAGTGCTTAGAATGTGGTAGGTTAGTAAAGTTTGTTTCATGTTTTCATGAGGGTTATGAACATGATTTTGGAAATAAAATTGTCCAAAAAAGGTTTATGAAATCATTAAATATACATTGAAAAGTGGATGTGAAGGCTCTATATGTGAGTTGGTTACAAAAGAATGCAATGTAACCAAATTTTATTTCAGATTTTAAGAAGAATCATTTTTACAAGTGTGCAATGCATAGTCACAAGTCTCAGTGGTTGGATCAACAATCCAGGGTGTGTAAGGACACTTTCCTAATTGGCACTATTATATTGGTCATTGAATTTGCAAAGAACTTTACATTGCAGCCCCAAAATGAGTTGCAAGATCAATATTACAATTTCATTCAGAATGTTATTTTTGTGCACATAACATATAGACATTCCCTTGATAGTATAGAAGATGACTGGAATATATTCAGAGAATACCATTTTTATATGAGTGATGATAGATATCACTCTCACAATTCTGTCCAACATTTATTTGAGAATTTTTTTGAGTGGGTGCAGGAAAATGATATTGCCACGGATAGACATCTCATTTTGTCAGATAACTATACAGGTCAATTCAAGAATATTTGTATGTTTTATTGGTTGTGTATAATTCATGTAGAGAGAGGTGTAATTCCTATTGGGAGGTTTTTTGAGGCCATGCATGGAAAAGGGGAGCATGATGGAGCAAGTGCATGTGTAAAGAGAGCTCTAGTTAAGGAGAAATTGAGGATTTTAGGTGTAGAACTCCTTGATGCTCATTCTGTTGTTGATTGGTGTACTTCATCATTGTCATAGGGGGACTCTTGATTCAGCAGTGTGTAAATTCTTTTGGTTGGTTGAGTTGGGCACAATAGAAGATAGGTTGGACTATCAGACAATGAAAGATTTTAAAAAATGCATTCATTTTAAAGCTTAGATGCTAGTACATGGACCATTTGGATACGAGAGTTGGCTTTTTTTTTTGTCTTGAGTGTCTTCATTGTGATTGGAATTAGTGTGAGTCAAGTGAGTGGGTCGATACATGGGTTCCATATTATCTAACTCCTTTATCTTTCACACTCTCTCTAATAAATGATGACATGGATTTTTCACTTGAGTACGACCATCTTTTAGATCTTCTATATTTGAGACATGTTTTTGCATTCATTTCACCATAAGGGAATGATGATAGATCATATTACTGGTTAGAACATTGTGTAAAAGGAAAGCATAAGCTTGCACAACCAGCAATAGATGATGATGGGTTCACATATCCAATAGGTTCAGTTTTTGTTGCAAGAACATGGTTTTGCACGTACATGATTATAAAGAATGGCATTCCTACATTTGAAGACTATGAGAAGCACAAAACCATTTTTAGTATTCACAGCTTGTTATGGCACCAAATATTAATTTTTTGAAGCTTCAAGGAAGACCAAAGACAAAAGAACTTTGGACTATTAGCACTATTGATCATGAAGCAATATTGAATACCCTCAAGTAGAGAGATGACCCCTCAAGCACACTTCACTAGGTAATAGAAACTCACTACAAGTTTTTCCATGTTCAATACGCTTACATTCAATACATTAATTGTAGTTTTCTTCTTCATTTGTTTGAGCCAATAAATTTGGTTTTGTATGTGGATTGTAAGTGTAGTTGGATACATATATGATAGATATGGAAGATTGAGGCATACATTCATAATATTTTTATCAATCTATAAAATTTTTGTTTTCTCTATTAACTTGTTCTTGTGCCTCTAGAATATAGGGATTGGAATGTAGATGTCATTGAGTACCATTGGTTAATCCTATACATTAAGGAGCAAAATGACACACTTATTATATAGGATTTTTTATATATAGTTGTGTATCTAAGATTTTTGGTAATTTTGTATCTAGGACTTTTGATAACATTGATGTATTTATACATAATATGGTTGTATCAATGATATATGATGTATTTATATGTGAGGTTGTGTCTACACTCAAGCTCCTATAATGATGAAATACATGCAAGACTACAAATATTTGACTTGGTTAAAAATATTTGTGATATGGCCAAACATATCATTTTCATGCATTAAATTTTAATAGTAATAGATTTTGATTGTAATATATATTTCATTACATTTTTTGTTTATCCAACTATGTACATTTGGCCTATTAAGCCATGTTGGCCAAGAGTGGGTCAAAGTGGTAAAAATGGTCAAGTAAGGTCGACCTAGATTAAAAATGATATTTTTAGCTCATCTAAGTTATATTGGTCATGTTTGCAAGGTTATAAGTGTCATTGATGTAAAAGTGACATACATTATAGTGATGCTCAATTAAAATTTTCACCACTACATATCTTTCAAACAGTTCATCCTAGGACCAAACTATTAAGAATGGGAACACTAAGAGGGGGGGTGAATCAATGTTCTATAATTAATGTTTTTCTGCTTCCTAAAACTTAGCCCAATTACTTGAATACTGAAATGAATAGTAAAGCATACAAAAAAATCAACCATAACACATAACACAAGATATGTTTATGAGGAAACCTTGGCCAGAGGAAAACCCCGGTGGAAATTAGTACCCACGAATAATTGCACTAGTCTTATGAACTTGTTAGAGTTCCTTTTCCATGTTAGGAGCAGTCATTACAATGTTGAGTACAATGAATCTAGTAGGAGTCTAAAAGAAAAAACCCTGTTAGGGGTGGATGGAACACTGTCGGAGCACACTGATCAATGAAGAAGGCTACAACCTCCTGATAATCAGATACACACTATATTTGGAAAGGTGAACTGCTTCTTTGACACTGTTGTCTAATCAGTTCCTTTTGTGAGTTGTTTCTCTAACCTCTTGTAAAGCTTTATTCCATATTGACTAAATTATTTTTCTCTACTATATACTTCACATACTTCTACTCTTGTCTGTATCACTACTATTCTCAAATACAAAGATGCATATCATATATATACATGCAGAATGGGTGCAACCAAAACTTAATACTGTGTCGGCCTAAAACCCAACACACAATGCTTCCAATATAATTGGCTCAAGCATGTTTACATATAATGATAATAACATGTTTACAACACAATTACAATAGGCACATAGCCTTTACAAAATAAAATGATATACACTAAACAAAAACTTTCCTGTTGGCTAATGCTCTGTTCTACTCTGCTGTTGAACTGCTAGTGTTGCTTAGACTTGTTGTAACTTCTTGATACTAGTACATCTGATCTTGCATTCTTAGACTTAGCATAATAACATATTCAAAAACTTATATCCAAGGGTGCATACCATAACTCGATCATACACACATGCATCGATGCTCTGATCATCAGGTACATCGATGTCTGCACTGTCTACCATACTTAGCTAAAATATGAACTTCAAATATTGTGTGCTGACTATCAAAAATCCATATGAATTTGTTGCCATAATGAAAACACAAAACTAGTCATATAATCTTAGTAAAGTCAACTTTCCAACAATCTCCCCCTTTGTCATTAATGGCAACAAAGGAATATGGTGAAGTTGCTAAACTTTGACTTTAAACAAAAACTGCTCTCATATCAACATAAACTTCTTTGCATACTGTACACCATATACTATTCTATCTTCTTTTGCTTTATACACTACTCCCCCTTTGAGATTAATGACAAAGGTACTCAAAAAGGAAATCTCTAAGTGCTTACATAGAGTCTACATTTGGATATGCAATTTGAAGGTTCTTGATTTCTTGCTGCCAAAATACCTTAAGTGCATCAACAGTCTGAAGATGAGTGCATAATGCATATGTAAACTTCTCCAGCTTTTCCAGATCCTTGCAAGGACCTTGATTATATGTAACAATTGTTGCATCTATATGCTTGATGTTCTGATTTAGTACATCTAATGATGGCACTAGTGCATTTCTTAGTTGTGGTTGTCTAGCCCTTATCTTTGCAATCTATTTCTCTTCTTTCTCTATTTTTTTTGTCTGCCCTTGATAAACATTATTGCAAACATTTCTATCTTGAGAGGGGTCTTCAACCGATTTACTTACTATTGCAATCAGGGAATCTGCTTCCTTAATCATTTTTTAATGTTTTGATGTGAGTTTATCTTTGTTCATGCAATCAGCTATCATCTTTCTTCCTTTTGCTGCTATCTCTTTCAGCATTTCATGACCAATCTTTAGAGAATTTAGGTCTAATGAGAAATTGTTTATTAAGTCATTCAACCTTTTCTTGTTATAGTTTTCTTCTGCAATTTTTTTCACTGAGTCTTCTAGATTGGAAAATTTTTCTTTGAAACTTGACAAAATAATGCTAACATCATCCACTAAGTAAACATTAACCAATTTCTTATCTGTAGGAAATAAGTTATTCAACATGTTGACTGATTCTACAAAGAAATGGTTTCTTATCACTTGTTTTTCTTTAGATTTCTCCATAGCCATCACACTTATCTTTATTAGATCTTCTTCTCCCCATGAATCTAATCTCATTGTATCAGGAGCCAAACTTGACAACAATGATATGGAGGGCTTAGGAGTAGGAATTAACTTTGTGCTTTGACTTACATCCATACTTTCACTCTTTAGCTTTACTAGGGTCTCAACAGAAGGTTGTTCTTTAGGTTCATCCTCTTTTTCATCTTCCTATCCTATTATATCTTCAACTAGGACTTCTTCTTGTTGCATAGGTGCTTCTTCACCACATAGGATCTCAGCTTCTTCAGTACTCATAAAAGCCTCTTCAAACTTATCCAGTTCATTATATGTTTCCGCCATGGTTATTTCAACATCATTAATCAAAATAGTTTCATCTTTTGTTATTTTAGCTTCAACAACTACTTCAGAGGGTGTTGTAACCTTGGGTGTAGAATCCTGTGAACCTATAATAGGTACATTTGGAATCTCTGATTCTCTTTCTTACTTGGAGAGAACTAGAGTAACTTGAGGTGAAAGCATAAAAGGAGGGTACATGTGTCTGTCCAAAAACAATTGCTCAAATGCTTTCTCTATCTCCTTTGTAATTAACTCATAATCTTTGTTCATTATATGCAAAGTTCTGATCTTTGATCTCAAATGAGGCTTTACCAAATCTAACAGCATCATCTTTTCTTCTAGTGAAAAAATAGGAAGGTTATCATCCAATGTCTTCTCTCTAATTCTCATATCCTCCTCTATAGCTTGTCTTTTCAATGAGTCAAGTGTATTCCATACATTATCAGGGATGACTGACTTAAATTCCAAAACTAACTTTTTGAACTTAACCATATGCTTGATAATCATAAAATGAATTTTTGATTTATCGATATCTCCATATTTATCATAGAATTTTTGAATCTGATCTAACCTGCCTTCATCAAAAAACCTAGATCTCAGAATTTTCAAATTTGCTCTGAATCCTACCTCAAGAGGTGCTTGAGTATTCTTCACTTTTCTTCTAGTTGTCCTTGAGGATGGGTGGCTTACACCAGTTTTCTTCTTTCTTCTAGACAACTTGCTTGGCTCAGAAGGTGGAGAGGACTCCGGATCAACTATAGTTGAGGGCGTAGAGATGCTCTCTCCTATCTTATTCTTCTTCTCCTTCAGATTATCATCAGATGTAACTTATCTAACTTCTACAGATGAAGGTGCACTCTTAATTTGTATAGCAATCTTGGCTTCCCTTTCTTTATCTAGGTCTTCTTGGGTGACACCATGAATTTTTAGAATATTAGAGGTAATTTGAGATGCTTTCCTCTTAGTTGCTGCATTGTACAAGACAAAATCAACTTGTCTTCTCTTCTCTTCATATGTACCCCATCTAGGCTCATTTGGATCCTTTCGAGTAGATAGAAGGACTTTTGCATAGCCTTCCAAAATATGCTCATCTACTTCATAACCAAGTGGATGAATCCACTTTGTTCTAGGCTCAACAACTTCCATGCATGTAGTATCTATTTCTACCATAAAATATATAGTGTCCTTGTATTTCTCAACTAACTTCTCAAGTATTCTGAACATTCTCTTCATCTTAATTATTAATTTTTTTATCTCTATATCCATGTAGTCTTTTAGAGTGCTCTCTGATGATGCCTTTAGTGAAATTTGAGGCAAGGTAGGTTTTCTTCTATCTAGGTAAAGATTAGAAACCTTACCAATAATATGAAAGTACATGTATATGATTAATGAGCTAAACTTGAATACTTTTCTCTTGTCATGCTTTATAGCTCTAATGTTATCTATCAAATGTGCATGCAAGATCTCACAAAGGTTAAACTGTGCATTTTCTTTTACTATACTTATTGTTGCTAGAATTGTGGCTGCATTTACACTATTTACTCTATTTGCATGTTGAAATTTGTATCCAAGGATCATAGCTATAATTTTGATGTCTTTCTCCTCTATGGGCTCAATGGTCATGCCACACTTGTCACTCATAGATTTACATGCCTTCTCAACTTCTTTTCTGACATCTTTTCTTGTTGGAAGAAGGGCACCAACCTTAGAAAGTCCTTTCATCTCATGAATGAGATCAACTGTAATACATACATGGACTTCACCAATCCCAAACAAATCATCATGTATCCTGCTGAGTAAAATCTTAATCCATTCTCACTCATAAAACTCATGCACACTTGCATACTCAATAATAGGGTTATCTATAAGGTGAGAGAATTCATCCTTGAAGGTATAGTCAGGATTAACCATTTTTACCATGTGCGACCTTATGCAGTCTACTTCTACTGACTCCTTAATAAATGTAAGTGTGAATATCTTCGACATGCATGACTCCTATCAGAATCTTGGAAAATTCTCCTTCTAAATCATCTAATACTAACTTGAACAGGTGCATCTTAAACATGTATCTCTTTCTTTCAGTGACATCAAAGATTACTAGAGTTTCCATTACTTACTTGCTTCAATGCTTAAATAGGGTTCCAAAAGAGTTCTGGAACGACGCGTCTGAGCTAGGGTTCCACTAACAACTTTAACTCTTCTTTACTGATGAAATGACTACAATCCTTCAACACTTTGATTCTTTAATCTCCTATGCTCTTCAAGGGCTTGGTCTCAAATGTAAAAGTGAAGATCGGTGACTTATAAATCAAAATTATGCAATTAATGCTCGCTGCCACAACATGAGTTACAACTGTAAATTAAAAACTCAATTTTTGTTGTCATTCAGACTGTGTGATCTTGCATACTACATTAACTAGAAACCAAACATCTAAAACCAAAGGTGCATACTCTGAGGGTGAGTATACCATCCATGTAGGGGTCTAGAGCTTATCTAGCTCCCCCTATGACCATGAGGGTCATTTATCTAGAAGTAGAAGGTGTGTCCATTGTGGATGCATCTACCACTTTTTTAGTAGCATTATCTTTCTTTACTTCCATCCAAATCTTGCTCACATCTTCGTATCTTTCACAAACTTGACTCCTCTAGATTCATCAAATATTGATCCTTGAGACTTATTAGGTCTTTCTTGTCTTTGCGCTTGTGATCTACAAAACTTTGAGATGTGTCCAACCTTGTTACAAGAGTAACAAATGATTGGAGGCCTTGTATTCCTAGGCACATTGATGTGAGTTACCATATTGCATTCTTTAGCTATGTGTCCATTGAAATTTCATATCTGACATGTAATGTTCAGAGGACTTCTCACTACTACATTTGGGGCCAAATTTCAATAGAAACTTCTGACGGGTAATTTTTTATTTATGAATTTGGTGTTTTTTTTGTAATAGGCCCCAATGGTGTTGGTATTCTGATGGGTTTTAAATTGACCATCATAATTTTGATAGTTTTGGGGTATAGATGAAAAAAAAGTGAAACGCTAAATCATTTTTATTTCAATTGCATAGAAAAGGAGCGGGAGAAAATGAGTGAAAGCTGAGCACGAGAGAAGGTATGTGATTTCTTCATCTTTCAAGCCTCTGGCATCATATTCAACCACAAATTTCAAATGCATTTCATTTTATTTGATTATAAATGCTCTCTGAAATGATCGCATTCTACTAGTGTTGTTCCCTAGCCAATGCTCTATCTCTATTATTTGATGTTATTGGTGCTTGTGCTCAAGCATATCGATTCACTATTTTGAAATGTTTGGATTCACATTTGTTGATAGTACTAGCATGTTTAATGACACCATTTTATATTATTGAAATGCTCACTAAAATGACCGCATTCTACTGGTGTCGTGCCCTAGCCCGTGCTTTAACTCCCTTATTTGATTTTATTGGTGCTTGATTTCAAGGGTGTCCATTTTTTTGAAATGTTGATTGTGGTTATCAAATGGACAGTCTATGAGCTTCTAGCTAGGTGCCATTTGTATTGATAGCTTAGGGCATCAAATGTATTGTATCATTGATAGGTGAAGCTTTGTTAAAAGGAAACAGGACAGAATGATTTTGATTTATTTTCTCTATTTTGATCCCTAAGTGGCTTACAACCCTAGAGAAGTATATGCAGATTTACAGATGTAGTTATAGGATACATAGCATTTGATAATTCACAAGAAATCCATCCATCCAATTTGAATAGAAATTAATACAAAGAATTAAGGTCCTCCAATGGCCCAATCATCCAGACCTTGACTGTCCCCTCAACTAGTGACCCTTCAAAACTGGGTTATCATGCAATCAGTGAGTGATCCTTCATTATCTTGGTTTTCCCTACATCTAAACATATTGGAAATATACAATACAATGATAAAAAGTCTTTCACAATCCCCCTTCCCTCAAGGAACACTATCAACCATCCCTATATAGCTCTCTACTATCACTCCATCCTGTGATGACCATAGTGATGAGTAAAAGTCTACCACTTGTTGATTACATCTGATTCCACAAATTGCTGAACAACTTCATTCTTCATTGAAGCTATTCTATTAATTAATGGTCTTTCCTTGATCGAACTATGGAGAAAAATTGTATTGCAGTCCTCATCTTTCAACCAATTCTCTCTAGATTTTTGGAGTCAATATATTTCTATTCTCCCTCTCATCCTCTTTCCTCCCATATTTATCTTTTTGGACTTAGATTTATTTTTCTTGATTGTTCTATTTTCCAAAATTCCTTCCCCATCTCTCAAGAAAAATTCATCATATGCCCCTCCCTGATTAAGATCCCCCTCATCCTCAACATGGTCTTCATAACCTATATTCTCAATTTCATGGATATGGGACATGTAAATATCTTTAAATACTTCTTCTACCATAATGTCACCCTTAAAATTATGGTCCTCCTGCTCCATCTTCTTGATCTTCCTGGATAAAGTGGATAAATCCTCCCCATTCTCTAGTCTTACATCCCTCTCTTCCACACTCACTTATATTACTAATATATCTATTGTTTTTTTAACTTAATCTTGTGGAGTAAATGTGTTCACAATCAAGTCTATTGTATTATGCTCAGTTTCCTCTATGATATTTCTAGAATCTCCACTATTCCTATCCTTACCAAAAATTCTTAAACATACTTTATCTGATATGATAATTGTTGTCAATCAGGAATGCGCCTCTAGCTTGATTGAAAATCTAGCCTTCTTGTTGAAACATGGAAATGAACTCTTTGTGGGAAAGAGGAAAAATCTCCGAATTCTAGGCCGGTTCCTATAGATTTGGAATATCACCTAATACTAATTTTTTAAACTTTGAGAAAAGGGAGAAAAATGACTAAAAATGAATGCTAACTAATGGGTGATACACCAAAATGGAATCAGATTTATCAGAAACGTAAACCTGTACCTATCAAACAAACACTACTAAATGCTATAATTATTTTCACTTCTCAACATCTAGGATGGTATAAAACTCACAATTAGGGTTTGGTGTCACTAATGATAAGAATTTAACCAACAAACAGGTAATTTCTGCAAAAGGTTAATTCTTTACAATTTAGAATAGGAATTTAGAGCAATTCACTAATCTATGCTTGAAAGATACAAACACTTAAATGCATAAAACTTGGAAGGATTGAAAGCAAAACTCAAAAAAATATATGAATGATGAGGCCAGCTTTATTATCTTCAAACTCTACAAAAATAGCAACAAAATATAAGGAAAAGGACCAAGGAACAATATGCTTACTAATACATCTTTTTCCTCAAACTCTAAACCCTTACAAATGAATAAGACATTCAGTTATATAGCCCTCAAGGCCAATTTCAAAAATCAAGTTCCCCTCTCTAAAGAGCCCCTAAACAAATAGATAGCCCTAAATTTAAGGCATGCATGATAAAAAAAATAACCTAGGCCTTAAATTTAGATCACCTCTTTAAATATAAATCTCAATTTTTATCAAAGAATATTTTAAAATGCCCAAGTTATACTTAAGGAAAACCTTAAAAATATAACTCTAATCTCAAAAACCCTAACTTAAATTACATGCCTAACATGCAACCTAACTCAATACTCTAACAATATGGTCAACATGACCTATTAAAATATCTCTATTTATTACAAGACATGAGGTGTCGTGGCATGTTGAGAGAGATCCTCGTACACTGTAGTTCCATTGTGGACTCCAAATTTTATCAAAATTTGGCATAGGCATTTTATTACATCTCATTTGATATTTTTGCATCTTGTGGAAGGAGGATTCTAGGGTTTGTATTGTCACCATGCCTATCTCTGGTTGTCTTCAAATCTAGAGCTCTTCCTTTGGTGAACTCAAGCTTGGAACTCACAATTCTCTGCATGTTGATTCTGTATTACTTGGTTTTTGTATTGCACTTCTTTATGATTTGGGAAAAACTAAACTTGTTGATGCATAGAGGCTGGAAGAGCTCGGCTTGTATTTGGGTGTTCATAGCTTTAACTTGGGCTTTATACTCATGTTTTTATCTCCATTTTGCATGAGGAATGGTTTGTCTTTGAGCGTGAATGAAAGCTCATGAGCTGGGTCTTGACTAGTACTTACAGCTTTGGCTATAACTCATACATGACTGGCACTTGGATACTCACACACAAGCTATGGATGCAACCTAACTTGGTCTTTACTGGGCACGTGACTCACTGCTAGAGCATTTTCTTGAAGTTTGAACTATGATTGAGAGCTTTACGGTTTTTCTTTCTCTGCAAGTTGAACTCAATACTTAAAGATAAGTATTCACATCTTCCTTCTCACATTTTTGAAAGTCTTCCTTTCATTGTTAACTATTTTTCTTGATGGCTTTGTATTAAATACTAAAAATAACCTTCCATTTGTTTGTGTAAAACCTGGGATTTTCTATTTTGCATTTGTTGGTTCCACTATGCATATAGCAAAATCTATATTGTCATTTTTTTTTTAATAAAATGTTGGGGATTTCTCTATTACACCATTGCGTAAAATATAGGTTTTCTATTTATGTATTTGTTTTGCACTAAACTATAGCTTGAATATGTAGCTTGGCTGTGAATGCTTGAGTACACAATCAAAATAATGCCTAGTTCTTGTACTGTGACTTTGCAATATAGAAAAAGCTTGACACTTGGCCTTCCTTGCTGACTGTTACTTTGTATCCATAGCTTACTGAAGGAACTTGGTTTTAAGTTTTGAGTTTAAAACTCAAGCTTTAAACTGAAAGATCTTAGACTGTATTATTTAAGCTTGAACCCTTTGAAGTTTGGAACTTATTTTAAAAGACTGAAACATTAACTTCTATTGCAATAATTAATGGTATTCATCTTATTGCATGCTGCAGAATACACACTACAAAATCTAATCTCTTGATACTGTACAAATATTATGTAGATATTGCATGAATCTTGGATAAATTTCAAAATTTATTGAGCTTGTGATACTCATTGTTTTCTTGATCTCTTCTCTGCTGGCATTAACTTCAAACTTAAATTCGATGCTTTGACAAATTCTATTCACCAATTACTGGATTTAGCTTTGACATTTTCAGCTTGATAGTGTATTTGATTTTCAAGCTGTATTTTGAGCACTTCACTTACACTTTACTAGCATATTGATTAATACTCTAGTTTTAGTCTTATCACATGTTCCCAGCTAGTGTTTAACCATTGCAAATGCTTGACTAGCTTTTTCCTATACACTATATTCAGCATTAAAAATAACAAAGCATCTCTACATTTTATATTGTTGAATACTAGTTATTTCATGCCTGCAACATTTCTTTTGGTGTACTTGGCAGCTAGCATCACAATGTGTAATTGCATATCACTTGATATTCTGTTATAGATCAAATTTCAAATATGCACATAAAAAAAACAAGACTTAAAATAAATGTAACCAACACTGGAACCTATTTATGAAGTTCGAGCACGGGCTTGTGACACTCATAAATAGATTTATGTGACTTTGCACTTGATCCTGTCATGATTGTATGTCCTTTAAGAATTCAAAATCTTAGTCTTTAATCTACACATGAAGCAAATAATATTAGTATAAAAAATGATTACCTTTTTCTGTTTTCTTCCTTCTTCATCTACAATTCTTGTGAACTTCTTGCACTATTTTTCTTTCTATATTCAACCTTTGTTTCTCTTGCTCTTGCATTGATCCTTTTTATATTGAAGTACAACTCTGAGAGTGTGAGTGAATCATGTTGTTTTAGGTATCTATGTATTGCTTAGATCCAATTTGGATCTAACTATTTTCTCTCTCTATGATGCAGGGAAAAACCAGAAGAAGACTCAGGAGGTAGAGACAAGGCCAAAGACAAAGATGCAACCAATCAGCCTCAACATGTAGAAGACCTCTTAAAGGCAATGCATGGACCCCTAAACCTTCTGATGCTCCTGTCTTACTTTCAAAATTGTACATATTCTTTATGTTTACAATTAAAAGATGTAACCTATTAAGGAATACTTGTTTATTACATTCACTTTGAATGTTCAATGTAATGATCATTTATGTGATTGAAAGTTTAAATCTGATCAATACTTAGAGAACAACATCAGTGTTAATATGAATGCAAAAATAAATGTACTTTATCTTCAAAATTTGAATAGTAGTATCAAATAGGTGTACCTTGATGCAAGTTCTCTAATGTTTACAGTTGTAATGCTGCATATGTACTTCCTTTTTTCAAAATTTTAACAATTCTGCAACTTAAAACATCAACTATCAAATCCATATTTCAATGTAAAACAATTGTCAATTTACCAATTTAGTGTGAACTAAAATGATAACAATAATAACATGCTAAACTGAACCAATGGCATGTTATTCATGTGGTACAAGAAAGATTTGGCTATCAAATCTTCCTTCATGAAAGCTAAGCGCGAGAGAAGGTATGTGATTTCTTCATCTTTGATTGGTATCTTTGATGGGCAATGTCTTTTGAGCCTCTGGCATCATATTCGACCACAAATTTCAAATGCATTTTTTTTTATTTGATCATGAATGCTCACTGAAATGACCGCATTCTACTGGTGTCATGCCCTAGCCTGTACTTTATACTCTCAACTTCCCCAACCACTCCTAATTGGTTAGAAGGATTATTTGAGTGTTTAGACACTAAAACTTCTCATGCAACTCCCAAAATTTCACATACAAAATAAAATTAAATCCATTTTTGAATTAAATCTAGTATGCCAAAGGACTAGTCCCAACAATTCTTAAACATACTTTATCTGATATGATGAATTGTTAATAAAGGTCTAATATACAATGGTCATGTTAGATTGCAGTCATTTCAGTGAGCATTCATGATCAAATAAAATACTTGTGCTCAAGGATATTGATTCACTTTTTTGAAATGTTTAGATTCACATTTGTTGATATTACTGGCATGACCATTGTATATTAGACATTTATTAACAATTCATCATATTAGATAAAGTATGTTTAAGAATTGTTGGGACTAGTCCTTTGGCATACTGGATTTAATTTTATTTTGTATGTGAAATTTTGGGAGTTGCATGAGAAGTTTTAGTGTCTAAACACTCAACTAATCCCTCTAACCGATTAGGAGTGGTTGGGGAAGTTGAGAGGAAATATTTCAAACATTCATATTCACTTATTGAATGCTTTAGAGACTAGTGGTTTGACTATCCATGCGTTACTAGTGACTGAGATTCATTAAAGGATACAAAACCCTTCATTTTGGGTTATTGTGTGTGGATTCAAATGTAGGTTTGATTTGGTTAATGTTTAGAAGAGATCAATAAAGTATTTAAAGACAATCTTACATGTTTGGAGAGGTTTGAGAGGCACTTATCATGACTGTACCCTCACAAATAGCGGCATAGACTAGTTTTACTAAGTTTTCTTTCTCTATTTTGAGGTTTCCTTTCTCTGTTGCAGGGATACAGTCAGAGGGTTCATTGACAAAATGATCCTTTGAATGGTTACTATGAATATGAATGATTTGATATAGCATATTTCTCATTTTACTTGAAGTTTGGAATGGCTTATGCAAGGGTGAAAGTACTTTTGATCATTTTGGTCGCGACTGTTCCTCTACACAGTCAATAAATGTAACTGTCTAATGATTATATGTAATGTTGAATGGATTAAATTCTTTATTCTTGGTAGAAGTGAATGGAAGGAATAGTGTTGGTGTTAGGTTTCATTTATTATTGAATTCAATAGTTTCCAAGATGTGTTGAGGAGTTTTCTCCTTGTTTAATGTTAACTGTTCCTACACAATCCACCCATACAACAGTGAAATGCTATGTGATTGACAATTTCTATTTTTTTCCATTTGATAACCAAAGTCAACATTTCAAAATAGTGAATCATCCTTGAGCACAAGCACCAATAACATCAAATAATGGAGATAAAGAATGGGCTAGGGCACGACACCGGTAGATTAAAACTGAACCAATGACATGTTTACAACAAAGAAATAGAATGATAATAATATGCTAAAAATTCTATTTTGTTTAATACACACCAAAGGACCAGTCCCAACAATTCTTAAACATACTTTATCAGATATGATGAATTGTTAATAAAGGTCTAATTATGTAGACTGCTAGTACGAAGGAAGATTTGACCTAGCCAAATCTTCCTTGTACCACACAAAAAAGTGTGTAATAACTTTGTCTACTCCAACCTTAATTGTTTAAGAATTCATCATATCAGATAAAGTATGTTTAAGAATTGTTGGGAGTTCTATTACACCTTTGTTGTAAACATGCCATTGGTTCAGTTTTGTAAATTTTTATTTTATTTTAAATGCATTTAAATGGAATATTAAGCATAGTAATAATATGCTTAATCAATTAGTAATTGGAAAATTAAATTCAGATAACACCTTTACCAGTTTAGCATGTTATTATAAGATACTAAAGAAGACCTTCTATTTGTTAGACAAATCTTCATTGTGAGACATACTTTATCTAATATGATAAATTCTTAAACAATTAAGGTTGGAGGAGACATAGTTATCACATAGATTTTTGTGTGGTATAAGGAAGATTTGGTTGATTAAGAGTGAGGCCTTCTTTAGAATCTCATGATTTTTTAACTACACATGCAACGTATTGTGAGTTTGAAGAGACTTAAAGGTTTCTAATTGAAATCAGTGATCTTAAACGTGTTAAAGTCTTGTTTTGGTTTTTCCTTTCCACTATGCAATAAGGAATAGTTTTAAAACATTCATATTCACTTATTGAATGCTTTGGAGACTAGTGGGTTGACTGTCCATGTGTTACCAATGACTGAGATTCATTAAAGGATACAAAACCCTTCATTTTGGGTTATTGTGTGTGGATTCAAATGTAGGTTTGATTTGGTTAAAGTTTAGAAGAGATCAATAAAGTATTTAAAGATAATATTACATGTTTGGAGAGGTTTGAGAGGCACTTATCATGACTATACCCTCACAAACAATGACATAGACTAGTTTTACTAAGTTTCTTTTCTCTATTTTGAGGTTCTCATTGTGAAAGTGGCCAAAGACTATGTTAGGCTGATAAAATATGGGGATTCTCTTTAACACTGCAAATCTTTGAAGGTTGTACTTGGATGGATGTGTACCATTGGTAAGAGAATTGGACTGAGTTTGGCTTACCTCAAATAGGTGAGGCATCATATGGAAAGTTTTCCGTCTATTGACCCAAATACCAAGACTATTTTGATCTGTGGGTACCCTAATGTTGGCAAGAGTTCTTTTATTAATTATGATGAGTTGTATCATTCCCATCATCTCCCATGCTTGCACCATGTGTACCCTCAAATATAGGATGGAAATCATTGTTCTCTTCTTGACCAAAGGCTGACATATCTTGAGGTAGTGGAGTTATGTCATTGTTATGAACTCAGAATTATGGTCATAACCTGGTGACAAATTTTAAATAAATACAAGCACCTTTTTTGTGCAATGGTTAGGCCCAACCTTTATATCTTGAATTCCAATGCTAGATGACTCTTATTTGTTGATTAATCCATGTGACAAATCTGCAGACTTGTGAGAATGAGGAAAGGAGCCTCTACTGTCCAAATTCAAAACTTGGGGCTTTTCTTTCCTTCCATCTTCAGATTCACCACACACCACTAAATTTAGATTTTCCTCGTAGTCTTATCAATTGAGAAGAGGAGTTGGTGTGTCAAATTAATCCCTATCCATATCAACTTCATCTTCTTCACCAATTGCTGATTTAAAATCAATCTTTGAGCAATCTGAATACTCATCAAACATCTCTTGAATGTCCTCACTACAAGGCACATGTGATGACAAAGAACTACTGGTCAAACTCAAAAAATCAGAATCATGTTTAAGTTGTTAACAATAATGTCTCCATGGACTATGGTACCTTGCATATTGCATGAAGTTACAAAATTCTCCTTCACATCTTCCACCATGAATGATAGGAAAACATTGTAACCAACCAAAGAGACACTAATTGGATTTATACCTTGTAATATCCTAAGGCTGATCTGAATGTATTTTCTAAAAACTTTGACTAAAGTTATTTTCCGAAGTCAATTTTCAATGTCTTGTATTTGTTATATGAATGGTTTAGTTTAAACAAGAGAGCATTGTATTCAGGTCATTCATAAAGGTTTACTCAAATAACCATGATAACAATTTAATATCACAAAATTCCAATTAAAAAATGTATCAGACTTAACTTCAGTCAATACAAAGTGAGAAGGAAATGTAATAACCCAACCTATTTCAATCTCTGTATGTTGAAATACCAGGACTATTTTGATATGTGGGTACCCTAATGTTGGCAAGAGTTCTTTTATTAATAAGATTACTAGGGTGGATGTGGATGTGTAACCTTATGCTTTTACTACTAAGTCTCTATTTGTTGGGCATATTGATTATAAGTACTTGAGGTATCAGGCTATTGATACCCCTGGTATTTTAGACCACCCCTTGGAGGATAGGAACACCATCGAGATGCTCAGTATTATTTCCTTTGCTCATTTGAAGGCATTTGTTTTTCTTTTCCTTGATGTTTTGAGGTCTTGTGGTTATAGTATTGCACACTACTCTACAAGCTTGAAGAAGTGGTATATTTTGGCAAATGAAGAGTGGAAAGAAGATGATATTCTTGAGATCATGGATGGACACAATGTTGTAGAATTTATTGATCTAGATATCTTATAGAGGCTTGAAGAACTAGAGAGGGAAGAAGGGCTTAGGATGGCAGTTGAGGGTGATAAGGATGATGAGATGGGGGAAGTGGAGTTGAATTAGGAAGAAGAAGATTATTATTGTCGAATACAGATTGAAGAAGAGTACTACAAAG
The DNA here is from genome assembly GCA_027943335.1 of Chamaecyparis obtusa. Lineage (NCBI taxonomy): Eukaryota > Viridiplantae > Streptophyta > Pinopsida > Cupressales > Cupressaceae > Chamaecyparis > Chamaecyparis obtusa. Next base: position 1,297,033 of record BSBK01007127.1, read on the forward strand.
AGCATGCCTACCATATCAAGGAAGTTTGACAAGAACAAGTAATATGGCTTAAACAAAATGGGAAGACATATTTCTAGCCTGGGCTTGGATCCTTCGAAAATTAGCTTGATAATAAATGAAGCATATGAGAGATGAACAATTATCTTCCCAAGAAAAATCTCATAAATGAACTATGTGTAGCCCAATTCTTATGCCCTCTACATGTACCCAAAGGATATACTTGAAATAACAAGGGTAAGGCTTAAAGAAGTTAATTTTGCATCACTAGACAAATCTTTAAGCCTTACCCTTTTTGTTTCAAATATATCCTTTGGGTACACACATAGGGCAAAAAAATTGGGGTACACATAGTTCATTTATGAGATTTTTCTTGGGAAGCTAATTGCTCATCTGTCATCTACTTCATTGTTATGAAGCTAATTGCCATAGGATCTAGGCCAAGGCTAGAAATATGTCTTCCCAAACACATATAAAACATGCGCATAAACATGATAGCTGAGAAACATAAATGTAGGCATCATGGTCACAAGTTTTTGGAGACAACATAATTGAGTGGTATACCCAGATGATGAAAAGCAACCACAACTCTTCTGGTTCCAAAGGAGTAGTGGTTTCTTTGCATCGTCTGGGTATACCACTCAATTATGTTGTCTCCAAAAACTTGTGACCATGATGCCTACATTTATGTTTCTTAGTTGTTGTGTCCTAGGATCCCTTATGACCCTTTACAACCCTTTACAACCCCTAAGAATACACATCTTAGAGGTCTTAAAATGTCGTAAAGGGTCATAAGAGGCTCCTAGGAGGGGCCAGATGAGCTTCCACCTTCATGTGGTTGGCCCTAATGAACTACAATTGATTTAGAACCTAAATGAAGAATCTGTGATTAAAGATCACTCAGGAGTTGCTAATTAGATATGTAAGATGATTAAATCAGTATTATGTTGTCATTGATGTCAACTAGTTTGAAAGTACTTATCTTGTAAGTTACTATATAGATACATCTGAAGAAAGGTGAAAGAGATGAAGAAAAGAAGTATCTACATGAGGAAGATGTATATGTCAGATGAGGATAAGGAATACATTGAGTAACTTGTTGATGAGTCTATGACTTTATGATATTGACTTTATTATGTTGCATTCATCTATGATGAAGAATAGAGTTGAAAGACATAAAGCAGTGTTTTCAGTAAATGAAGCATTCCAGTATACACTGACAAAGTGTAGTGTATACCAAGCATAGTGTTAACTGAGCTTGTGTTCACTGATGCATTTCTTTGTTAACCGAGTAGAACAGAAAGGAATTAAATGATTAGTTTAGCTGGAAAGTTGATGAGCTGGAAAGTGTATGAAATCTAGGTAACAGATAAGGTTTGTTATAAAGATTGACAACTAACATAATTTGAGGAAGATCTAATGGATCAGATTGAAACGTGTTACTAACACATCAGCCGAAGAAGGTTAAAGCAGAAAAATCAATGAATGAGATTAAGCGGAAAAATCTAAAGGACAAAAAGAAAATGATTTACTCATCTATATAAGAGACATTGGTTTCATTATTGAAACTATGTCAGAGGAAGAAGCTACTACAGAATTATTGGGTGAACAAGTTTTCATGCATTCTGATCATACTGGTTAGTGAGAACCAAACTGCAAAATAATTATCGAGCTACAAAGAGTAATTACCGATGGACAGTAAGTTGATATAGTGTTGAATCTAAAGTGATATATTGATTAGAAAGATTTGTATGAGCTAGATATATATATGTAAACTAAAATTGAAGTTGTATCAAGGAAGATCATCTACTGTTACATATTTAACCATTGTACATAGTCAAATCTCTTAACCGAATGGACTAATAAAGTCTTTTTATGTTTCATTCATAGAGTGAACATTGTTATCCTGTCAACCCCAAAGTGACTGCTGGTTGGATGATAACTACTGGTTTAAAATCCTCTAACAAGGTCACACCTAATAGTGTGTTTGTAACCTTTAATAGGTTTGGGTCTTCACAGACCTCATTTCAGAAGAGTGAACATTTTGGGTTGCCAGTCCCAGGTGGTTTTTCCCTTCACAGGGTTTCCACGTTAAATCTCTTGTGTTATGTGTTGATTGTGATATTTGTTTGTTATCATACTTTTCATATTACATGTTAGATTTGATCGGTAACTACTATAAGTTTTAGACTAATAATTGGTAAAAGCACAGACAGTGAAAGTATTTTATGTTTACTGAGTAGCAGAAGTTGAAGAATTTTTTTTGGATTATACATTTTTTTTAGGGACACTGGATAACTGATTCACCCCCCTCTCAGTTATTCTAACAATTGGTATCAGAGCTATGGTTGCTTAGAATAGAGTTTTAAGGACTCCAACACAAAGATCTCAAGATGTATAAGAGGGAAGTGCCAAGATTGAACAAAGAGAAATTTGTAGTATGGCAAAGCCGGATGAAGTTGCACATATCTAGAATTTGTAGTATGGCAAAGCCAGATGAAGTTGCACATATCTAGAATTGATGGAGAATGGCTACATTGAACTAACACCTAATCTCTTAACCCTTGATCAACTAAAAGATAGGCATAAACACAATATTACTATGATGGAACTTGCTACTACCTGTATTGATGCCAAATTTGAAGACATTAAGGGATGCACTACTGCCAAAGCCATGTGGGATAAACTGAATCTAATATACAATGGAGATTTGAATGTTAAAAGAGCCAGAGTAGAAAGCCTAAGAGGTAAATTTGATGATATGAAGATGAAAGAAGGTGAGAACATTGTGCAATACTCAAATAGACTAAAAGAGGTAGTACATGCTATTAGAGCATTAGATGGAGTTATTGATGATGAAACAGTGATAAGCAAGATTCTCAGAACTTTACTGCTAGTTTATGTAATCAGGATCTCTACAATTCATGAAACAAGAGCTACATCCAACCTTACTCTTGACACACTAATTGGTAATCTTACAACCTTTGAATTGAATAACTTTGACAACAGTGTTGTACCTTCTATTGAATCCACTTTCATGTCTTCTTTGAAGATTGGTAAGTCTAGTAGTAGGAATAATAAGAATAATGACAGTGATAGTAATACCAATGATGAACTTGATGAGCTTGAAGCTCTTATGGCCAAAAGGTTACCCAAAGGTAAAGGAAGGTATAGAGGTAAGCTACCTTTGGCATGCTTTAATTATAAAGAAGTTGGCCACATCGCTACTAGATGTATGAATCAGAAAGATGATGATAGATCTAAAGACCAATCTGAAGAAAGCTATGGGAGAAGAGTCAACAGAGGCTACCGACACAACAATAGAGATAATTGAGATAGAAATGACAAAGGGAAAATGGTATGTACATAGCCAAAGATATTGAATCTAAATCTAATACTGATGATGATGTAGAAGTAGTATTTTTTACTATGAAAGATGACTCAGAGGAAGAAGAGAAACATGAAGAAACAATACTGATCTCTAAAGTAAGTAGAAATGATACATGGATCATAGATAGTGGCTGTACACATCATATGACTGGTGATGTAGAGAAATTTAATGAACTTGATGAATACGATGGAGGATGTGTTAGGATGGGAAATGATGCACCCTATATGGTAAGAGGTAAAGGTTCACCGATGATTAATGAAAGAATAAAATGTGAAAATTCATACTGGGTAGATGGACTGAACTATAATTTGTTAAGTCTGGCACAGCTGAATAATTTAGGACATTGACTTTCTTTTGAGAGCAAAAAGGTAAAAATATATGATGATGAAGGAAGACTTGTCGGAACCGGTACACAATCCAAAGGTAATCTATTTTATCTTGATATTGATTAGTCTTCTTGTTTATTAATGAAGGATGAAGATGCATGGTTGTGGCATAAAAGGTTATGCCATGTGAACTTTGATAACATGATCAAGATTAGTAAGAAGAAAAGAGTTAGAGGGTTTCTTAACTTGTCAAAACCTAATCATGCTATGTGTCATGAATGTTAGAATGGTAAGATGACTAAATCTAGTTTTAAAAGCAAAGACTACTCAACAAAGAAGATACTTGAGTTGGTTCATACTGACCTATGTGGTCCTATGAGAACTTAGAGTTATTATGGTGATAGATACTTTATTCTTTTTGTTGATGACTATACTAGATTGATGACAGATATGTTCTTAAAAGAAAAATCAAAAGCATTTAAGATGTTTAAGTGGTATAAGGCAAAGGTAGAAAAAGAGACTGAAAAAGAATTAAAATGCTTAAGATCTGATAGAGGAGGTGAATTTATCTTTGATGAATTTACTAATTTCTATAATGAGCATGGTATCAAAAGATAGGTCTCTGCACCGAGAACACCTTAGCAGAATGGGATTGCTAAAAGAAGGAATAGGTCAATAATTGATTGTGCAAGAACACTAATGCTGCAAAAGAATATTTCTCAGACATACTAGAGGGAAGCTGTCAGTATAGCTGTATATGTTCTTAACTGAGTACAACTAAAAAAGATATAGGATTATGGATTATGGCATCCTAAGGAAGGTAAGTTTGAATTAAAGGTCTATACCGATGTTGATTGGGCTGGAAATGTGGATGACAGAAAAAGCACCACTGAAGGAGCATTCTTCTTTGGTGAAAGACTTGTAACTTGGACAAGTAAAAAGTAGGCTTGTATTTCTTAGTCTACAGCTGAAGTAGATTATGTTGTTGCTGCTACTAATTGCTCAAACATTGCATACATTAAGAAAGTGTTGGAAGGAATGAATGAGGTAATCATTGACCTAGTGATTATATACTATGACAATACCAGTGCTATTAATATTTCAAAGAATCCAGTGATGCACTCTAAGACAAAGAATATATGAATTAAGTATCACTACTTAAAAGAAAAAGTGCAAGAGAAGCAAGTGAAGTTAGAATTTGTTACATCTAAAGAACAACTTGCAGATATCTTTACAAAGCCTCTACCAAAGGACACATTTGAATACTTGAGGACTAGACTTGGGGTCTGTCCCCTGTCTACTAGTCACTAATGTGATCTGGATGTTGCATCAGCTTAATCTTATCAGAAGATCACACATGTTGATGCAGCATAGTTCACACTTTGGATAATGTTCAAGGTTGTGATTAAGTTTGAAGAACTGAAATAGATTGGGATATCAGTATACAGAGATACAGAGACTGTATTGGACAACATAGAGTTACTTAGCTACTACAGAGCTGATTATTTATTTGTTTCTTTGGCATTGTTGTCAAAGGGAGAGATAAATAATATGAAAGAAAAGTTAAACATGCACTGATGAGAACTACCTAATGGAGAGATAATCTGAAAGAAACAGAACATTGAAGATCAGTATAGAGAACAGAAGTAGGAACCTGAGAGCTGAAAAGATCATATCTACAGAATGACAAAGTTGTATTTTATAAATGCTATTTAGTAACATAGTAATTAAAAATATTAAGCAAGGGAGAGCTTGCACAACATTTGTTCATAGAGTCGTAGAATACATGTTTGGTATGTGTATGGTACACTTCATATTACTTGAGTTGCCATCAATGCCAAAGGGAGAGATTGATGAAATATAACTAATTTAGAACCTGAATGAAGAATCTATGATTAAAGATCACCGAGGAGTTGCTGATTAGATATGTAAGATGATTAAATCAGTATTATGTTGTCATTGATGTCAACTAGCTTGACAGTACTTATCTTGTAAGTTACTATACCGAAACATCTGAAGAAAGGTGAAAGAGATGAAGAACGTAAGTATCTACATGAGGAAGATGTATATGTTAGATGAGGATAAGGAATACACTGAGTAACTTTTTGATGAGTCTATGACTTTATGATATTGACTTTATTATGTTCCATTCATCTATGATGAAGAATAGAGCTGAAAGACACAAAGCAATGTTGTCAGTAAATGAATCATTCCAGTATACACCGACAGAGTGTAGTGTATACTGAGTGTAGTTTTAACCAAGCTTGTGTTCACCGATGCATTTCTTTGTTAACCGAGCAGAACATAAAGGAATTGAATGATTAGTTTAGCTGGAAAGTTGATGAGTTGGAAAGTGTATGAAATCTAGGTAACAAATAAGGTTTGTTATGAAGATCTATGGCTAACATAATTGAAGGAAGATCTAATGGAGTGGATTGAAACATCTTACTAACACATCAGCCGAAGAAGGTTAAAGTAGAAAAATCAATGAATGAGATTAAGTGGCAAAATCTAATGGACAAAAAGAAAATGATTTACTCGTCTATATAAGAGACATTGGTTTTATTGTTGAAACTATGCCGAAGGAAGAAGATACTACAGAATTATTGTGTGAACAAGTTTTCATGCATTCTAATCATACTGGTTAGTGAGAACCAAACTGTAGAACAATTACTGAGCTACAGAGAGTAATTACCGATGGACAATAAGTTGATATAGTGTTGAGTCTGAAGTGATTTATTGATCAGAAATATTTGTATGAGCTATATATTGATTTGTAAATTGAAATTGAAGTTGTATCAAGGAAAATCATCTACTGTTACATATTTAACCATTGTGTATAGTCAAATCTCTTAACCGAGTGGACTAAGGAAGTCTTTTTATGTTTCATTCATAGAGTGAACATTGTTATCCTATCAACTCCAGAGTGACTGCTGGTTGGATGATAACTATTGGTTTAAAATCCTCTAACAAGGTCACACCTAATATTGTGTTTCTAACCTTTAACAGGGTTGGGTCTTCACCGACCTCACTTTAGAAGAGTGAACATTTTGGGTTGCCGGTCCCAGGTGGTTTTTCCCTTCACAGGGTTTCCACGTTAAATCTCTTGTGTTATGTGTTGATTGTGATATTTGTTTGTTATCATACTTTTCATATTGCATGTTAGATTTGATAGGTAACTACTATAATTTTTAGACTGATAATTGCTAAAAGCACAGAGAGTGAAAGTATTTTATGTTTACCAAGTAGCAGAAGTTGAAGAATTTTTTTTGGATTATACATTTTGTTTTGGGACACTGGATAACTGATTCACCCTCGCATTTATTCTAACAAGCCCTGTTAAGTAGAGAATGTTAAACTATTCTTGAAACAAAGAGAAGCTCAATAATTTAAGGTCTCAGTCCATGGAGATGGTGAAAAATGACGGGAATCAATGATGGAGAGTTTTTAGATACTGAGAAGACGTATATGCAGTGGAGGCCAAAAGGGATTTTTGTGGAGATTTGCTAGAGAGGGTTTCAAGATTGAGTACCAATATAGAGATGATAATTTAGTACTATGTCTATACAACCTTCACAAATATCCCTTTTTTGGCCTCCACTCATACCTCTTCTCAAAATCTAGAAACTTTGGATACTATTTCTCATCCATGCACGAAATGTGCTAGTGATTGTATAAAATTACTTTTGCGAGACTGGGATCAATTATGAGAAGGTAAACAACAAGATAATTTTATTGTATCTTTTATTTCTTTTATCCATTCATATTTTTTGGCTTCTCTTATATTGGATACTGTGTAGTATACATAAAGGCAAGGTGGTGATTATTCTCAACGATCGACAGGTATAAGTCTTCTAGCCCTTACATAGTAGCTAGGACTAAAGATAGCAGAGCTCAAGAGACCATCATAGTTGGTCTCCATCTTTGGTCCATATACTGACAAAACATTTTACATTTCATTAGCTCATCAAATGTGGTGATTTGAAAGAATTTAATAGATGATATTTTCATGTATAATGTACATTATTTTAGTTTGACAGTGAACAAATTTATCTACTTCACACACTTTTATACATCAAGCACAACCATAAAGAAGCATCCCCTCACGTGGCTTGAGTAATGTAGGCCATGGGAGGAGATTCTTCTTTATGCTTGTGCTCGTAGTATACAAGTGCATAGAGTCGATAAATTAATGCAACATCAACTTAAATAATATATGTTATCATGAAAATATTCTATTAAATTCTTTCAAATCCCCTCATTTGATGAGCTAACGAAATGTAAAATGTTTTGTCAGTATATGGACCAAAGATGGAGACCAACTATGATGGTCTCTTGAGCTTTGTTATCTTTACTATGCTCATCCATCACTTTTTCAATAGGTAGTAAAGTTATGCCAATAGAAGCGCTATACATCTGACAGATTCTTGTGTCGGTAGTTTATTACATATCATCAGATATCTAATAGGTAAACCATTAGATGAAACCCCAATCTGATAGATTTTTGTGACAGGACTGTTATACATCTGACAGGTTCTCTTGTCAGATATGTACTGCATATCTGTCACCTTTCCGACCAAAGAAACGTCGTAAGAACCATTTTTTGACAGATCGGTCCCATAGTAAAATTATTTTTTATGTGGCCTATTCTGATGGGAAAAGATGTCAGAATACCGACGGTTATCACTTTCGTCACCATTTCCAATGCAAAAATGCTGATGGAAATATCTGTCAAAGTTTCGACAAATAGGCATTGCAAATCCAACACATGGTCGTGAAAATTTGGCCTCAAATGTACTAGTGTCTAAAAATTTGTTGTGGTTGATTTCTTTGATTGTGCTGTACCTGACTTATTTTATTTTATCTACAATGTATAGCTCTATGACCAAATTTATTACATGAATAACAATAACCATTAAAAGGTCTTACCTCTTTACAATCTCTTTCCATATGTCTATGCTTGTTACAAGCATAATAAGTTTAGTTTACTGGCTTGCGTTCATCTTTAGGTGGTTCTGCTTTAGCTTCAGCTTATTTTTTAGTCTTCTTAGCTTCTATAGATTCTTCTGGTGCTTTCATTCTTTCTTCCATTACATTAATTGGAATTTGTGCTTCATTATATCCAATACCACTTGAATCTCCTTTTATCCTTTGTGCATAAATATGTGAATCTAATAGATCAGTACTTGTGTGTAATTTGTCAATATGATTCTTGGCTTCTATCAACTCAGATTCCATATTTTTCTTGATGTTCTCTAACTCCTAGATTTTTAGGTTTGCTTGCATAAGTTCTTCATCCAACTGTTTATTTTCTTTGATTTGTTCCTCAAAGGCTAACTTGCTATTGCTTAACTGTTCATTCAAATATTCAATCTGATCCTTCAGAGACATGTTTTCTTCATTCAATTTTTTGAACATTTTTCCCAAATCATTCATTGAACAGTCTTTCAAATATTTTCTTAGTTTATTGATGAATACTTGTGAGTCATTGACCTTCATTTTCAGTTATTCAATTTCTTTTTTAGATCTGTCAAGATCTTCAAGAGCTACTTCAAGATTTTTCTTCAAATGTTTCACTTCTTCTAAACCCATGATCTCCTTAAGTGATTAAACTTATCTTAGAGGAGAAAAGCTTTGATACCAATTGTTAAGAATGGGAACACTGAGAGGGGGGGTGAATCTCTATTCTATAATTAATGTATTTTTGCTTCTTAAAACATAGCCCAATTACTTGAATACTGAAATGAATAGTAAATCATACAAAACAATCAACCATAACACATAACACAAGATATTTTTATGGGGAAACCTTGGCCAGAGGAAAAACCTAGTGGGAATTAGTACCCATGAATAATTGCACTAGTCTTATGAACTTGTTAGAGTTCATTTGCCCTGTTAGGAGAAATTGTTACAATGCTGAGTACAATGACTTTGTTAGGATTCTAAAAGAACAAACCCTATTAGGGGTGGATGGCATACTATTGGAGGACACTTCTCAATGAAGAAGGCTACAACCTCCTAATAATCAGATACACACTATATCTATAAGGGTGAACTGCTGCTTTGAAACTGTTGTTTGATTAGTTCCTTTTGTGTGTTGTTGCTCTAACCTTTTGTAAAGCTTTATTTCATACTAACTAAATTATTCTTCTCTACTATATACTTTTCATACATATACTCTTCTCTGTATCACTACTATGCTCAAATACAAAGGCGCATATCATATATATATATATATACATGCAGAATGGGTGCAACCAAAACTTAATACTATGTCAGCCTAAAACCCAACATACAACACTTCCAATATAATTGGCTCAAGCGTGTTTACATATAATGATAATAAAATTTTTACAATATTATTACAATAGGCACATAGCCTTTACAAAATAAAATGATATACGCTAAACAAAAACTTTCTTGTTGGCTCATGCTTTGTTCTGCTCTACTGCTAAACTGCTAGTATCGCTTAGACTTTCTGTAACTTCTTGATACTATCACATTTGATCTTGCATTCTTAGACTTAGCTTAATAACATATTCAAAAGCTTATATTAAAGGGATCATACCATAACTCAATCATACACACGTGTGTTGATGCTCTGATCATTAGGTACATCATTGTCTGCACTGTCTACCATACTTAGCCAAAATATGAACTTCAAAGCTTGTGAGTTGACTATTAAAATTCCATATGACTTTGTTTCCATAATGACAACACAAAACTAGTCATATAATCTCAGTAAAGTTAACTTTCCAACACAAACTATCTACTTTGTTAGCTTCAGTTGGCTGGGTCAAACCTAGTAACAACCCTATTTTACCCATGAAGATGCAAAGAACATCTGTGACTACCCCATACCAAAGTATCCTGAAGATGCACTAAGTACAATTGGGAAGAAAACTTTATATTCCCATAACTCAAAGATTGTAAGATATATTTTCAAGTTGTCAAGTGCTTCAAAACCATGTTTGCAAGTCCTACAATAACCTCTCTCCATTCTAGGAGATTCAACCTCATTTGAATTTAGCAAGGCAATCTCGCTCTATGCGAAAAGTTGCACTGATGCTTAGTTGAAAGTTGCACCACTTTGTATCTTTCAAACCATTTTTCCTAGGACCAAACCATCTACTCTGTTAGCTCCAGTTGGCTAGGTGAACCCTAGTGACAACCTCATTCTTCCTACCTATGACTACCCCATACTAAAGTGTCCCCAAGGTGCACTAAGCATGATCAAGCATCAAACTTTATAGGCCTATAACTTGGAGCTCATTAGAGATATCATCAAGACATCAGGTGATAAAGGATAGTGTTGGAAAGGAATATAATAACCCCTATCCATTTTGGTATATTCAACTTAGTTTGAAATTGGTAGGGCGATCTCTCTCTATGATAAAAGTTGCAGTGATGCTTAGTTAAAAGTTGCACCACTGTGTATCTTTCAAATCATTCATCCTGAGACCAAACTATATACTTTTTTATCTCTGATTAGCTAGGTAAACCCTATTGAAAACCCAATTCTACCCATAGAGATGCTCGAACATTCATGACTACCCCATACCAAAGTGTCCCCAATGTGTACTAAGCATGATTGGACAACTAACTTTATAGGCTCGTAACTCATATTTCATGAGAGATGTCATCAAACCATTAGGTGCTACATGATCATTTTGGAAAGGATTACAATAATATCTCTCCATTCTAGGATATTTGAATTTTTTTTAATTTAGAAGGGTGATTTCACTCTATGCCAAAAGTTGCAGTGATGCTTAGTTAAAAGTTGCACCAATGCGTATCTTTCAAACCATTTGTCCTGGGACCAAATCATGTTTTCTTTTAGCTCTAGTTGGTCAGGTGAAACCTAGTGACAACCTCATTCTTCCCATGGAGATGCATAGAACATCAATGACCACACCATACCAAAGTGTCCCCAAGGTGCACCAAGCATGACCGGGCAAAAAACTTTATAGGCCCGTAACTCAAATATTATGAGATATATCATCAGGCTATTAGGTGCTATAGGACCATGTTGGAAAGGGCTACAATAAACTTTCTCCATTCTAGGAGATTCAACCTTGTTTGAATTTTGCATGGAAATCTCTTTCTATGCCAAAAGTTACAGTGATGCTCAATTGAAAGTTGCACCACTACGTATCTTTCAAACTATTCTTACTAGGACCGCACTATCTACTCTGTTAGCTCTAGTTGGTTGAGTGAACCCCAGTTACAACCCCATTCCTCCCATGGAGACACATTGAATGTCTACAACCACCCCATACCAAAGTGTCCCCAAGGTCTATTATGCCTATTAGCCTAGTTGCAATTACCCTAAGGAAGTGGAGTTAGGGTATGCAAATTTGGAGTCTATTAGCCTAGTTGCAGTAGATATTATGCCTATTATTCTATTACTTTGGTTGGACAAAATATTTTGAGGGTATTTTCTTTGAGAATGAAGCCTAATTAGGTCTGTTACGCATGACAACACATGACAAATATATAATATGGAAATGAACATACATACATACATACAACACATGACAAAGATATAATATTGAAATAATACATACATACAATGCATGAAAAAGATATAATATGGAAATGAACATACATACATACATACAACGCATGAAAAAGATAAAATATCTAGAAATGAACATGTTCTATATATTTATGAAATTGTTTTGTACAAAATGTGGCACATGTTATTTCAAAATATTTACAAAGTCTACATATCTAGATACAATGTGGCATACACCATCTCAAAATGTGCTATATGTCATGTCAAAATAAGAAAAATCTAAAAATGTTTCTAGGACATCCTATTCTACTAGTGGATCATCAAAATGGAGCCTCTTCAAAGTACTGTTCGGCTCTGATGGATCTTGCATGAACACAAAAGTGAAACCCAAAGTTAGATTACATAATTTATAAGGTTTCTACAAATCAAAATAAAATTTTAAATTTATAGTTCACAATAATAAATACACAAATTTTAAAATTGAACTCTCATGTACCTTGCCTCTTTGTCTCCTTATGCAGTCATGAGTCCTAACATATGTGGGACAACACTACCAATGTCGGCTCTAACTCGTATAATATTTAATGTTAAATCCTTGGTAGAAAAATAAATTTACAAAATAATTGAATTAACATTATAACCTACCTGTGGTGAACTATCTTCAGGCAATGTTGGTTGTGTCAACAACAATACAAAGCCTTGGCATTGTACCTCCCTCAAACTAGGAGTTACCTAAAAAATTCAAAAATATACTTGATACAATCATGACTTGATCATGTATATACTTGATAATAAAATACAAACAAATCATTTATAAATATACATACTGTGGGGCTATCATTGCGAATTGAGATGCATATGACTCTACAGAGGTGAACTGGTGTCACAACATCGTCAGACACCACCCTATCTCAAATAAACCATGTAAATTAAAAATGAGTACACACAAGTGACAAGTATACATATGCATAAACAATCTAAAACACTTAATTACCTTCCCCTTATCAATGCCTGATGCCTAAACCCCCTCACATTTCCCCCCAATGGCAACTGGTGAAACTTGCAGTAGTATTTAATAAGATGATCATAAAAATTAGAAAACACATGTATATACTAATATAAAAAAAGAAACCAATGAGTACATTAAAACATATATATCATGGAAGTGTCAAGGTCAAATGAAATGCTTGAAAGCATAAAACCCTCCACCTGTTCCATCTCCTCCTCTGTCATCAACTAAACATAAATGAACCACATATATATACATAAGTGGGAATTCATTATAAGTAAATTCTACTAAAAATATGAATGTTTGAAATTAAATACAATGTGACTTGAGTTAAATATTTAGTCTTATCATAACAGTAGGAGTCCTTGGCTTTGCATGTCTCTCCTTGTCTCTTGTGTGATGCACCTCTCCATGAGGTGCTTCAATCCCTATAGCAACCTGTGTTGTATCATCCACATTGAACATGTAGTCATATGCATCACTATCATTGAAGGGACCCAAACAAAAATTGTTGCACATATTGCAAGTTTGGGGCACACAAACATGTGAGCTTGTGGAGGATGTGGAAGGGCCAAAATCATCAACATGGGGAGGCAAAAATGTCACACTCTTCTTAACCATTAGATTGCTCAAGGTGTGAATGGATCTAATAGTTTTTGAGCTGACTTCAACATTAATAATAGGATGTTGCACTATAGAAGGGGGTGAAATATCAGGGGGGACATATGTGAAGGTTTAACTTGGTGTGCCCATGGCTTGTCCTGAGGAGTGCCTAAGCCTACACCATGATTCGGTCTTATGCTCCAATATTTAACTTTGTGACTGAGCACAAATTTAGCATATAAATTTTTAATAAAATACAATGGGACCTCCAAATTGTTGTGGGTGGTCTATCAAAAACCATCCACTAGTGGTCATGCATCGCATCATTTGTGCACCACTTAATTGACAACTTGGGATTTTTACGGTCCACTTTTAATCACATTTTGGGATTCACAAAAAAGTTACATATGTCATTTTTAGTTATATTTAGGCACATAACTGCATCATACTCAATCCCATCGTCAAAATGAGTGTGCATGGAATCATGCCAAAATGAAGCATTATGTTGCTCTGTAAGTTTCTCCAAGTTTTTAACAATGGAGTTCAAGATGGAAAACATGGGGTGCACTATGGGGATATTGGCATATGTGTTTTGAATCCTTAGTTGGTTTAAATTTTCACTTATGAGCTCCTCTAAAGATTGATGGTTGAGAATTGCTTCATTAGCAAGCAGTGGCAGATTCTTTTCAGGTGGTGGTGGATTGATTTGTGATGGTTGCAGATTATTTTTGGGTTTGTTATTTGGAGGGGGAGTTTTATGGTTGGTTTGAGTTCATGCTTGGTTACAGTAAAAACAAATTTCAATTACAATCAAAATTTAAAAATGATTAACAACTTTAAAGAAAACCCTAGTTTTTAGCAAAAAGACAAATGGTTTCTATACACACTCAAATGGTGCACTTCTCTAAATCATTGCTTCCAAGAGAATCCATAGATTGGAAACCTTGAGAAATTGATTTAGAGCTCTCTAGGCATGGAGTGCAAGGGTTTTAAGAATGCTCTCAGCTAGATCTATTAAGCCAATAACCTTGCTAGTAAACCATGCAATGGGAGATTCAAATGAAGACAAGGGCAAGAATGCCAATATCCCCAAGAATCAAATGGAAATGAAAATGCAATGCAGCTATGCTAGAAATGGAAATGCAAGCTATGTTATGAAAGGAAATATGCAAGTATTACAAAGCCTCCTAATTAAGCTAGATGAATTAATCTAAAGCACAAAGGAAACTAAGCTAAATATGAAGCTATGAATGCCATGATAAATGAAACTAGAATAACATGTAGATGCAAAAGCCAAGAATGATCCAAATCTTCAAAAGCTCCAAAGTGATCTAGAAAACCTGTAGCATAACATTAGCATAAAAAGTTGGGGCTAAGAATGAGAAGAGAGCTCTCCTTTTATAAGAAATGAGAAAGAATGGACCATGGAGATTAAGAGGAAAATATTTAATCAACGGTGGAGCATCAAAGAGGATCAATCCATGTGCACAAGTATCCTCCAATGAGAAAATAAGAGTTGACTTTTGTGTCCCTATGAGACAAAAAGTGCTTTTTCCCTTTTTATAAAATAGGAATAATGCTTTATTTGTGCAACTTAGGATAAGAGGAAAAGTGGAGGCTTTTTTATTTAATAAAAGGGGAGGGAATTCCTTTTGATTAAATAAAGACTTTAGGATAAGATGGTTAGCCCATAGAAAATAATCAAATAAATGATAGAACTAGAATTTGATCAAGAATAAGCAATTGATTATTTTAGCAAATAATGCTAGCAAGGGGCTAATAGTCTAGATGACCATTTTTGGGTGATTACATTTGCCCCTCTTTGACTAATGTGTGATCGATTTGGGAACACATTACATCAAAGAATAGATCAGCCAAGAAGGCAATAGAGATCTGACTCCAAAGTATGAAGTACAAAGAGATAGAAAATCCTACATGGTCAGCCTAGTAGTGACAGTACTGAACACTTAGGAAAGAGATGGACAATATCAAAACTTGAGACAAGAACTAACATGTCAAGCATAAAGATAGATCGATCAGAGAAAATGGAATGGTCAAGCATATGCTTTGGAGAATAGCCAATAGGATATGATGTGTCTGGCCCCTTGGGATTGAAAGAGAAATCAAGTAGAGGGAATGTAGAAGCAAGAGCAACATGATCAAATCACTAGAAATCATAATCGGAGATGAAAGATGATAGAATAACCATCAAGCAGTGAAGATATGCCCCAACAAAGATCTCAGAGAGATAAAATGAAATGTGAATGAAAGATAGAAGGGTGAGAGAGATGGGAATGAAGAAGGAAAGAATGCCCCAACAAAGATCGAAGGATCAGGCCTCAAAAGGTTAGCCAACTACGTGGAAGAAGGAGAAAGGCAATTTGGATGATCAAGGTGAACTTGGATTTCAATTTCGATCCTGAAATGAAGAGAAAATGGTGTGATATGAAAGACAAGAAGTGAAAGACATGATCGAGAAAAGGAAAGGTGAGCACAATTGACCAATAGGTCCTTGAAAGATAAAAGGAGAGCTCTCTCCATATGCAAGATGAAAAACTAACTAACATGAACCTAAAAATGCAAGCTATTATGAAAAGTGGTTTACTTGCAAGGTCACAAAGCTATTAGACTCTAATATTCATCATCAAGCATTGGTAGCATCACAAGATCATACAATACACATTAGTATAACTATGTGGATCTAAATATGATCTATATCAGATAGGAATGTGGAAATCCCACCTAGGCACCAAAGACATATAGGTCAAGATGACTAGTGCAGTGAGATTACCTAAGTTTAGTATAGCAAGATTATACTCGCATCGAGACACAAGGAAACTCAAGATGACTAGAAGTATGCACTTGCAAAAATAGTCAAGGATAATACCTTGTAGACCCCAATGTCAAGTGGAACAAGCATAAATGCTAATGATAGTTAGGATCAACAAAATATACCCACAAGTAGAAAGCAAATAAAACATGTCCTCATGCCCCAGTCTTCTAGCTCGGCATCATCAAAAACTATTAAGGATAGAACACTCATCAAAGAAATCATCATAGCCAACACACAAAGAAATAAATTCAAACAAGTCTCAATGAGTCAAGTGTTTAAGTGCGTGTGTGTAGGTCATAGAGTCAAACTTTGAGTATCGCATCTGTTAGTGAGAAATATTGCATCATTCGAGACTGCGGATAGGATATCTAATAAGTGTTGAGAAACACTCAACACTGGGGTAGTGTTGAAAAACACAATTGGGGTGGTGTTGAAAAACACCATTTGCAAGGTGCCTAAGAAACACAGATGCACAAAGAGACCCAAGATAAGCTAGAACAACGTATGCCCCCTAGACTAAGACAAGAGTCAATTCCAAGTGAGGAGAGGCAAAGCGAGAAGTGGAGTGAATGAGCACCATGCAAGACTGATAGGCATAGGTGTAAGGGTTTGAAGTAGTGCTTGTTTCCAGATTTTCACCACTTGATAGATTTTTTCAGGACTTTTTATAATTTTTTTGTATTTTTGCTACCAAGGTGCCTGTTTCCAGGTTTTCACCAAGGCACTTTGTCTATTTTTTTTAAATTTTTATTATTATTATTATTATTATTTTTTGGTGAGACATCAAAGTGCCTATTGCTAGGTTTTCACTAGGATGCTCTTTTTTTCAGTACTTTTTATGCTTTTTAGGATTTTTTCAGCATCATATATGAATTTTTTTTGTAATTTTTTTAGGATCAATAAAATATATACAAAGAGCTCAAGAACCTTAGGCATAGAACTTCTGAAATTGTAGAACTTTGATAGGCTTGGTAAGCTCTGCTTCCTCTGATGTAGATAACTAATAGGCCCCGAACCCAAATGTGGTTGTGATAATACGAGGCCATGACTAATAGGAACTAGCCCTAAGAAATTTCCAAGCTAGTGCAAGATCATTAAAGTGTGATCTACATATATCATCGCGGACTTCAGCTAGCACTTTGTCTGACTCCTCTATTTCTAGACACTGCGGGAGAGTTCCATCTAGACCCTTCCTATATAAGTCACCAAAGATGAGGGTAAAGTGTGAGGCATTATGGATGAGATTTTCAAGGATAACGTGATCTTGGAAATAGGAAAAGATGGTGGCATTGTAGGAATTGTGGGCAAGATAGCGTAATTCTTCCACCAGGAACTTGAAGCAGGATTTATGTTTTTTCAATTGTAACATGGATGCCAAAGTAACCAAGGCATTAGAAGCTTTTATCAGAGCTCTAGGAATGTGCTGAAATATGACAGATGTGAAATAATTCTTGAAAAAGTTCACCATTTTTTTGTAGAGAATCAGCTTGTCATCTTTTATTTGATAATCATCATTTTTTAGCAGGTCTTTATTTTTACTTTTTTTAGGTTCGGATACCACCACAATGTGGTTTTTTCCATCTAACCATTGCTCTTTTCTTTTGATTTGATGATTGAGATACTTGATTTCTGATTTAGTCCTTTTTGTTGCTGGTTTGCTAGTGGAAGAAGTAACAGGTTCAATGGCATGTTGATCCTGGGTGGACCAAGCTATGAGATCTGATTTTGCGAGATGAAATGAAGTGACTAGTTCAATAACATTTATGTGAGGGATGTCATCTTTGGTGACAAGAGAGGTCGAGCCTATAGGGTAAGCTTCGAAAGTGTTAAGATCTAGACTTGTCATAGAAGGACCAGCGTGGTCCACTAAAGCAATATGTGGATTAAACTCATCAGACCCTACGTGAGACTCATCAACTATGTCAGGTTGGTCACCATAAGTATGAACCACATCAACTTCCATATCCATTGTGGAAGATCCATCGGAGAGAGTATCCCATTCATATTCATTTGAATATATTGTTATGCTTCTACTGGGATGCTTGCACCAAGAAGGTCTAGGACCCTGAGAAGTAGAGGCTTCAGCGTCATTATTTGTGAGATCTCCTCTTTTCATTAACTATAAAACATTCCTACATTGCCAGCTTCTAGGTGTAGCAGCTTTAGCCATGTCCTCAGCAGGTATGTGTTCTTCTCCCCAAAGGAGTGAATTAGAAGGAAGATTGTCTCCCATTTGAGCCATAGTGTGTAGTGGTGACTCATCTGTATCTATGTCTAAATCACTAATCATGGGAGCATTTCTAGAACATGTAGGGAGGTCATCATCTGCACCATATCCTAGACCTATTGTAATCTTATAGGGTCGGCCATTAGTATGACTCAAAGGCTCAACTAGGGCATGTCCATTATCATTTATAGGTCCTTGACCTTGATAGCCCATTTTCTACAAAAATTTATAGCCTTTATCGTAATGCTTATGAGAAATAGGAGTAGCAATAGTGGTATTGTCTTCTTCATCTCTATAGATCCATTCTCTAATAGTTTGTTCTTCTCTTTCTACCTCTAGGGGTACAAACACTTGAACAAAATTACCAAAAATTGTCATGGTAGAAGCAGAAGGCTTCATCTTATCAGAAGGTCTCCCATATGATCTAGGAGTAGGCATAGCAGCAAGGGAATCCAGCCTGTATTCACCCATACCAAGACTCATCATCTTAAAAGTTTTCTCAATGGTGACCAAGGATGCAGTAGGATCATTAGAGGGTTTTTTGTGAGGAACAAACATTTCAGCAGCAGCAAGAGTATTGATAGCAATAGAATGATCCCCAGGAATCATAATTTCAGCTTCATTATGTGGGAATTTGACATAGTGATGGTATGTAGAAGGAACAGCTTTCATGTCATGGATCCAAGGATGACCCAAAAGGATGTTATAAGCAAGTGGGATGTCCAATACTTGGAACATAATATCTTTCATGACAGGGCCCACTCGGACAGGTAGAGTGACAAGACCTTTGGAAGATCTTTCAACTTCATCATATGCTTTTATAGTAATTTTCCGTTTAGGATCTACAGCAAATTCTGATAAACCCAACTATTGTATGACATTGAAAGAAACAATATTTAACCCTATACCATTGTCTATTAGGACTCAGTGGACTCAGGTATGGTAGACCATAACTTCAATGTCTAAGGCAAGATTGTGATAGTGGCTAAGAGATACATCATCTTCTGCAGAAAAGGATAGATAATGAGGTGATGAGATGTGGTTAACCATAGCCTAGAACATATCTGGGTCAATGTCATTAGGGACATTAGCTATACGTAGAGCCTTTTCAAGGATCTCCTTGTGCAAAGGGGATAGCTCAAGAAACTCAAAAATAGATAGCTGTGCTAGTGTCTGTTGCAACTGATGGACAAGATTATAGCTAGACAAAGCTGGAGGAGCTGCTGGTTTGGAAGATGAGGCTAGCTTGGGATCAGGTGTAGTTTTAAGGACCAGTTTAGTTTGCCCCCTAGTAACAACATTAAGTGCCTCACTTCAGGAAGATGAACTACCACGTGTTTGCAAGACCAGCTTTGGCATACCATGATTGGCTTTATTATCATCTTGAGCTCTCATCATAAGAACACTCTCAACGGGCTCTACCATGTTGATCACAAGTGAATCAAAATTATATGTATAGTTGATCTTAGCATCATGATTCTTCTGATGTGCTTGGGAGGTTTCACCTTTGTCATACTTAGCTAGAGGATCTTTGAAAGCCTGGTGATCAGAGTTTTTAACTAAGCCATCTATGAGAATTATGCCTCCATCAATGAGATCTTGTATAGCATCTTTAAGCATGAAACAATTATCAGTCTTGTGTCCCTTATTTCTATGATAGTGGTAGTAATAATCCTCTCTCCACCAATTAGGCTTAACTGGTGGATCATAGGGATGATTTTTCTTAGGAAGCGTAAGATAATTATTGGCAACCAAAGTCTTAAGAATCACATCATATGGTTTAGCCAATGGGGTATAGACCCATCGTCATAATTTCTTCTTTGGCTTATCAACATATTGAGGCTTAGGAGCATTTTGAGCATTGGTAGCCTCTTGTTGTTTTGTTATGTAAATAGCATTAGAAAGGTTGAAAGTAGGCTCTTTAGCTTTAGGGACATCTACAACCCCATCATTGACAACATACTTATTCCTATTCCAAGGTTTGTTCTTGTCTTTGCCATTGCCTCTAGTATCTTTATTAATAAAAATATCCCCCTTTCTTATGGCCACATCTTCAATCTGATATGCACTTTCAACCATGTCATTGAAAGAGGAGAATAGTTGTTTCCTTAGATCATAATATAGTTCTGGCACAAGAGTGTTGATGAAAATATCAATCTTTTCCCTCTCATCTAGCTGTCAAGGATATCAAGAATACAATGACCTCCAACATTGTAAGTAAGTGGCAAAAATCTCACCTTGATTTTTCCTTAGAGCACTTAGATCTATCATAGTGATAGACTGTTGGATGTTGTATGAATAATGTTGGGTGAAGCATCCAACCAACTCATCAAAAGTTTTGAGAGGGGGTGTCAACTTTGCAAACCATTCTAAACCTTTTCCTCTTAAGCTTCGAGCGAATAATCATAGCAAAAATGCGTCTTCATGAAGGAAGTCCATGCTAAGAGCATAAAAGTGACGCACATGGTCATGGGGGTCACCGTTTCCATCATAATTGTCATATTTGGGAACCTCAATATCCCTAGGAAATGGGACCATGTATAGACTCCTATCAAATGGAAGAGCACAAATAGATTCTATAAAGGGGACCTTTGGAGGCTCTCTTTCTATTACCATTTGGGTAAGGCATTGATTTGTTTGATGTAGTTCTTCCTTAAGGACTTCCAATTCAGTTGGTACTCTTTGTTGGACAATTTGTTTGACATCATAGCCGGGAGGAAGCTTGTATCCTCTAGAAGTCATATATTGGAAATATTAGTCTCCATTGCACTCTAAAAGCTTAAGCATCTTTCATTGGGAGTCCTCATCTTGTTCAAATGCAATAAGATCCTCACTAGAAATATAACCAAAAAACTCTTCCTCATGGTGAGAGGGAGGTGGTCTAGGAGGTGAAGAAGGTACAACAAAAGTTCTTCTCAGAGGAGATCTAGGTGGCATGTTGTTGCCATAGTTTCCATTAGTACCAAAAAGTGGTCTATGATCATAACCACTAATCTCGGGTTGCTCATGAGATACTCCTCTCATAGCCATGCATCTAGTAGCATCCATTTTGTCTAAACGAGCTTGGTTGTCCTTATGCTCAAAGTGTTCTTGCAAACTGCGAAACTTTTCTTGTTCAATGAGAGTGAGTGAGACACTATCTGTGTTTTTGGAGGACTTAAATGTGGAAAAGAGGAAGCCTCCTTTGTACCACGAGGTAGCCTTAGAATCTTCAGAGCTAGAACTAGCATTGCTAATAGGCACTCATGAGCGTCTAGTGGGAGAAGGTAACTATGTATAATTGAATGAAGGGTGACTCCCTTGTTCAAATTGAGACCAAGTTGTAACCAGCATGGATAAGAAATTTGTTCAACCAATAAAATGAGACAAAGTTTCTTAGATCTTGAGATAAGAAAAAGCCAATGATGATCACTTGTCGAGATAGAACAATAGAGATGGTTGGTCAAAGTGCTCAAGAACTTACAGCAGTCAATTGACACAAGCCTAGATGTGAGCAAGAAGCTTGATTAGAAAGTAGCTAGATAGGTAACTGTGTTTTGACAAGTGATCAAAAGTGACATTCGATAGGCTCAAATCAAATAGTTTTAGCTCATTTGTTTCAGTCTAGAACAATCCTAATCATGTAGGTAACAAACTAGCTTCAGATAAGAATAGAAAAAGACACTCTACAACAGGTTAAAATGCAAGTGTAACATTAGAATAACTTAGGATTCTTGGTTGAAGGTATGTGATGATGTTTCAGTATCGTATGACTCTTGACTAGTGAATGTGAAAAACTCAGTTTTGAAAGCAATTTGGTCAATGTTGTAGATTGCAAGTACAATTTATTGGTTTTGAGCACAATAATATCAGGAAGTAGACAAGTTTGCAAATAGTAGGTGATCAAACATGTCATCAAACACTTGTGCAAGAGAAAAAGCAACCTTGCCAAGACAAGTAGTTGGGATATCAAAATGAAAAATTCTATGAGCACTACTGCGATGTTTGTATGTTCAAGAACATTTGCACGGGTAGATCATAGCGAGAACACTTCAAGCACTTACTAGCCTAGAAGGAAAAAGGCTCAATACTTAGCAACTTGGCCCACACTTGATGTTCCATTGCCTCACACAAAGTGGTTGCCCATAATAGATGTTGGCTTTGTCATGGAGGTGTCAATGACACAACCAAAGGAACACAGATGGTGAGTAATCTTGGGGTGATCTAGGTTATTCCACTTGGATCAATCCTTGCACCAAGAAGCTAAGTGGTAAAATAAGGTGGCCTCTACCTATGGTTCTTAGTAAGGGCTTTTGTTCGTAGTACCCCTCTTGCTCCTCAAAAAGGACTAGGACCTCATGGCCACAAGAGTACCTTAAGCATTCTTGCTCAACACTTTCCTCATGGTCACAATCCCACAAGTACTCACATCAAGCAAAGACAAGCACTACATCTACCAAGGTTTTGTGTCCTTGATAGCCTTGAAATTATAGTGGGTTGGAATAGCTCGGTATTAGCTTGTCCCCACTTGGGTCATTCCTCTTGATTGCTCAAGAGCATACCCACTAAAAGATTCTAAAGATCTAAACAAAGAGTGGATCAACTTATGAGGTTCAAGGTTTTTGTTTCACCACAAGGGTGAAAAGCATACTCTCCTATCTCAAATTTTTCTCCCAAACACACCAAGAAAATGTTCAATTACCCTCTTTCTTTCAAAATCCAAAGATGAGTCAAGATTTTCTGGTTCACCACAAGGGTGAAGAGCATACTTCTACCACCCAAGAATTCTTACAATAAGATATTATGTTCCTATGAAATGAAACAACTAGTAATTTCCACACTTTGAAAATGAAATAAACAACAAGCACTTGATTGGGTTTTTATGCTTTGGGCAGCCCTACAAAAACTGTTAGTAGCCCTTGTGCATTTGAAGCTTTGACATGCATTCTTTTGGAAAAATATTTCAAGCAATGAGAGCACCTACAAGCACAACTTGTTAGCCCCACAATGGTTAGCACATCAAAAATCAGATAATCTGTAAGTAAAATAGCTGATCAAATGGAAAAATTTGAAAATAAAACCAACATGGTTGGAATAGGCTCAGAAAGAGCTTTCCAATGATATATCACAGGCATGAATAGAATGCTCATAGATGTGAATAGAATGCTCACAGGTGTGAACAGAATGTTCACAGGCAGCATCAGATTTCTTGTAAGTGGTGTTTCTCTTGTTTGCGCAAAATTGACGAAAAAGTGACACTGAAAATATACAAAACTTGATAAAAATGAAGAGAATGAGGCTCAAAGCCCCATGGTGGGTGCCAAAAATGTACACACTCAAATGGTGTAATTCTCTAAATCATTGCTTCCAAGAGAATCCATAGATTGGAAACCTTGAGAAATCGATTTAGAGCTCCCTAGGCATGGAGTGCAAGGGTTTTAAGAATGCTCTTAGCTAGAGCTATTAAGCCAATAACCTTGCTAGTAAACCATGCAATGGGAGATTCAAATGAAGACAAGGGCAAGAATGCCAATATCCCCAAGAATCAAATGGAAATGCAAATGCAATGCAACTATGCTAGAAACAGAAATGCAAGCTATGTTATGAAAGGAAATATGAAAGTATTACAAAGCCTCCTAATTAAGCTAGATGAATTAATCTAAAGCACAAAGGAAACTAAGCTAAATATGAAGCTATGAATGCCATGATAAATGAAACTAGAATAACATGTAGATGCAAAAGCCAAGAATGCTCCAAATCTTCAAAAGCTCTTAAGTGACCTAGAAAACCTACAACATAACATTAGCATAAAAAGTTGGGGCTAAGAATGAGAAGAGAGCTCTCCTTTTATAAGAAATGAGAAAGAATGGACCATGGAGATTAAGAGGCAAAAGATTTAATCAATGATGGAGCATCAAAGAGGAGCAATCCATGTGCACAAGTATCCTCTAATGAGAAAATAAGAGTTGACTTTTGTGTCCATATGAGACAAAAAGTGCTTTTTCCCTTTTTATAAAATAGGAATAATGCTTTATTTGTGCAACTTAGGATAAGAGGAAAAGTGGGGGCTTTTATATTTAATAAAAGGGGAGGGAATTCCTTTTGATTAAATAAAGACTTTAGGATAAGATGGTTAGCCCATAGAAAATAATCGAATAAATGATAGAACTAGGATTTGATCAAGAATAAGCAATTGATAATTTTGGCAAATAATGCTAGCAAGGGGCTAATAGTCTAGATGACCATTTTTGGGTGATTACAGTTTCATTATAAAACATCAAAAAAATAGCAAACTATCAAAATTTATACATACATTGATGAGTTTTGATTAAAATTTGAAAGACAATTATTGTATACATGATCACAAATTGTATAAACGATACAAACTCGTCATTTTTACAATGTAATATGATAAACGTTGGTCGTGGGTTTTTTTTAATAGGAAAATATCGTGTATCCAATACAAAATTGAATATCTAATTTCATAACAGATAAGCGATTAGGCTTGTGCATCGTAATTAGCTTTGGCCATATGTACTGACATCCACACCTACTAGAAAGTTAACACATTTTTTAGTTTATTTTTGGATGAGTGAAAAGGAGATTTTTTCACATCGCCACTTTTTGGCATACCATGATCCTGCACATACCCTATATTATTCCATACACTCTGATAGGTTGGACTTGAATATATGATTTAGTGGGGGTTGTCCAGCTTAGCTGTGATTTCTTGACCAAAGGTAGATGAAACACAATGTAGGGTAGAGATGTCCTCACAACTATTCAACATATAAAAGAATCAAATTCTTTATATAGGTTGGTCTGTCTTACAACCTATTATTTACAATCCTATCTTTTTTGTCCAATTCATTCCATATTGCAGTCATTGCAGGTGAGGTGGAAGTTGAAATATAATGACATCTCCAATATGGTAATCTTGAAGACCAACAATATTGTACTCAACCTTGCAACCATTATGAATTCAAACATTGCTCACTAGATAATTATGACTGTTATTAAAATAATCATCATTTTTCTTCCATTTTTAGGCAGTCCAACTTAGCTACTTGCAGCCCTTGTTATTATTGGAAAGTAATGTTTGGGAGTCTTTGAGCCAAAAACTAGCATTAAAGGTTTTTTTTGGAGAAATTGTGCATGTAGATTTGCATCGTTGGTTGGTTAATTTTAAGTTAATTTGAAGTTGGATTATAGAACTCCCTAATGCCAACTAAAATAGTTAAGAAGAATAAGATATTGGTTCTATGTTTCATTTTTAGTTAAAATTTTCCATTTTTATTTTTTCCTTGATATCTCTAAGCTTTAAATAGATTTACTAATTTATTTTTTCATTATTTTCTACATATTTATCTCAGATTATAAGCAATACTCAATTATAAATTACATAAAAAAATTTAAGTATCTAGAAGTCTTCGTAGTAGCATTTTCCTTCACATATTTCACTCTATAAATACGTAGGTTCCATCTAGGAAAAATTTGTAACCAAGAAGTTTATCTTTTCTATTTCAAGTATTTTTATGTTTTGTTTTTTCTCTAGAATATGGATGAATTACATGACCTGGTAATTTAATTTTGGAGTTTAAGTTACCTAATATTCTATAGGCAACAATTCAGTTCAAATTTTATTTTTCCTCAAGCTTGTATACCATTATTTAAAACAACATTTTTGGCAAGGATTCAAATAGTACAGTTAGTTGACAAATATAGATAAAACTTGAGAAATGTTAGGTCTCCCCTGTTACTACCACTTGTCTTTGGAAAATCCTTTAACAAAAAATTTGAGTACAATATTGAATATTGTTGTACCTAGGTATGTCTCATTTGTAGACCAACATTAGATTAAATTTTATCATGCATTTCAACTAATACTTCATACTTGAGTATAGATTTTAATTATTTTTTAATCTTTCTTTTTTTGCATCAAGATGAATCTATTTCCCACTTCCTTTGTGTCTTTTGGCCTTTAAGCCACACTTTTTTCTCTTGAAAGTCCTATTGGGTTTTTGGTGCTCAAATCAATAGATTATATTTCCTATGGACTTGCCAATCCAATGATGGGAAACCAAAGTGATTTGGCAAACTGACATGTTCAACAAAGCATAAGGTTGGAACCTTTGCAATTCTGGCTCTGCAGGACCAAGACTGGTGGGCCTATACCTCTACCAAATCTATTGGTTGAAGGCTTTTTATAGCAAATAGAAAATCTGTAGAACTTGGGAATTCTCTCAAGTTGGCAAGTGAATTCTTGAGATGAATGTGATTGTGAATATCAAAAATATAAGGTATTGAATGCTGCAAAAACTAACATACTTTGGTTAATTGCAAGAATGTTTGATAAAATATGTATAAAAGGAATGAATGTTGAATAGAATATCTCAAAACTTTAAACAATGAACCAAATGACTATATCCAATAATTGATAAGATCATTGCCTTGCTTCTACTTGGGCAATAGAGTCAATTCACTTTCAATCCTACGTACAACCTTACAGACAATTTTAATAACTTGTTATTAAAAAAAATACCATCATTTCAAGGGCTTCTATATGAATTATAATCAAAATATGAGTTTACATTCAATTCTATTGAATTTAACTCTACTTTGAGAGACCAATAGAACATAGAAAATTTTGACAACCAATCCTTTTATTTGATGCTCAAACTGTAAATTTAATTTTAGATTATAATAACATAAGAATTTTCACAATGAAATAAGCTATGAAATAGATTTATCCAAGGGACTAATTGAAAATAACTGAATACTTATTACCATAAGTGAGAGAAAACACTTATCTTGTATTGATTCTAAAAAATAGTACATAAGAGTTCATGTTGCAGTCCTTGATCATCTTCTATTCTATCTTATCTTATCTTATGTTTTGTTATCCTATCTTATGAGAGTCATTTTTTATTTTGGTATCCTCATTTATATACAAATGAAATGATGCAAACAAGCTTCAAATCAACATGACTCTTCATAAAGAAAAACTAATCATATGTCAACGGCTATAACTGCGAGATTACATAATGAAAATTTAGTAAACATATTAAAATCCAAATGCAAGTTATCTTCAATCTATAATTTATCCATTAGTATGCAGATGGTCATTTGGTTTCATAACTATGACTGTTGGCATTTAAAAAATTAGTTGAAATCTTATTGTACACACTTGACTACTAAGATTATATCCCTAGGAATCTATATCTATATTTATTTTATCTGGTACAACCATGTGGACTCTCTTCGTTGGTCTTCCACATAGTCTTCATCTTGCGAAGTTACACAAACTATCAGCGTAACCTCAGAATCCCCATATCCTAGTTGTAATTTTAACTACTGAAGTCATGCGCTAGCTTAACCATATGCATAACTTCATGACCTTTCTCTTTAACTGTGGACCTAACCTTGTAAATTCATGCTAACTAGCAGCCAAGTCATTTCATATCTTTGTAAACTTCATCTTAGACCGCCAACATAGCCACTCAATTCATGCTAACTATGTGTGTAACCTCATCGTAACTTCATGACCTTCATCTCAAACCACTGACATAACCATTGAAGTCACACACATTGTCAACCTGACCATTGTGTATCTTCATAACCATCTACATCGACCCTCCTTTTAGCCTTCCAAAGCTATGCAAACTATCACCCCAAACTGGTCATCAACCAACTAGTCAGTGTTGTCAATCGGGATTGCACCTCTAGCTTGATAAGAAATCTAGCTATCTTGTTGAAACATGGAAACTCTCTCAGGTGGTGGGTTTTCCTAAAATGAGATAAGAATCTCTAGAAGATAGGCTGGTTCCTAAGCAGTGATCACCTAAAACTAAAAGTGTATGTGGGGGAAAATGGATGAGAAAAATATTAATACCTAAATACTGAATGAGGTGATATATCATATAACTTGTATGTAATTTTAAATGAATAAAAATGAATGACAAAAGATACTGATGGCTCTCAATACTCATACAAACATGAAATTACAAAAATGATTCTATGAAAGGACTTGGAATCTATTAGAAATAGGAAATACTGAGAGGGGGGGGGGGGTGAATTAGTATTTCACAAACTTTTACTTTTACCCAATTATGGATATAAAAAATTAACTTGAAGCTTGCAAAACAAATTAAACTAAGAAAACTAAATAACAAGCATAGAAATAAATTAAATAAACTCATAACACCATGTTTGTTCTTGAGGAAACCCTGGTGGGGATGATACCCACAACTGATCCACTAATCAAAAGTATCTGGTTAAGGATGTTGACCCTATTAGGAGTTTGTTACATACATATAGTGTCCATGTCCTGGTTAAAGGACTCTAGGCCTTGTTAGAAGCCTCAACCATGTTAGGAGTTGGTATTACAAAATAGAATGCTTGCAAGATGAGCTCACTACCCAAACATGCAATGTACAATGATATCTTCAAATACAAAGGTAAAGTAGATGACCTTTTATTGCTACCAAATAGCTTTCCTATTCTGATTTAGCTTTCTAGGCTCTTCGCTTTCATATACAAAGTCTTCTTGATTTATTTCTTATAATATACAACTTCACATCATATTACATTACATTTTCTATTATGTCACTTCTATATCTTTTGCATTACATAGTTCTTACATATATACAAGTTATTACAATTACCAACTTCCAGTCGGCTTCCAATACATAAACTCTTTTCACAATATAAAACTAATTCATGCTATCTGAGGGTTAAAATCTAGGATGTCTTCCCTACATGGTTAAGTTATTATTTTGATAAACAAAATAATTCCTTAACTTAATATTCACATTTTGTCTTCTTGCTATGTTCAGGTCGGCTTCAACACTATCTCTGTAATTCTTTAATATCTCCTTTCATACATGTCGTACACACTTTTGCTTTCATATGTGGCTTTGATATACATAGAATTATCCATGTTCAAGTGTGCATGCACTGAACCTTCTTCTGTGAACATTGCTAATCAAAACTATCTCCAATTAGACTGTAAAATACTACTATACTTAGACAATTTTCACTTACAGTCATACAAAACTACTTTCTTCTATTATGCTATCATCATGGTTATTGTATGTTTCCATAATGACAAAAATCTGATATCCTACTTAGCCAAATTGCCAACAATCTCCCCCTTTTTCATTGGTGACAACATATGAGAAAATTGGCTAAGTCCCAAAAACTTTAAGATACAAAACTGTGGCCATATAAAAAAATTTGGATCTTACACAACTACTTATATCTCCAAAATATTTGTGCTACCCCTAAGAGTATACTTCATGCTATACATATAGTATCTATACATGCAATTTTCTGCTAATACTACTCCCCCTTTGACAATAATGATAGAGGTGTCAAAAACTTATGTCAAAACTATTTTACCTTAAGATTTTAAGATTGCCAGGCTGGAAGGCTTGCAACACAATCTATAAAAATAATCTTTAGGTTCTCTATCTACTTGTCCCATGACTTCTTCACTACTTCTAAAACACTTAGTAGTGCGCATAGGCCAAAAGATGCAATTTCACATGCCTTGAGGTTTTCATAATGAAATTTTCCATAAGATGTCTTTGAAGAAAGACATTCCTCCAACTGATTTTCAAGAATACTTATCTTCATTGAAACATGCTCTCTTAGTAGAGTGAATCTTTTCAATTTCTTCTCCTTCTCATCATTCAAAAGTCTTATATCATCAAATATTTTACTTGAATTCCTCTCAATGTTTGAGATCTTTACATTAGGTCTTGACAAAAGGTTTACTACCACTTGTAATTCTACCTCTTTTATCTTCATCTTCTTTTTTATCTCTGATATGTGGTTCTCTGATTTTGTACATTGAATGTACAATGCTTTTCCTCTTTACATACATCTTCTTAACTCTTTTATACAAATATCCAAATTGTCTATATCATTTCTGATATTTTGGCATACAACTTGAAATAACTGAGCATCATGAGCTATTTGGGCTTTTACTATGGCTATATCTGATAAATTAGTGAATTTTGTATCAAATTCTTTCATAACATCTTTAGATTTTCCTTGTGGTTCTACCTCACTTATTTGACTTGATATAATGCTTTGTAGTTTATCTGTTACCTCAAGTAACGTTCCTTCTAAGCTTTTCACCTTCTTATTTTTACCAATGATCTTGTTCAAAGATTAGATCAACTCTATTTGATCATCATCATCAACTTTCTATCCAAGGCTAGCAAATATAGATTCAATCTATGGTTTTTTTACTAATTATGTTGCTTCCTTAGGTTTGGGAATGATTTATGATTTCTTTTATGGAACTACCTACTCTTTTGTTGTTGCACCAATCTATGGTTTCTCTTTCTCTTCTTCCTTCCTTAGTTCATATTCTTCTTCCTCATTCACTACAATGTCTTGTTGCTCATCAACCGAATTTCCAACAATGTCTTCATGGTCATTGAAGAGATTTTCTTCATTGTCCAAAGTAATATTGGTTCCTTCAATGGTCATAGAATTTTCTTCAATATTAATAGAGGGTGGTGGTGTTGTTGATGGACCTGTCTGATATTTTTCTTCAACCACTTGATCAGATTCATTTATGTTCTCACTAGGATTGGAGGTCATAACCTTCACAACCGCTTTCTCTGTCTCTTTGTTTATTTCCTCATAGTTTCCTCCCATTATCAGTATGATTCTCCTTTTCTTCCTTAGATAAGTGCTAAGATTCTTCATGATTTCTTTGAAGTGTTCTTCATCTTTTATTTCACATAATTTCCTTACATATCTTTCTCTTATTCCATTGTCCTCTTATGTTTCTCTCTTCTTTTTGTTTACTAATTTCTCATACAGACTGTCAGGGATCTTGCCTTTAATGTCATCAAATTTCTTATCTGCAAGTATCATGTATATAAAAAATACATTATCTAAATTCAACTTCTCAAAATTATCCTATAACTCATAGTATTTATTCAGCTTAGTGAAATCACCTTCATTTATTATTAAAGGATTCACTTTTTCAATCTTTGGCTTCCATTTCTTTTTATTGCTTCATGCCTCTTCATCTACCTTAACCATTGATGATTTCCTTTGAATAGGGGTGAAGATGGTTTTCTATCTTTTACCCACACCACTTTCCATTTCCTTAACTCTTTTTGTTGGTGTAGTGGTGGAGGATCTAGTGGATTTCCTTACTTCTTGCACTTCCACTACTTTTGTCTCTTCCTCTAAATCTTGAATTTCTTTAGTAGGGGCTGCAAGATATGTTAAGGGTGGGACTTATAGTATCTCTTTCTATCATATATCCCTTATTGTTTTTTTGTCTACTTTTCTATGACAAATTCATGTTTTGTCATACTAGTTTCTTTAAGTATTTTCTTGATAGTACTGTCAACTCTTTTCTTAGCCATCTTTTGTGCCTGTAATGATTATGCAGAGTCAAAGTTCTCCTCATATGTCCCAAATCTAGGACTCTTGGTATCCAAATTACTCTTAAGTAATCTGGTTATGTATCCTTCAATCTCAACTTTAGAAACTTCATATTCAAGTGGATCTACAAATTCTATTCTACATTCAATTGCTTCAATGAAAGTAAAGTCAGTATCAACCTAAAAACATATCTCATCCTTGTATTTCTCTACAATAGCTAGTGGAATCCTTGACCTTTTCCTCATTTGATTCTAAAAATTCTTAATTACCAATGTAGTACTTTCATTTACTTTGTCTATAGGGTGTCTTAGTTGCACCTTGTTGATTATGTCCATAGTGTTCCTGTTATCATTCCAATCTTCTCCTATAGTGTATGGGAATCTTCTTAACAAATGAAAGGACAAATATGTGATCAGAGATGAGAATCTAAATTGTGAGTTCTTGGTTATCTTGATCTTCTCAAGGTTCTCTATCAACTAAATTCTTAAAATTTCACACATGTCTACCTATACTTTCTCAACACACATAAGATAAGTTGCATGTACCATGCCAGCTGCCATATCATCCTCTCTAGAACTTGCACAAAACTTTGAGGTCAAAATTTTGCACACATATCTAACATCATCCTGTACAATCTTATTGATAAAAATTCCTCTACCATTGTATGATGACTTGGTGTTATCCAACACTATTTTCTTAACATTTTTCTCATTAAATGGAATCACTCCAGATTTAGTAGACCAGTTACTTCATGAATAAGGTCTGTTGTGATATCAATGGCTCTGTCATCTAACCAAAACTTTCCATTGTTGATTCTACTCAGAATAATCTTAGTCCATTCATCATCGTGAAATTCATAATAAAGTGTATACTTGATAATATCACCCTTAGTTAAGTGTTCAAACCCTTGTTTGTATGACATATCCTATTTATATATCTTTTCATATTCCTTGATTAGGTTACCATCTCCTATGGTCTCAAACTTACATTTTAAATAGCTTATTATGTCTTCCAAATGCAAAACTCCATCTAGAACAGATGGTAAAGCTAAACTAGGGTCTTCTTCCAAAGGTTCTACTAGTTCCTTTTTCGTTTTAGGTATAACTGAATCCTTGATGTGGTGAACAAGTGATGCATCCATGATTATTATAAAAAACACAACTACTTGATAGTGATTACTTAGCAAAATACCTCAAGAATCGTGATTTAGGGCTTTGTGTAGACCTAGCAATAAATCTGTCTCCAAATCCCACAAACTCCTCTTAATCTCCACTAACTATCTCTCCTTATCACTTATAATCACTTGAATTATCAACTAATACCAATCATATGCTTTTATTCTTCAAATCCTACAAGATTCTGACATCGCATTAAAGTTTTTTGCCGCTTTCATACCAAAAATTTGTTCCTGGTTACCTACAAAACTTCATTTTCTCTATGTCTCACATACATTCATAAAATTCATGCACTCTTAACCATAGCATAATTACATCATATACTAGCTCATACTAACTTCGCAAGACTGAATTCAATCTATTCTAAATTCTATATTATTCTAATATTCTACTCTAATATTCATTAAATAATTACTTCAATTGCTTTGAGATGAATTAGGAAATGATTCACACTTACTATCAAGTACTTCACCTGTCTAGTTTCCTGGTATACTGAGTTTTCTCGCTTGATCTGTAGCTTTAACAAAGTTAACTTCTTCCAAGTAACTACAACATCCCTTCTGACTATTGTTTGTGCTTACATTTCTCCTTGTATAGTTTCTAGGATTAGTCTTTCTCATGTTGTTCATTCTACAAAATCTTGTTGTGTGACCAAATTTGTTGCATATCTAACAAACTACTCTATTGTTTTCATATCTTGGTCCTGTCTGACTGATTTGTGTTCTGCAATTTCTGGCAATATGTCCAATCTTGTTGTATCTATAACACACAACTCCACTCCTTTTTTTCATGTCTCCAATAGGTCTTGTATCTACATGGTTAGTATCTCTAAACATTCTACTACTATTATTATAATTAGATCTAGGTTTCTTACAATCAATAGCTCTATGTCCAAAAATATGATACTTATAACAATAACCAGAGATAGGTTTGAATTTCTTACTTGTACAATCTCTTTTTATGTGTCCAAAATAATTGCATGAAAAACATCTACCTTTGAATTCTCTTCGCATATCTTTAGGTGGTTCTTCTTCTTTAGGTGGATTAGGTATATCTTCTGCCTTGTTTGCTTCATCAGACTTCTTTTCATATTTTCTTTCAGAGTGTTCTGGATCTGGTTCTTTACATTCCTGAATCTTCTTAGGGAACTTTTCTTCAAGATATCCAAGACCATCTTTATCATAGGTTGGTTTCTGATAAGACATTTGTTCATCAATATTTTCACTTTTGGAATACAGTTTCTCAAGATGTTGTTTAGACTGAGTCAATTCTCCTTTCACAATTCTATTGTACTTCTCAAGTTCAGCATACTATAGATTTTCTTTCTCAAGTTCTGATGTTACTTTACTAATTTTAGACTTCAGATCTTCATTCTCAAATTTCATATTTGATTCATCTTTGTTGTTTTCATCTTTCAAGCTTAACTTTAGATTTACAATCTTTAAGTCATGTTTAAGGATCTCATTTTATTTCTTCAGTTTAGACACTTCATCACAGTCCTTGACTTGAATTGTAAGTTCTTTCTTTGATTTCATATCTTCAACCTTTTCTTTTAGTTTCTCAATGTAGTTTTTCACATCATCATATTTCCCTTTCAGAGTTTCTTTTTCTTTGGTAAGAATGTCAATCTGTTCAAGAGCTTCTTCAAGATTCTTCTACAATTGATCCATATACATAGTGATCTTACTCAAGCTGTTAGACTTTCTCTGAATAACTTTGTTTTGAGTAACTAAGCTCTGATAGCAATTGTTAGAAATGGGAAATTGAATAGGGTTAAAATGGATTCAACACTATTCAAATGTAAAGGGAAAAAGGGGGGAAATATGAGATCTATCCCCTAACCCAAATTCCCAATGAAGAGATCCAATTTGATCAACCAAGAGGCTAATACACAATCAAATCAATTTATGGAGAATATGGAAGAGAGAGAGAGAGAGAGAGAGAGAGAGAGAGAGTAAATCCAATATTTCCCTATTGAAGGAATTTTATGCTTGGAGTTTGAAATAATTGAAATACAAATACTAACCTCAAATTAGGGCAGATCTAGAAAATGTTAAATTTCAATGTCTGTGTGTACTTTTGGGCAATTCTAAAACTTGTTTTGGACTGGAAATGTTGAGATAGAGAAAATCTAGAAATCTTTCTCCAAGATGAGCTAAGGTTGGGTTTGACATACATAAAAGGTCAAATACTACATTCTTTATTTGAAGTCCGATTCGAATTATGTTCACAGATCTCAAAAGTTTGCTGAAAAGGGTATCCAAATTCACTCTCAGATCTAAAATTCCGCACCTATACCTGCAAGAAAATGGGGTTTTTTTTTGTATGGGGGGTTTGCCATGGTCAAACCCCAATTTAGGAATTAACCTTGAAATTGAATTGAAATATAGTGTGCATAAACAAAGTAATTGAAACAAATCACCTCGCTTATGTTGAAGTCCTTGTAGAGGATTCAAATCCACAAGTAGGAATGCTTCAATGTATGTACGATGAATGTAGGATGTCTCCAATCAATGGCATTTGATCTTCAACACCAATCTTGACTTGATCTTTGCATATGAGAGGGCTTGAATGAATGTGGAAGGATGGATCATCAAAGGGGGCTCCAAAGAGATTGAATCCTTCAATAGCTAACAATGGATCTCCTTGATGGATGAATGCTTGAACACTT
Source organism: Chamaecyparis obtusa (assembly GCA_027943335.1). NCBI lineage: Eukaryota > Viridiplantae > Streptophyta > Pinopsida > Cupressales > Cupressaceae > Chamaecyparis > Chamaecyparis obtusa. Next base: position 1,333,178 of record BSBK01007127.1, read on the forward strand.
GAATGCTTGAAGACTTTCTTGATCACCTTGCTTGAGAGTGCTTGATCTTGAAAACTTGATGTGATGTTCACACAAAACTTGATGATGAAAATGAGAGAGGAAGGCCTCCTTTTATAGTGAACTAGGGCACAATCCTCTAGAGGGGCCACCTTGGAGAATTAAATCCCAATTAGGTCCTAACCTTTAGAAAATATACCTATATTAAATGAAATTAAAGGATTTACCATCCCAAAACCTAAAATGCTTAACCCAGAGGTGGGAAAATAAATATCTCAAAAGCCTGAATCCCAAAAATTTTGGATTCTGGAAATTTGAATGAGGGGGGCAAAATCAAGGTTGGACCTGACCTAGTCAGGTTCAACATTGATCTTGACCTAGTCAGGTTCGAGCTTGATCTTGACCTAGTCATGATCAACCTCGAATTTGACCCTAGGCCCAGATTCAGTCAGAGCCAAGTCAGGAGGTCTCGGGGATGCCCAGAAACCTAGAAATGATATCAGATAGGGACACAATGTCAAGGATAGACATAAAATCCTATGATGACTATGATGAAAGCCATGAATACCTATTTCTGAATCCTACCTAGAAAATAGATCCATGGAAGAGGGAAATTAAGGAGAATCCTCGAGATCCTAATCCTAATTTCACCTAGAATGAAGAAATCAAGTGCAAGGAAGGAGTGGAAAGTGGGGAGAAAGCCAAATACATACAAAGACCTGATCAAGGTGCTTAACATGACCCCAAACCACTTACTCAAAGGGCTCAACACTCTTATCATGGAAGTGCTTCCATTTTAAGATGATACATAAAAATTGAGAGGGGGGCTGAATTAGTATTTCACAAACTTTTACTTTTTCCCAATTATGGATATAACAAATTAACTTGAAGCTTGCAAAACAAATTAAACTAATAAAATTGAATAATAAACATAGCAATAAAGTAAATGAACTCATAAGACCATGTTTGTTCTCGAGGAAACCCTGGTGGGGATGATACCCACAACTGATCCACTAATCAAAATTATCTGCTTAATAATGTTGACCTTATTAGGAGTCTGTTACATACATATAGTGTCTATGACCTGGTTAAAGGAATCTAGGCATTGTTAGAAGCCTCAACCCTATTAGGAGTTGTATCAACTTAAAATGGAAGCACTTCCATGTTAAGAGCATTTATCCCTCTGAGTGAGTGGTCTGGGGTCATGTCAAGCACTTTGATCTAGTCTTTTCATGTATCTGGTTGTGTCCCCCCTTGTTATGCTTCTCTCCTTATTTCCAACCTTTTTCGGGTAGTTTTCCTTGAGAATCTGGAGTTTTTGACTATTTGGGTCAAAGATGACTTGGTAGGGTCAGGGATGACCTAGACCTTGACCTAGGTAAGGGATGACCTTGACCCTAACCTAGGGTGGTGTCTACCTTGTCCTCGACCCTAGGTCCAATTTTTAGATTTTCAAGAATTACGGGATGTCAAATTTTAGAAATATTTCTTTTCCCGCTTCTGAGTTGGCCATTTCAGGTTTTAGAATGGTAAATCCTTAATTTCATTTAATATGGGTCCATTTCTAGGGGTTAAGGTTGTTAGAATAACTAAGAGGGGGGTGAATTAGTTATCCAGTGTCCCAAAACAAAATGTATAATTCTAAACTATTTCTTCAATTTCTGCTTATCGATAGACAATAATAAATTTCACTGTATGGAGTTTTTACCGATTACCAGTCAAATACTATAATAGTTACCAATCAAATCTAACATGTAACATGTAAATAATGATAACAAACAAATATCACAATCAACACATAACACAAGAGATTTAATGTGGAAACCCTGTAAAGGGAAAAACCACCTAGGACCGGCAACCCAAAATTGTTCACTCTTCTGAAGTGAGGTCGGTTAAGACCCAACCCTGTTAAAGGTTTACAAACACACTATCAGGTGTGACCTTGCTAGAGGATTTTAGACTAGAAGTTATCATCCAACCAGCATTCACTATGGGGTTGATAGGATAACAATGTTCATTCTATGAATGATACATCATAAGACTTTCAGAGTCCACTCAGTTAAGATATTTTGACTGTATACAATGGTTAAATATGTAACAGTAAATGACCTACCTTAATACAACTTCAATTACAGATTATAGATCAACATTTAGTCCATACAAATCCTTTTGATCAATCTTTCACTTCAGATTCAATACTATATCAACTTACTGTCTGTCGGTAACTGCTCTTTGTAGCTCGATAATTGTTCTACAACTTGGTTCTTAATAACCAGTATGATCATAATGCATGAAAACCTTGTTCACACGATATTCCTATAGCTTCTACTTCTTCTGGCGTCTCTCTATAAAGAAATTATGTTCTCTTATATAGACGGGTAAATCATTTTCTTTTCCACCATTAGATTTTGCCGCTTAACCACATTCATAGATTTTGCTGCTTCAAAATTTCTTGACACTTGTGTCAATAACATGTTTCAATCTGCTCCATTAGATCTTCCTTTAATTTCGGCAGCCGTCGATTTGTGTAACAAACTTTATCCATTACCTCGATGTTATACTCTTTCCAGCTCATTAATCTAATCGACTAAACTAATCATTTAATTCAATTTGTTTCACTCGGTTAACAAAGAAATGTGTTGGTGAACACTGCTCGGTTAATACTATGATCAGTAAACACTACACTCCATCGGTGTATACTAGAAATGCTTCATTTATCGACAACACTTCTTTGTGTCTTTCAGCTCTATACTTCATCATAGATAAATGCAACATAATAAAGTCAATACCATCAACTCATAGACTCATCAACAAGTTACTCAATGTGTTCCTTATCCTCATCTTTCCTCATGTAGATTTCTCTATTCTTCATCTCTTTCACCTTTCTTTAGATGTCTCGGTATAATAACCGACAAGATAAGTGTTGTCAAAATAGTTGACATTAATGACAACATAATACTAATTTAATCATATTACATATCTAATCAAAAAATCCTTAGTGATCTTGCAATCACAGATTCTTCAATCAGATTCCAAATTAGTTGTAGCTCAACAATCTCTCCCTTTGGCATTGATGGCAACTCAAGTAATATGAAATGTACCATACACATACCAAACATATATTCTACAAATTTGTGAACAAAATGTTGTAAGTCAAATAGACTTAATATGTTTAATCATTACATTACTAAACCAGCATTAGATAATACAACTTTATCATTCTATAGTTGTGATCTTTTAAGTTCTCCTGTTCCTACTTATGTTCTCTGTAATTGATCTTCAATACTCTGTCTCATTCAGATTGTCTCTCCCTTAGATAATTCTCGTCAGTGCTTGTTCCTTTTCATAGCTTTTTCCTTTTCATATTTTGTTCCTTTTCATATTATTTATCTCTCCCTTTGAGAGCAATGCCAAAGAAACAAATAAACAAACAATTTTGTCTTCCTCTATAACTCTGAATACTGATATCCCAATTGGTTTAAGTTCTTCAAACTTAATCACAACCTTGAACATGATTCAAAGTGTGAACTATGTTGCATCAACATGAATGATCTTCTAATATAAGTAGGCTGATGCAACAGCTAGATCACCTTAGTGACCGATAGACAAGGGACGGACCCCAAGCCTAGTCCTCAAGTATTCAAGTGTGTCCTTCGATAGACACTTTGTAAAAATATCTGCAATTTGTTCTTTAGATGTGACAAATTCTAACTTCACTTGCTTCTCTTGCACTTGTTTTCTTAAGTAATGATACTTAATAGATATATGCTCTGTCTTAGAGTGCATCACAGGATTCTTTGAAATATTAATAGCACTAGTGTTGTCACAATATATAATCACCGGGTCAGTGATTACCTCATTCATTCCTTCCAACACTTGTTTGATATATGCAATGTTTGAACAGTTAGTAGCAGTAGCAACATACTCTGCTTCAGCTGTAGACTAAGAAATACAAGCCTTCTTTTTACTTGTCCATGTTACAAGTCTTTCACCAAAGAAAAATGCTCCTTTGATGGTACTTTTTCTATCATCCACATTTCGAGCCCAATCAGCATCAGTGTAAACTTTTAGTTCAAACTTCCCTTCCTTAGGATACCATAATCCATAATTCTCTATTTTCTTTAGGTATCTTAAGATCCTTTTTGTAGCTATCATGAATGATTCTCTAGGATTAGCAAAAAATCTTGCAACAATACCCATAGCATGTGCTATATCAGGTCTATTGTGAACTACGTACATTAACTTACCAATCATGGATCGGTAAAGCATTTGGTTTACTTTTGTAGTTTCATCCTCCTTTGTCAATTTGCATCCAGTAGCCATCAGTGTTCCCATAGGTTTAGCATCTTCCATGCCAAATGTCTTAAGTACTTCCTTTATGTATTTATATTGTGTGATGAATATCCCATGACTCTACTAAATCACTTGTAGTCCAAGAAAGAACTCAATCTCTCCGAACATAGACATTTCAAATTCCTTTTGCATTTCATCAGCAACTACCTTGTAGAAAACATCTGAGCCTCCAAAAATAATGTCATCAACAAATATTTCAGCAATGATAATAGTATCATCAGTATCACCTTTCACATACAGATTGTTGTTTTCACTTGTTCTAACAAATCCAATACTTAACAAGTAAGTATGCAGTCTTTCATACCATGCTCTCAGTGCTTGCTTCAAACAATATAAAGCTTTATGTAATCTACATACCATGTTTTTATTGTCAGGATCAACAAATCCTTCAGGCTGTTCAATGTAGACCTCCTCTTCAAGTATACCATTTAAAAATGCTAACTTCACATCCATTTGGTAGACTTTGAAGTTCTTGTGTGCAGCATATGCAAGTAGCATTCTAACTCCTAATCTAGCAACAGGTGCAAATGTTTCACCATAGTCAACGCCTTCTTCTTGTGCATATCCCTTGCATACCAATCTAGCTTTATTTCTTGTGACTTCACCATTTTCTTTCAATTTATTCCTGTATGTCCACTTAGTACCAATAACATTCTTATCTTTTGGTCAGGGTACTAAGGACCAGGTTTTGTTCTTCTCTATTTTCTCTATTTCCTCCTTCATTGCATTAACCCATTCTTCATTCTCTAATGCAACTTTCACATTTTTAGGTTCAAATTCACAAATTAGACATGTACCTTGTCTTGTTTTGCTTCTATTTTGCATTCTAGCATGTCTGTCTCCAATGATTTGTGTCTCAGGATGATGTCTTGTAACAAAACTAGCCAGAACTTGATTTCTCCTTTCTTGCTCATCTTGTTCAGGGTCATTTTCTTGCTTGGTAGCTCCATCTTATTCCTTGGTTTATGTTGCCTATTGTCCTCCATTGTTTCCCTATTGACCAGTTGTTACAGCTTGTGGTGTCGGTAGATACTTTGGATGTTCAATGTAAGTGAATCTACCATAGTCTTCCAGTTTTTTTGTACTTTCCTCTATGTACTTTTCATCAAACTCATCAACATGAACATTAGTACTTTCAGCTATCTTATTTGTAACCTTATTCAAACATTTATATGCTTTACTTATAGTGGAATATCCCATAAATATCCCTTCATCTCCTTTAGAATCAAATTTGCCATTTCTTTCATCTTTCAAAATAAAGCATTTACTTCCAAAATTTTTGAAATAACTTATAGTAGGTTTGTGTCCAAACCATAGTGCATAAGGTGTTCAATTGGTGTCCTTTTTTAGTTGTACTCGGTTAAGAACATACACAACTATACTGACAACTTTCCTCCAATATGTCTAAGCAACATTCTTCTATATCATTAATGTTCTAGCACAGTCAATTATAGACCTGTTCCTTCTTTTAGCAATGCCATTTTGCTGAGGTGTCCTCAGTGTAGATACCTATCTTTTGATTCTATGCTCATTACAAAAATTAGTAAATTCATCAAAAATAAATTCACCTCCTTTATCAGATCTTAAGCATTTTATTTCTTTTTCGATTTCTTTCTCTACCTTAGCTTTATACCACTTAAACATTTTGAAAGCTTCAGATTTCTCTTTTAGAAACATAACAGTCATCATTCTAGTATAATCATCAACAAAAAGAATAAAATATCTATCACAATAACAGCTCTGAGTTCTCATAGGTCCACATAGGTCAGTATGAACCAACTCAAGTATCTTCTTTGTTGAATAGTCTTTTCTTTTAAAACTAGACTTAGTCATCTTACCTTTTTGACATTCCTGGCACATGGAATGATTAGGTTTTGTCAAGTTAGGCAATCCTCTAACTCTTTTCTTTCTACTAATCTTGATCATGTTGTCAAAGTTCACATGGCATAACCTTCTGTGCCACAACCAAGCATCTTCATCCTTTATTAAAAAATAAGAAGATTGATCCATATCAAGATAGAATAGATTACCTCTGGATTGTGTACCAGTTCTGACAAGTCTTCCTCCATCATCATAGATCTTCACCTTTTTGCTCTCAAAAGCCAGTCAGTGGCCTAAATTGTTCAACTAAGCCACACTTAACAAATTATAGTTCAATACATCTAACCAATATGCATTTTCACATTGTATTCTATCATTGATCATTAGTGAGCCTTTACCTCTTACCATACAAGATGCATCATTTCCCATTCTCATACTTCCTCCATTATATTCAACAAGATGATAAAACTTCTCTACATCACCAGTCATATGATGTGTATAGTAACTGTCTATGATCCATGTATAATTTCTACTTACTTTAGAGATCAGTGTTGTCTCTTCATGTTTCTCTTCTTCCTCTGAGTCATCTTTCATAGCAACAAATACAACTTCTATGTCATCATCAGAATCAAATTCAGTTTCAATATCTTTGGCTATGTAACATACCTTTTTGCCTTTTTCATCTCAGTTGTCTCTATTGTAGTGTTGGTAGCCTCTGTTGACTCTTCTCCCACAGCTTGCTTTAGATCAGTCTTTGGATCTATCATCATCTTTCTTCTGAGGAAATCTAGTAGTGATGTGACCAACTTCTTTACAATTAAAGCATGCTAAGGGTAGCTTACCTTTATACCTTCCCTTTCCTTTGGGAAATCTTCTAGCCATAAGTGCTTCAAGCTCATCAAGTTCATCATCAGTATTGTCATCACTATCACAATTCTTTTTATTTCTGCTACACTTTCCAATCTTCAAAGAAGACATGAAAGCAGATTCAACAGAAGGAACAACACTATTATCAAAGTCGTTTAATTAAAAGGTTGTAAGTTTACCAACGCTCTGATACCAATTGTTAGAATAAGTGAGAGGGGGGTGAATCAATTATCTAGTGTCCCAAAACTAAATGTATAATTCAAAACTATTTCTTCAATTTCTACTCATCGGTAGACAATAATAAATTTCATTGTCTGTGCTTTTTATTGATTACCAGTCAAAAAATATAATAGTTACCAATCAAATCTAACATGTAACATGTAAAGAATGATAACAAACAAATATCACAATCAACACATAACACAAGAGATTTAACATGGAAACCCTGTAAAGGGAAAAACCACCTAGGACCGACAACCCAAAATTGTTCACTCTTCTAAAGTGAGGTCGGTTAAGACCCAACCCTGTTAAAGGTTTACAAACACACTATCATGTGTGACCTTGTTAGAGGATTTTAGACTAGAAGTTATCATCCAACCAGCATTCACTATGGGGTTGACAGGATAACAATGTTCATTCTATGAATGATACATCATAAGACTTTTAGAGTCCACTCGGTTAAGAGATTTTGACTGTATACAATGGTTAAATATGTAATAGTAAATGACCTACCTTAATACAACTTCAATTGCAGATTACAGATCAATATTTAGTCCATACAAATCCTTCTGATCAATATTTCACTTCATATTCAATACTGTATCAACTTACTGTCCATTGGTAATTGCTCTCTATAGCTCACTAATTGTTCTGCAGCTCAGTTCTTAATAACTAGTATGATCAGAATGCATGAAAACCTTGTTCATGCGATATTCCTATAGCTTCTACTTCTTCTAGCGTCTCTCTATAAAGAAATTATGTTCTCTTATATAGACGGGTAAATCATTTTCTTTTCCACCATTAGATTTTGCTGCTTAACCACATTCATAGATTTTGCTGCTTCAAACTTTCTTGGCACTTGTGTCAATTACATGTTTCAATCTACTCCATTAGATCTCCCTTTAATTTCATCAGTCGTCAATCTGTGTAACAAACTTTATTCGTTACCTCATTGTTATACTCTTGCCAGCTCATCAATCTTATCAGCTAAACTAATCATTTAATTCATTCTATTTCACTCGGTTAACAAAGAAATGTGTCAGTGAACACTGTTCAGTTAATACTACGATTGGTATACAGTACACTCCATCGGTGTATACTAGAAATGCTTCATTTACCGACAACACTTCTTTGTGTCTTTCAGCTCTATACTTCATCATAGATGAATGAAACATAATAAAGTCAATACCATCAAGTCATAGACTCATCAACAAGTTACTCAATGTGTTCCTTATCCTCATCTGTCATGTACATCTTTCCTCATGTAGATTTCTCTATTCTTCATCTCTTTCACCTTTCTTCATATGTCTCGATATAGTAACTTACAAGATAAGTGCTATCAAAATAGTTGACATTAATGACAACATAATACTGATTTAATCATATTACATATCTAATTAGCAACTCCTCAGTGATCTTGCAATCACAGATTCTTCAATCAGATTCCAAATTAGTTGTAGTTCAACAATCTCTCCCTTTGGCATTGATGGCAACTCAAGTAATATGAAATATACCATACACATACCAAACATATATTCTACAACTTTGTGAATAAAATATTGTAAGTTGAATAGACTTAATATGTTTAATCACTACATTACTAAACCAACATTAGATAATACAACTTTATCATTCTGTAGTTGTGATCTTTTCAGTTCTCCCATTCCTACTTCTGTTCTCTGTAACTTATCCTCAATACTTTGTCTCATTCAGATTGTCTCTCCCTTAGATAATTCTCATCGATGCTTGTTCCTTTTCATAGCTTTTTCCTTTTCATATTTTGTTCCTTTTCATATTATTTTATCTCTCCCTTTGAGAGCAATGCCAAAGAAACAAATAAATAAACAATTGTTTCTTCCTCTGTATCTCTGAATACTGATATCCCAATCAGTTCAAGTTCTTCAAACTTAATCACAACCTTGAACATGATTCAAAGTGTGAACTATGTTGCATCAACATGAATTATCTTCTAACATAAGTAGGTTGATGCAACAACTAGATCACCTTAGTGACCGATAGATAGGGGACAGACCCCAAGTCTAGTCCTCAAGTATTCAAATGTGTCATTCGATAGAGGCTTTGTAAAAATATCTGCAATTTGTTCTTTAGATGTGACAAATTCTAACTTCACTAGCTTCTCTTACACTTGTTCTCTTAAGTAATGATACTTAATAGATATATGCTTTGTCTTAGAGTGCATCACAGGATTCTTTGAAATATTAATAGCACTAGTGTTGTCACAATATATAATCATTGGGTCAGTGATTACCTCATTCATTCCTTCCAACACTTGTTTGATATATGCAATGTTTAAACAGTTAGTAGCAGTAGCAACATACTCTACTTCAACTGTAGATTGAGAAATACAACCTTGCTTTTTACTTGTCTATGTTACAAGTCTTTCACCAAAGAAAAATGCTCCTCCGGTGGTACTTTTTCTATCATCCACATTTCGAGCCCAATCAGCATTGGTGTAAACTTTCAGTTCAAACTTCCCTTCCTTAGGATACCATAATCCATAATTCTCTATTTTCTTCAAGTATCTTAAGATCCTTTTTGTAGCTATCATGTGTGATTCTCTAGGATTAGCAGAAAATCTTGCAACAATACCCACATCATGTGCTATATCTGGTCTATTGTGAACTACGTACATTAACTTAACAATCATGGATCAGTAAAGTATCTAGTTTACTTCTATAGTTTCATCCTCCTTTGTCAATTTGCATCAAGTAGCCATCGGTGTTCCCACAGGTTTAGCATCTTCCATGCCAAATGTCTTCAGTACTTCCTTTATGTATTTATATTGTGTGATGAATATCCCATCACTTTGCTAAATCACTTGTAGGCCAAGAAAGAACTCAATCTCTTTGAACATAGACATTTCAAATTCCTTTCACATTTCATCAGCAAATGCCTTGCAGACAAGATCTGAGCCTCCAAAATAATGTCATCAATAAATATTTCAGCAATGATAATAGTATCATCAATATCACCTTTCACATACAGATTGTTGTTTTCACTTGTTCTAACAAATCCAATACTTAACAAGTAAGTATGCAGTCTTTCATACCATGCTCTTGATGCTTGCTTCAAACCATATAAAGCTTTATGTAATCTACATACCATGTTTTTATTGTCGAGATCAACAAATCCTTCAGGTTGTTCAATGTAGACCTCCTCTTCAAGTATACCATTTAAAAATGCTGACTTCACATCCATTTGATAGACTTTGAATTTCTTGTGTGCAGCATATGCAAGTAGCATTCTAACTCCTTCTAATCTTGCAAGAGGTGCAAATGTTTCACCATAGTCAACGCCTTCTTCCTGTGCATATCCCTTGCATACCAATCTAGCTTTATTTCTTGTGACTTCACCATTTTCTTTCAATTTATTCCTATATATCCACTTAGTACCAATAACATTCTTATCTTTTGGTCGGGTTACTAAGGACCAGGTTTTGTTCTTCTCTATTTGCTCTTTTTCCTCCTTCATTGCATTAACCCATTCTTTATTCTCTAATGTAACTTTCACATTTTTAGGTTCAAATTCACAAATTAGACATGTACCTTGTCTTTTTTTGCTTCTAGTTTGCATTCCAACATGTCTGTCTCCAATTATTTGTGTCTTAGGATGATGTCTTCTGACAAAACTAGCCAGAACTTGATTTCTCCTTTCTTGCTCATCCTGTTTAGTGTCATTTTCTTGCTCAGTAGCTCCATCTTGTTCCTCGGTTTGTGTTGCATGTTGTCCTACATTGTTTCCCTATTGATCGGTTGTTATAGCTTGCGGTGTCGCTAGATACTCTAGATGTTCAATGTAAGTGAATCTACCGTAGTCTTCTGGTTCCTTTGTACTTTCCTCTATGTAGTTGTCATCAAACTCATTAACATGAACATTAGTACTTTCAAATATCTTATTTGTAACCTTATTCAAACATTTATATGCCTTACTTGTAGTGGAATATCCCATAAATATCCCTTCATCTCCTTTAGAATCAAATTTTCCATTTCTTTCATCCTTCAAAATAAAGCATTTACTTCCAAAAATTCTAAAATAACTTACAGTAGGTTTGTGTGCAAACCATAGTTCATAAGGTGTTTGGTTGGTGTCCTTCTTTAGTTGTACTCGGTTAAGAACATAGACAGTTGTATTGATAGCTTTCCTCCAATATGTCTAAGCAACATTCTTCTGTATCATTAATGTTCTAGCATAGTCAATTATAGACTTGTTCTTTCTTTTAGCAATGCCATTTTGCTTAGGTGTCCTCAGTGCAAATACCTATCAATTGATTCCATGCTCATTACATAAATTAGTAAATTCATCAGAAATAAATTCACCTCCTCTATCAGATCTTAAGCATTTTATTTCCTTTCCAATTTCTTTCTCTACCTTAGCTTTATACCACTTAAAAATTTTGAAAGCTTCAAATTTCTCTTTTAGAAACATAACAGTCATCAGTCTAGTATAATCATCAACAAAAAGAATAAAATATCTATCACTAGAACAACTCTGAGTTCTCATAGGACCACATAGAACGATATGAACCAACTCAAGTATCTTCTTTGTTGAATAGTCTTTTCTTTTAAATCTAGACTTAGTCATCTTACCTTTCTGACATTCATGGCACATGGCATGATCAAGTTTTGTCAAGTTAGGCAATCCTCTAACTCTTTTCTTTCTACTAATCTCGATCATGTTGTCAAATTTCACATGGCATAACCTTCTGTGCCACAACCAAGCATCTTCATCCTTTATTAACAAACAAGAAGACTGATCCATATTAAGATAGAATAGATTACCTCTGGATTGTGTACCAGTTCTGACAAGTCTTCCTCCATCATCATAAATCTTCACCTTTTTACTCTCAAAAGCTAGTCAATGGCCTGAATTGTTTAGCTGAGCCACACTTAACAAATTATAGTTCAATCCATCTACCCAGTATGCATTTTCACATTGTATTCTGTCATTGATCATTAGTGAGCCTTTACCTCTTACCATACAAGGTGCATCATTTCCCATTCTCATTCATCCTCCATTATATTCAACAAGATGATCAAACTTCTCTACATCACCAGTCATATGATGTGTATAGCCATTTTCTATGATCCATGTATCATTTCTATTTACTTTAGAGATCAGTGTTGTCTGTTCATGTTTCTCTTCTTCCTCTAAGTCATCTTTCATAGCAACAAATACAACTTCTATGTCATCATCAGAATCAGATTTAATTTCAATATCTTCGGCTATGTAACATACCTTTTTTCTTTTTTCATCTTAGTTGTCTCTGTTGTAGTGTCGATAGCCTCTATTGACTCTTCTCCCATAGCTTCCTTCAAATTGGTCTTTGGATCTATCATCATCTTTCTTCTGAGGAAATCTAGCAGTGATGTGACCAACTTCTTTACAATTAAAGCATGCTAAGGGTAGCTTACCTCTATACCTTATTTTTCCTTTGGGCAATCTTCTAGCCATAAGTGCTTCACGATCATCAAGTTCATCATCGGTATTGTCATCACTATCACAATTCTTACTATTTTTGCTAGACTTTCCAATCTTCAAAGAAGACATGAAAGCAGATTCAATAGAAGGAACAACACTGTTATCAAAGTTTTTTAATTCAAAGGTTGTAAGTTTACCAATCAGAGTGTCAAGAGTAAGGTTGGATGTAGCTCTTGTTTCATAAATTATAAAAATCATGATTGCATAAACTGGTAGCAAAGTTCTGAGAATCTTTCTTATCACTGTTTCATCATCAATTACTCCATCAAATGCTCTAATAGCATGTACCACCTCTTTGAGTCTATTTGAATATTGTACAATGTTCTCACCTTCTTTCATTCTCATATCATCAAATCTGCCTCTTAGGCTTTCAGCTCAGGCTCTTTTGACATTCAGATCTCCACTGTATATTTGTGTTAATTTATCCCACATTGCTTTGGAATTTGTGCATGTCTTAATATCTTTAAATTTAGTGTCGGTACAGGTAGTAACAAGTTCCATCATAGTAACATTGTGTTCATGCTTGTCCTTCAGTTGATCAAGATTTAAGGGATCAAGAGTTAAGGGAACACTCTGATACCAATTGTTAGAATAACTAAGAGGGAGGTGAATCAGTTCTGAGAATCTTAGCAAAGTTTTGAGAATTGTTAGCAAAGTTCTGAGCATCTTGCTTATCACTGTTTCATCATCAATTACTCCATCAGATGCTCTAATAGCATGTACCACCTCTTTGAGTCTATTTGAATATTGTACAATGTTCTCACCTTCTTTCATTCTCATATCATCAAATCTGCCTCTCAAGCTTTCAGCTCGGACTCTTTTGACATTCAGATCTCCATTGTATATTTGTGTTAATTTATCCCACATTGCTTTGAAATTTGTGCATATCTTAATATCTTCAAATTCAATGTCGGTACAGGTAGTAACAAGTTCCATCATAGTAACATTGTGTTCATGCTTTTCCTTTAGTTGATCAAGAGTTAAGGGAACACTCTGATACCAATTGTTATAATAACTAAGAGGGGGTTGAATTAGTTATCCAGTGTCCCAAAATAAAATGTATAATTCAAAACTATTTCTTCAATTTCTGCTCATTGGTAGATAATAATAACTTTCACTATCTGTGCTTTTTACCGATTACCAGTCAAATACTATAACAGTTACTAATCAAATCTAACATGTAACATGTAAATAATGATAACAAACAAATATCACAATCAACACATAACACAAGAGATTTAATGTGGAAACCCTGTAAAAGGAAAAACCACCTGGGACTGGCAACCCAAAATTGTTCACTCTTCTAAAGTGAGGTTAGTTAAGACCCAACCTTGTTAAAGGTTTACAAACACACTGTCAGGTGTGACCTTTTTAGATGATTTTAGACTAGAAGTTATCATCCAACCAGCATTCACTATGGGGTTGACAGGATAATAATATTCATTCTATGAATGATACATCATAAGAATTTTAGAGTCCACTCGGTGAAGAGATTTTGTTTGTATACAATGGTTAAATATGTAATAGTAAATGACTTGCCTTAATACAACTTCAATTTCAGATTACAGATCAATATTTAGTCCATACAAATCCTTCTGATCAATATTTCACTTCAGTTTCAATACTGTATCAACTTACTGTCTGTTGGTAAATGCTCTCTGTAGCTCGGTAATTGTTCTACAGCTCTATTCTTAATAACCAGTATGATCAAAATGCATGAAAACCTTGTTCACACAATATTCCTACAGCTTCTACTTCTTCTGACGTCTCTCTATAAAGAAATTATGTTCTGTTATATAGATGGGTAAATCATTTTCTTTTCCACCATCAGATTTTGTCGCTTAACCACATTCATATATTTTGCTGCTTCAAACTTTCTTGGCACTTGTTTCAATAACATGTTTCAATCTGCTCCATTAGATCTTCCTTTAATTTCATCAGTCATTGATCTATGTAACAAACTTTATCTGTTACCTCGATGTTATACTCTTGCCAGCTCATCAATCTTATCGGCTAAACTAATCATTTAATTCATTCTGTTTCGCTCTATTAGGCCCATTTTCTGTCATTGCAAAATCCTTTGAAAATGGCCTATTTTCTTACAATTTCTCTTGAAGTGCCTCGGCCCTGTGTTCTTCAGTGTGTCAGCTTGCTCCTGTCCAGTTTGCATGTGTTGATTCACAAAACCCAAAAAGTTTTTCAAAGTTCTAAGCCTGCTGTAAAAATTGTCAAAATCTGCCTCAGTGTCGAAAACCCACAGTGTTTTCAAAAAAGTGCATGATGTTTTCGGTCTATGTGTTTTTGACCTACGTTGTTTTCGACCTTGTGCTTCCTACTTTGTGCACTTATCTTTTGGCGTCAAAAACTCTGTGTGTTTTTGGTCTTCCACTGTGTCGAAAACATTGTGTTTTCGACCTCCTAGTGTGTGTGTGAAAATTGTACCTGATCTGTAGACACAACACTCAGTAAAACATTAGAGGTTAGTGATAATCAAAATTGTGAAAAATTAAAATCTAATCTAACCAAGTGATTTATTGCCTTCTAATAGGTGCGAGATTGATGTTCTCAGATTGTAATTGAGATCAGTGACCTAGACGACACCTAAATGAAGGATTTGAATGCAAAAGATGGATATGAGATTGAATGCAATTAAGCTATTTTTTTTTTGGATTTTATGATGCAATAAGGAATGAAAACTTGATATGAATCTATGCTAGATGAAATTGATATGCTATGAATGCTATTGAAAATTGATATGCAATGCTAATCTAACAATGATATGCAATATGAATGCAAAAATAAGATTGATCTCACAAAGATGTCGATTCGCAAGAGCTTTGATTCTTCAATTCCAATTCTCCAGCGTGATTGTGCAAAAATATGAGATGAATTATGAAGAGCTGAGCCTTGTTTTTATAGAAATTCAAGGCTTTAGAGGTGCATGGATAAAAGCCAGAAATCACTCAAATAACTCAGCTTGATTTTTGAGTTATTTTTAAATAAAGGATAATTAACTCATAAAAATATGCAAAAGCTAAGTTTTAACTCAAAATAGAGTTTAGCTTTAATTGATAATTGATAGTTGTCTGCTTTTATGGTTGTGCATATTTTATTTATGAATTAATTTAATAATAAAGTGATTTATGCTCAACTTAACTGCTTTTTGAAATAAAATAATTAATTTATGGGTTAATTAACTATTTTATCAAACTTTTATTAAAAATTATATTATTAAATAATGACAACATGCTTTAATTAATTAAATAAGAATTTAATCAATTATTCATAGGATATTGGATTTATTGTCAAAATTAAATAATACAATTAATAATAGATAGAATTAAATTTAATTAAACAATTAAGTGGCAAATATTAAATCTAATTAATTAAATATGAAAATATTCAATTAATCAAACTTTAGGATAAATGTGATTTATCGCCAAATAATTATAAAATTAAAGATAATTATGATGATTAGGAATATTACTAGGAATATTCCCCGATGCAGAATTTAAGATAATCAATTATGATTCGATGATGTTTAGATGTGCCTTAGATTAGGACTTTGATGTCGATTTCGTTTGATATTGAAGATGTAGGAGATTAATGAACTTATAGCCCATTTTTGGGGTATTACATTTTTCCCCTCTTTGAATTACTGTGCGAAGCGCAGTGGTTCAAAGATAGTCTGTGTTTGATAAAGATATGAAATTGATGTTTGAAATTGATAAACCGATCTCAAGATAGAAACCGATTGAAAGATATTGAGATAGGAGCTGATTGATATTGATTTGATATGGAGATAATAGGTCCTGAATGACCAAAGATAATGTTCACTATAGCAGCAATGAACCGATGATTGTGAAAAAGTGTCAAAACGCCTGATTCCAAACTTTAGGATTGCTAAGAAGTGAGTGACCGGTTCTAGACTCGATTGTCTTAGCAGAACTAGCAGGTATCACATCCAAACCCTTCAGTTGCCGAAGAACCAAGGAAAGAACACTATGATCTAATGGTTGCAAAAATTGATACAGTTTACAAGATTAGGAGAATACCAGATTGATATGGATCTTGATGAATCTGATATGCCCCAAGTGATGATAGATTTGCCCCGAGCGATGAGGACTTTTGATGAATCAGCGACTAGACGTGATTGTTGTCTTGATCACTGATGAAAGATATTGATAGATTTGATCGATAGAATTTGATTTACAGACTTTGAATGATGTGCAATACCATGCCCCCTTCGGGATGAAAATTGAAATCTGACAAGAAAAGTCAGCGTTGATAGTTTAGAAGCATGTTAATTGATTTGAGAAGTGGTTAAAACACATCCGGGAACACATTCTACATCGTTTGGAGGTCCAAAAGACCAAGTTTGACTAGGTTTGACCATGAGTTGACCATGGTTGACCAAGTTAAATTTTTGATAGTTTGATGGAAGATAATCAGTTAAGTTGAATTTTAGATTTCTGTGATGATTGAAGGTCGATTATGCAAGCAGTAGACCGTCCTGGTCCCAAAAATTTTAAATCGTGATTTTGACATAATAAACAATCTCAGATTTCAATTTTGATCCCGAAAAAGGATTCAAAACGTTGAAATTAGCCAGGGGTGCAATTTTCATGGAAAATGGAGCACTTTTAAAAATTAAGTCGAAAGCTATATAAGGCTGGAAGGGTCATTTTCAATTCATTTCAACCCTTTGACTTTAGAGATTCTATGGAGCCCTCTGAGCGAGAAAAATGGCAGACCAGCGAGAATTGAAGGTACCTGTGAGTTCGCATCATTTTGAGCACAGCCGAAGACATGACAGACCTCAACAGTATGGACATCCAGTAGGTGGACCTTTATTCCCCTCTAAAAATGCATGTTTTTGATGATTTATAGCATTTTAAAAAACTTTCATTAGCATTTTAAAAAACTTTCATACGCGTTTTTAGCTTTAGAATTTCACATGTGTAGAAACTCGTACGAGTCCCAGTCCAGACTCGTACGACATTTCATTTGAATTTATATTGTCATTTCAACCACACCCAAGTGTCGTATGATAGGGACCCTTGTGTCGTATGACATTTCATCGGGTCCCTCGAAACTCGTACAAATCTGGGCGAAGTGTCGTATGACTACGGATTGTCATTTGGTCTATTGTGGAATGTCGTACGATATTTGATGCCAGTCTGGAATGTTGTTTAAAAAACAGAGTGTTAAAAACTCATTCTTATGTCAAAAATCTAACTTTTCTCATCCTTCTGCCTGATTGCGGACACTTTGCCCCACCTTCTGAAACTTTAAAAACTGTGTCATTCTGATACTTTTGGCCTGATTTTGAACTGAATTTCTAATAAAACACCTTGTTTCTATATGATTTAGGTCACATATCCCGATGTACATGTTCGTCATTCTTATCCGGCCACCCAGAGATTGTGTGTCGCCTTGCCAGACCCTATGAGGGTTCATCTTGCTACATGTGGTTTTGAGCACTTGATACATTTACCCGAGATTAGGGTAAATCACGGCCTACTGGCTGTGCTGATAGAGTGATACCATTCTGAGACACAGACCTTTCACCTACCGATTGGAGAGATCACTATTACACCAGAGGACGTGTATAGGATCCTTCATATTCCATTTCATAGTCCTCGTCAGCCTGAGTATGTGAGCGGAGGATCTACTGGTCTGCATGCTTTCAGATGAATGTTCGGTGATGATACCTAGCTGACTGGGTCTATATCCTGGGAGACACTTGTGCAGAGATATGGGCAAACACATCGTCTAGAGTGTATCATTGCAGGGATGATTGGAGAGTTGATTATGCCTGGCCGTTAGCAGAATGGCTTTTTGATGGGATGGGCACCTATGGTAGCACTTTTGATGGCTACACCCACTAAGCTTGCTTGGGGTCAGTGTCTGCTGGCTCACTTGTATTTCGAGATGCACGAGGTCATGTATCAGGACTGTAAGACATTTGCTTCAGGAGCGTTGGTACTGCAGATATGGGCTTGGGAGCATATCCCAATTTTGAGGCCAGTTTTTCAGACGCAGAGGCAGCCACAGGACCCTGTCATTTATGCTTATGCCAGCTATGTCACACAGGTTCACATGGGACACATCGAGTACTTCCGCCGGTGTTTAGATGATATGACCTTCGTGATCTGGAGGCCATATTTATAGATAAAGGCCTGGCCTACTGCGAGAGAGCAATTTTCATTCTTTTTCCAGAGCAGGATACTGATAGGACGGATCTCCACCGTCTTGGAGAGATTTTTGATTACTAGAGTCTGGTGTCAGTATGGACGTATTCAGGATGTCCCTCAAGAGTATACTACTTATGCCCACATTGTGCATGAGATAGGGCTCAGATGGACACCACGGCTCAGTTATGCTTTATGTGCTAATGAGTACAGTCGTATCATTGGGAGAGACTGGGAGTATCACCCAGAGGTGGTGGATGCAGGGGTTATAGATGCATATGTGGCATGGCGTGCTGATCACCAGACTCACTAATTTTTTGGTCCTATAGAGCTGATACCCTCCATGGAGGAGGCTATGGATGTTACAAGGGCTCC
The DNA here is from genome assembly GCA_027943335.1 of Chamaecyparis obtusa. NCBI lineage: Eukaryota > Viridiplantae > Streptophyta > Pinopsida > Cupressales > Cupressaceae > Chamaecyparis > Chamaecyparis obtusa. The sequence continues at coordinate 1,352,503 of BSBK01007127.1, forward strand.
TATGAGAGTAGGACCGAGACCACAGGTGGTACACCCTACTCCTCTGAGATAGAGATCCATGGCTCCCTCACAAAGAGCACCAGGACATTCGAGGCCTCCGTGTCCTTCTACATCTACAGTGGGTACATCTTTTGGGACATAGAGACGGACCAGAGGTGAGAGTGGTACACTGGGCGGAGTAGGATCTGCAGATGATGTTCTAGGAGCTGAGCAGTTTACAGGTGGTATAGATGTGGATGACACATTTGATTTGGGTGATGAGGTTAGACGCCGTAAGGTGCACAAGGTTAGCACTTCTTCACAGGTAGATCAGCCAGCACAGCCAGCTCAGGACACAGATATGCCAGCAGCTGATGCAAAGCCTACAATTCCTCTTACTTCGGCTGAGATTATCAGACGGCTTAGAGTCCAGGTCCAGGACCTAAAGATAGAGAAGGCCAGATTAGAGGAGAGGCATCGAGAGGCAAATAGGCAGTGTACAGAGCAGTGCGCAGAGATGCAAAGATTATAGGCAAAGGTGATTCATCAGACTGCGCAGGCCTCATATTATGTTTTTGCTTACTATGCAGTAGTCCCTGCTGCATAGAGAGTGCCCACCTATTCTCAGTACATGGCAGCATCAGAGGGAGCTAGGGCACCGAGAGTGGAGGCGATACCAGATGGACCACCTCCTCCTCCACTAGATGCAGAGGAGCATGCTGATAGTTGATTTCTCTTCTCATCTGTTACTTTCTCATTGATACATTATTGTGTCTGATAGCTCTACAGAGCTCATTCATTTGTACCCTGTGCCAGTAGTGCACCCCTGACTATTTGAGATTTTTGATATATATATGAGATCGATATTTTTGGTTGTGACATCATGTGTACTTGTCATTTTTGTTATGTGTGATGATATCATGTGATGTTAATGCTATGAGTAGTGTAGAATGTATGTATGGATCAATGCAATGCAATGATTTCTTTCATATGTATGAATGTTATGCAGATGTAATGATTATGGAAATATGTATGTTTATGCAATGGATGTAAATGTAATGCAATAAATGTTTATGATTTGATATGTAAATGCAACGATATACATGATATGTTTTGCAGGTTGATGAAGACAAGTACTCAGTCTTATGTCAAAAAGATGGTTAACCCAAGAGGATCATTGCTTGCGATTCTGTGAAGAGATCTTCGAGTTAGGTTCAGCTCTTGTTAGATTTGAAGATGTGAGTGGAAGAATTGTTTAAGCATTGAAGTTCATTTAATCATTGTGAGATCATGCAAATATGCAAAATGCAAAGAGACATGCAAAATGAAATGCAACCTAAGACCTAGGACCTACTCACTGATCATATGTCAATTTGTTATCATCATTGAACTTTTAGGTAACCGGATAAATCAATACAATGCCCATTAGCCATGAAACCATAGACATATGAATATTGATTTGTATGCACAAGAATCAATACAACACCCACTAGTTATACAACCATGGACATATGAATATTGATTTGTTTTCAGAATGTTGGATTAGATATACGCACCAAGGCACAAATGCCAGGATGACCTGAATATCATGTCCATTTTGATATAGCAATTTGTACAAGCATCAAAACATAAATGTCGTGATGACCTGAATATGCCTTGCATTTAACATACACATCAAACAATCAAAAGATCATTCTAAATCCAGTGTGAATTACCCGTAGTGACCCTTTATCGTTCACCTCCTTAGGCAAGATCGCGTTTCACAGTAGGAGAAAGAATTTACTTCAAAAAGATAATAGTTAGATCAAACTTCCTTGAATTTTTTGGGTATTAATGGTCGAGGTACGCATGGCCATCCAATTTGAGATAGAGGCTCTTATAGTCAGACACCATTTCAATCCAGAATTTCCAAAGTTGTTAGATTTTCACATACAAGCAGAAAACAAAGAAAAGATTATGCCCCCAGTCATCACTCTCTAAATCCTATAAAGGACATCATCGAAGAGCTCGAAAGGACACAATATGCAAAAATCTCAATGCGAATCAGTAAGCATACAAAGAGATTAAAGCATGTAAAAAGCATAGATTGTTTTTAGTTTGTTTTCATGTTTGATTGTTGTAGATGCAAAATCCTTTCTGGAGACGAGACTGACTGACTGACTCAACTTGAAGCTTCAAAGGACTTTGACTGGATATGATCTATCTAAGATACATTGAAGGCCATAGGATATGATATTGATTGCCCCCAAGTGTTAAACATTGATAGGATACAGACGCTTGAGCTGGTTGGTGTACAGATCGACTTATTGAAAATTGGAAATGTTGAAACAAATCGGGAGATATGTACAAACTAAAGCAAGACTGAAAGTTGGGAAAGACCAAGATTGTGCTGATAGATGGAGCATTTTGAAACAAGTGGCACCCGTTTGCCAGGTTTTCACCATCTTGGCAGAGAGTCTATTTTTGCTACCAAGGTGCCTGTTTCCAGGTTTTTGCCAAGGCACTTTTTTTTTCTTTTTCATTTTTTTTGTGTTTTTCATTTTTTTGTACTTTTGATATTTTTTTATTTTTTTTGTGAATCATCAAGGCGCCTATTGCTAGGTTTTCACCAAGATGTTCATTTTTTCAGGACTTTTTCTGATTTTTAAGATTTTTTTTCAGGACATTTTACCATAGACTGAATGCCTTAGGCATAGAATTTCTTCAGATGGAGAATGTTGATTGGTTCTCAGAGCTATTCTCCTTCAGTCGTTGAGAGTTGATAGGCACTAGAGCTAAAAGTAGCAGTGATAACAAAGGGACCCAGCCAATTGGGTTCAAACTTCCCCTTGCATTCTCGATGGATTGATTTTTAGGATTTTCTCTCAACACTAGATCACCAACCTGAAATTCTCTGTGTCTGACTTTCTTATTGTAGCCTCTAGACATTCTTTTCTGATACACTCTGAGATGATCATACGCTACTTGCCTACACTCATCTAGTAATTCAAGTTCTTGTAACCTAGACACTCTGTAGTCTTCATCAGTGACAAGTCCATGCATTCTGATTTTGAGTGATGGGATTTCAACCTCAATAGGCAGTACCGCTTCAGACCCATAAACTAAAGTGAAAGGTGTAGCCCTTGTAGGCATTCTGATACTAGTTCTGTATGCCCAGAGAGCTAGATTGATCATGAGATGCCAGTCTCTTCCTGTTTTATTCACTGTTCTGTGTAAAATTTTTAAGAGATTTTTGTTTGAAGCTTCAGCTTGTCCATTCCCTTGAGGATAGTAGATAGATGACCAATGTTGAGTAATCTTGAATTTGGCACATAAGTCATCTAGGTCCTTATTTTTGAATTGTCCCCCATTATCTGTGACTATGGAATGAGGGATCCCATATCTGCAAATGATGTAGTTCAGGATGAACATAGAGATTTGTTTCCCCGTTGCTTGTGTTAGAGGAACTGCTTCTACCCATTTTGTAAAATAATCTGTAGCTATGATTATATGGGTATGTCCATTAGAAGAGTGTGGATGGATAGCACCTATGAGATCAAATGCCCATTGTTGAAAAGGCCATTGTGCAGTAAAGGGAATTAGATCTCTCCCTAAAGCATGAATCAAGTTGCCATGTACTTGACACTGTTGACAGTTTTTAGCAAATTTAATAGCCTCTTTCTCCATTTCAGGCCAATAGTACCCAGCCCTAATAAGTTTTCAAGCTAACATTAAATCGTTCAAGTGTGACCCACATATACCCTCGTGGACTTCCTCTAATGCACATTGAGACTCTTCCCATTCTAAACATCTAAGTAGTGTACCATCTAGACCTCATTTGTACAGATCATTACCAATGATGACATATCGGGATGTAGGATCGGATAAGGTTTTGTTTCTCAAAACGGTTAAAGGACTCAGGGATGATTTGGTCATGGAGATAGGAGAATAGATTTTTTTAGTGAGATGAGTCATAACCTACAATAGTGCAGATCATGCGGGTTTCAGGGGAGTCATATGCAGGATAGGATAGGGCTTCCACCAGGAACTCGTAGCTTAGCTCATGTTTGAGCTGCTGTAAGAGAGTAGATAGTGTCGCCATTGCATTGGCAGCCTTATTCTCCGTTCTAGGTATTTTCTCAAATGTGATAGAGATGAAGTATTTCTTTAAATCATCTACCATTCTCTTGTAAGGAATGAGCTTTTCATCTTTGGTTTGGTACACATCATTGACTTGATGGATAACCAATTGTGAGTCTCCATGGATGTGCATCTCTCTAACTCTCCACTATATTGCCATTTTCATACCATTGAGAAGTGCCTCATATTCAGCAATATTGTTTGTGCAAGGAAAATTTAGTCTGAATGCTTTGGGTATTGAGTATCCTTGAGGAGTGATGAACAATATGCCTACTCCAAATCCATTCTGTGTGTAGGAGCCATCAAAGAATAACCGCCATGCTCTAGAAGAGAGGTGCATGATAGAGGAATCAGGAAATTCTATTTGCATGGGTGTATCATCAAACACTGGTGCTTCAGCTAATTGATCAGTAATGACCTGTCCTTTGATAGCTTTTCTTTCAACATATTCAATGTCAAATTCGCTCAAGAGCATGACCCATTTAGCTAGTCTACCTATGAGGGTAGCTTTGCTTAGGAGATATTTTAGTGGATCAATTTTAGCTACCAAATGAGTGGTATGAGCTAACATGTAATGTCTCAGTTTCTGTGATGCAAAGATCACAGCTAGACATGCCTTCTCTATCATTGAGTAGTTCTTCTCATAGGCCACTAAAATTTTGCTGATATAGTAGATGGCTCTTTCTTTCTTGTTCTCATCATGTTGTGCTAGCAATGCCCCCAGTGATGTATCTATTATAGAGACATATAATATTAATGGCTTCCCATGAATAGGAGGCATCAAGATAGGAGGATTCGAGAGATAATTCTTGATATGATCAAAATTCTTTGCACAGTCTTCATTCCATGTAAAGGTCACACCTTTATGTAATGTCTTTGTGAAAGGTTGTGATATGTCAGCTAACTGTGATATGAATCTCCTGATAGATTGCACTCTCCCTTGCAAAGTTCACATTTGACTGATATTCTTGGGAGGTTGCATCTCGATGATAGCCTTGACTTTAGCCAAATCAACTTCAATACCTTTCTTTGATACTATGTATCCCAGGAGTTTTCTAGAAGTGACACCAAAAGCGCACTTCTTAGGATTTAGTCGGAGACTAAATTGTTCCATTCTGTCTAGGATCATGCTCAAGTCCTTTAGATGTTCAGTTCTGATCATAGATTTTGCTAATGTGTCATCAACATAATCCTCCATTGTTCTATGCATCATATCATGAAAAATAGATGTCATTGCTCTTTGGTATGTAGCTCCCACATTTTTGAGTCTGAATGGCATAGCATTCCAATAGAAGGTTCCCCACGCACATGTGAATGCAGTTTTCTCTTGATCTTCTGGAGCAATTTTGATTTGGTTATACCCAGAAAAGCCATCCATTAAGGAATGCATTTCATAGCCCGCAGTCATGTCCACTATCATATCAATGTTAGGCAGTGGAAAATCATCCTTAGGGCATGCTCTATTCACATCTCTAAAGTCCGTGCACACTCTGATTGAACCATCTGGTTTTGAAATAGGTACAATGTTAGAGATCCACTTAGCATTGTCTATGACACTGATGAATCCAGCTTTGAGGAGTTTTTCTAGCTCTGCTTTGACTAAGAGTGCCACATGAGGATGCATCTTTCTCAATTTTTGTTTGACTGGTTTTACCCCAGGAGCAATGGATAGATGGTGCATAATGAGATTGGGATCCAATCCTGGCATATCTAAATATTTCCATGCAAAATTGATCTTTTTTTCTGATAAGAATGTAGTGAATTTCTGTTTCTCTTCTTCTGATAGAGATTGTGCTACATGTACCAATTGTGGTTCCTCTGTTGTACCCAAATTGATGGATTGAGTGGGTTCAATCAGAACTAGAGATCTATCCTGTAAATGACTTAGAAGGACATCAAATATCTCATCCTTAGGCACCTTAGAGAGGTTTTCACCTTCAGATACGTCTTTTCTTTTTACTTTTGTAGGATCTGAGACTGCCACAAAGTGGTTTTCACCCTCAGAACTCTTTTTCTTTTTCTTTTTATTTTTTTGACTAAGATATTTGATGTCTGACTCGGTCATGCTGACGCTCCGTTCACTGATGGAAGTCCTCATAGGCTTGACTGCATTGAGGTAACAAGCAAGGGTATCTCACTGGAAAAGGTGTAAACACCATGGCTTGGGTTTGTAGAAGTTTGGTCGATAAGATTAGGGCGTTGGATAGTCAAAGTGGGAAAGGCTTGGGATATGGTGTTCACGGATGGGGATATGTCATCATTGGTCCTAACCCGATGCTCAAGTTCAAAGGTGATATTACAGCTCAAAATGTTTAACTCGTGAATAGGCTCAATGTTATCATGGGAATCCTCTTCAACCATAGGTGGATCAGACACGTTAAGTTCATTATTTCACTCTAGACCTACATTGGGTTGAGATACATATTGGTGAATAACATCAATATATTTCTCTGTGATAAGCTCATCTTCTTCTGGAATGGCACCCCATTCATAGTCATTTGACTCAGCTTCTGATTCAGGATCTCTAGGAAATCTTAGAAAATGTGTGAAATCAGGATGAATACCCCAAGAAGGATTACCCTCAGTCTCTGACTTGAATTCATATTCATGGGAATCAGTGTCAGAATAACTACCCCCTTCTTCTTGATCAGTTTGATTGCCTTCAAGATTGGTTGGTTCTTGTGGTGCAACCATCTCTTGCGCTACAGTAGGTTCTTGTGTGTTTACTACATTAATTTTTTTGATAGGATCATCTTTACCATCAAGAAGATCTTTGATCTCTTTAGGCAATTTTTCATAGGGGATGAGTTCTGAACTATTTGAATCATCATCTAAGGGTTATGTCTCTTCTTTCTTGAGAAGGGGTTCTCCTGGTGCAATTTGTTCTATGACATGAGAACAACCACCTTTGAGATGATAGGGTTTCTTCTTAAAGCCTAAGCCACCAGTATCTTTGTTGGCTCTACCAATATGTGAAATGGGTGTCACAAGACCCTTTCCTCTAATTCCTAGAGGTCCTTGACTGGAATATCCCATCTTGGCTATCAATTTGTTCCCTAGACCATATGAATTAGAAGGGATTGTAAGTGTTATAGATTCACTAGGTTTAACAATTTTAGATTCAGAATCCTCTTTGTATAACCATGCTAGCACAACTTCATCCTCTTCAAATTCTTGTTTGGATACTTGCTCCGCCACAAAATTTCTTTTGTATGCTTCCATAGGTTCCTTAGGTTCTAATTTAGACTACTTCAAGGATTGTCCATATGACTTAGGTGAGATTGGGAGAGATGTCAGAGACAAGACTAGCTCTATAGTGTATTCTCCCATCCCATTTTCTTTTATATTGATCTCTTTAGCAATGTCTTCCATCTTGGATGTGGAAGCCACATTTTGTTGCTTGATGGAAGATTCTCTGTTATTGGGAACAAGCTTATCGGCACTTTCCTTCAATGTATTGCAAGTTGTACTCAGATCTACTGGGATAGTAACTTCTACCCCTTCATAGGGAAATTTCAAGCATGGATGGTATGTAGAAGGAATAGCTTGCATTTCATGTATCTAGGGTCTCCCTAGAAGGATATTGTAAGCTAATGGTAGATCAAGCACCTAACATGTGGTATCTTTGATGATCGGACCCACTCGGATGGGTAAGACAATGGTGCCTTTAGAAGCTCTTTCTTGTTCGTCATAGGCTTTTATGGTGATCTTCTTTCGAGGATCAATAGCCATCTCTGAGAATCCCAACTGTGTGATTAAGTTGTAAGAACAAATGTTGAGGCCTGCACCCCCATCTATCAACACATGTTTGACTCGACGGTTCTGGATCAAGACTTCTATGTGTAAGGGCTGATTATGTGGGTGACTCAAAGAGTTGTCATCTTCCTCTGAAAAGGAGATATATTGCAGAGATGTTAGATGACCAACCATAGTCTGGAACCTATCTAGATCTAGATCATCAGAAACATTAAAGCTGAGAAAAGCTTTGTATAGGATATCTCTGTGAGCTGGAGATATTCGAAGTAACTCAAACATAGAGATTTTGGCATTGGAATGCTGGAGTTGTTGGATGATGCTGTAAGATGTAGGTCTTGTATCCTTTGGATTGGAAGATTTCAAGGAAGCATTCTATTTAGAAGCAGATGTGAGATTGAAAGGTATCTTAGGGACATTAGATGAACTTGGTGTTTGTCCTTTCAGATGATCCTGAGCTTGTGATCTGGTAACCGCATTAGCTAAGGAATGATTTCTATCTCTTCATACAATCATGATGACATTGCAGCTCTCAGAGAGACATGGTTCAACCATATTGATGACAGCATTGTTTCCAGGGTAGGCATAGTTGACTTTTGCCCCCATGTTAGGCTGAGAAGTGGAAACTCCCTTGCCATGTTATGGAAACAGTTCTGTAAATGTTGTGTGATCATTATTGCTGGTAGGATTATCGATCATGATGTCCCCTTGATCTATCAAGTCTTGAATGGTATGCTTCAAGTGGAAGCACCCATTAGTTTTGTGGCCTTTAGTCCAATGGAAAGCATAGAATTCATTATCTTTCCACCAATATGGTTTTGGATCCAAATCAGGGTTTCAGATTGGTGGTAAAGAGATCATGTTATCAGCTATCAGGGTTCTCAGGGCAGATTCCAAAGATTCTCCCAAGGGAGTAAACTTTCATTTATTATCCCATCGTTTGAATGGCTTCTTTGGAGATGGTTCAGCAGATTTTTTCTCTGAAGCTTCAATGGCTTTGGTGCCAAGGGTGAGATTGTAGGCTGGTGGCTTTGATGGGGTTTGGATAGTGTCAACAACACCATCAGAGATGATACCTTTGTTTCTATTCCAGCTCTTGTTTTTATCTTTTGAGCTAGATCCAGATTCAGACTTGTCCTTTTGAAGTGTGATTTCTCCTTTCTTGACAAGTACTTTCTCAATCTTGATTGCATTATCCACCATTTTATCAAAAGATACATGATCTTGCATTTGTAATGGATAGTTGAGCTCTGGAACAAGGTTATTGATAAAGATTTCAAGTTTCTCCATTTCGGGAATTGGTCTAGCATATAGAGAAAACTTCTTTCACCACCTCTTGAGAAAAGTTAGGAATGATTCCCCTGGATATTACTTGAGGTTACAGATATCGATCATGGTAATCGGATGTTGAATATTATAGGAATATTGTTGATAAAACAATTTAATCAATTCCTCAAAAGTTTTGATCGTAGAAGGTAATCTCGAAAACTATTGAATGGATGCTCCTCCCAAGGATCTAGGAAAAAGATGCATCAGATAGGTCAGTTCATGCATGAATTCCATGGAGTGCATACAGAACTCTCTGACATGATCTTGAGGATCAGAGTGTCCATCATATTTGTCATACTTTGGCATCTCCACTCTTTTTGGTAATGGAGGCATATACAAGTCTTTGTCAAAAGGGAAAGGACAAAGGGCCTCCATGGAGAATTCTTTGGGTTCCTTCTCTTTCTCAATTTTATTCATTTTGACCTGCATAGTGTGTAGCTAGTTCATTATGGCCATCATCAAAGTTTCTTCCTCATGCATGATGATATCTTCAACATTGAAGTGAGGAGGAAGTTTAGCTCCTTCCTGGTCTAATTGCAAAAAGTATGCCTCTCTGTCTACTTTCAAGAAATGCCTCATCATTCTCTTGAATTCATCATCATTCTGACATTGATGGATTTCAGAGGGTGTAGGTTCTTGGTTGGCATTATGTTGAGAATGGTGTCCCCAGGATCCTCCTCCTAGAGAACCATGGTTTATCCCTGCTTGAGACATGGTAGGAGTTTTTGGGCTCCTTGGAATAGATTGAGGAGGAGTTTGTTGATTACCTTTGTGAGTTGATAGAGGAGGTATGTAACCAGTTTTCAATTAAAAGTTACCGAGACCGTCATCTTCATAGATACCTGACTTGATGAGTTGTTCAAGAGTTGGACCTGAGGTATTGGTCAAAAGTAAATTCTGAGATGTTTCTTCTGATTTCTTGTGTGAAGAAGCTCTGGTCTCCACCATTAACTTTGAATGAAACAGAAGAAAAGGATGAAGACAACTGAAGATTGATTTGATTCAAGAAAATCAGATGACATAACCTTGTCAAGATTATGATTGTTTTGAATATCTAATGAGACGTGGGTGAAGGATACTATGCCCTAGATGTATGGGACAGATCACCCAAAAGATAGCGGACACGAGTTCTCAACACTTAGTCTATTTTTGAAGATTGATTGATTGAAGATTGATAGTTATGACAAGGTTTTGACACGAGATAAAAAGGACTCAAATTGATCAAATAGAAGGCTAGATCAGATTCAAAAGATCAATCTCAGAAAATGGTAGAATGCTCAATAGCTACTGCTCTATTCTTGACACAATGATATTTTTGACAGATTCTGGAACTAGGCTGGAAACATTGGATATCTTGCAATTTGACAATTTCTGACAACTCTCTCAAATTTTTCCAAACAACATTCGGCAGACTCGTACGACACTGGGTAGTCTGTGAAATGATAGTTTCTAAACTCGTACGACAGTTGGGTAGCAATGAAATGATAGTTGACAAAACTCATACGACAGTTGCTAATAGGGTTTTGACTTTCTTGAATTTGCTAGTTTGAAAACTTGTACGACACTTGGTGCTCAATCATACGATACATGGGCAATACTGAAATGACACTTGACAAAACTCAGATGAATTTTGACTTCCTGAAATGACTTTTGACTCCAGAAAGAATTTTACGTCAAATTTTGCAAAACTTAAGGTTTTCAGTTTTGGATTGTTTGCAAATTGTACTATCCAAATTTTGAAGGTTATACCAGATTTGATCATTTTTAATAGCCAAGCAGATAAACAAGTGCATAGAACAGCAAGCAAGTGATTCCAAGCACATCTAAAAACAATGAACAAGGGCAAAAGCAACCTTGCGCATGAACAATCAAGTGACCAAATTGTGCTAATCCCTGAGAGTACTAATTGTGTATGTTCTGAAAAGTTTTGCAATAACACACATATACCTAAGAATGAAAAATTGGCCTCTCTAGGGTTTTTAGTAATGGTTTGACTCTGCAACTTTTATGATTCAAAGGGGTGAACTCCAATCCCGGTGCACCAGGGTTTTGACACAGTCTAAGAACTTAATCTTCAAGAGCTGCTAGGGAGATCTGACAACTCAACAATGAACCATACCCATGGAGATTTCTTCCACAAGGACATTTATATAGCAGCTGTCACTACCACGTCTGAAATGGCTATGATCGCTTGAGGTTCTGTCAATGCAGTTTTCCCTGTGAAGGGATCATCCACTATGGTTAACCCTCTCTAAAGGTGACTCACAGATTTATACCACAAGGGGACTTGGCTCCAGATTCAAGGTTTTGACACCTCTTCACTTTTAACCCAAACAAAGCAAGCAGATGAATCCGACACGCTAAGACAAAGTTTGTTTCACCAAGGTTTGTGATATCAACTCCACGTGATCTATCAACCTCTCCGGGGAGAGAATGTATCAATCAATAAGAGAAGATGCACTAACCAATTTTGATTCACCAAAGCTCATGATATCAACCCTACGTGATCTATCAACCTCTCCAGAGAGAGAATGTGTCGATCAATAAGAGAAGATGCACTAACCAAGCTGAATGTGAAACACACTAAGTATCCTCCCTACCTACAAGGATTCTATTGTCAAGAAAGATTTCTCTAGGAATCCAATCTCTCAAGAATCACGAATAGTGTTCATAGGGCCTAATTACTATGTGAGCACAGATGTATGGTCCGAAAGCAAATCTACCAAAAGCATCCAAAAAGTAGAAAGAGGAACACTTAATGCTTAAAGCAAATATGAGATGAGTCCACAAGGTGGAACACTTAACACCTCACACAAGCTAAAAATGAGTCCACAACTTAGAAAACAAGTGAGTTCCTAAAAGCACAAAAGGGTTGCCAAGTGGAACACTTAATGCTTCTATCCTGTTGACCCCTCCCCTTTATGGTGCTGAGATTGCAACCACAGGGCAGAAATGAGGGGCCGATGGATTAGCGAGTCCGATAACCCAAGATAGCAATCAAGATCAATCACAAGTATTCTAAGACTACTTAATGAATCCTTAAGGGATCACAGCCTAGTATCAAATTATGCAAGTGTGTAGAAATAGATCAAAAGCATGAAAAGATGCACACAAGCTTGACACGTGAGAGATTTATTTTAAGTCCAAATTGAAATGTTTTCAGAACAAGGAGAATACCTTGTGATCCTCGCAACGCGCTTAGCAGATTTTACCTAATTTTTAGTAATTCTTGCAATTTTCCCAATCAAAATCAGCAAAAATCAATCAGAAACAATAAATTTCAATTGTTAAAGTTAGCTGTCAGTCAAAATCCAAAAATCAAATCTGACAAATTGTCTGCAAAAATGAAACAACAATTGAAATCTGGTACCAAAACTCGTATGACAGTGGGTATGCTCCCAGATGACAGTCCAGAAACTCGTACGACACTAGGTATGATACCATATGACAGTTGAGCTCCCAAATGACAGTAAGTATGTGATGAAATGATATTTGATAAAGTCAACTGTCGTACGATAGTGGGTATGCTCCTAGATGACACTGGGTGTTCGCTAAAATGACAGTCTGCAAAACTCGTACGACACTTGGTGTCAGATGAAATGATAGTCTGCAAAACTCGTACGACACTGGGTGTCTAATGGAAATGACAGTCTGAAAAACTCGTACGACACTGGGTGTCTGATGAAATGACAATCTGCAAAACTCGTACGACACTAGGTGTCTGATGAAATGACAGTCTGCAAAAATCATACGACAATATGAAAACTTGTACGACAATTGTACGGACCGAAATTAAAAATCACACTGTACGGACAACTTTGATAAAAAAAGTGCCAAAAAAAAAAAAGATTTCTTTTTTGCAGGCAAAAAAGAAACAAAAAATAACGTCCTACTGAGAATACCACCAGAACAGGCAACAGCAAGGGAGTTCTAATAGAGAAATGATAAAAGATTGATAGAAATGAAGGGAAGCCCATTTCAGGGCCCCACAGTGGGCGCTAGAAATGTGTGTGTGAAAATTGTACCTGATCTGTAGACACAACACTTAGTAAAACATTAGAGGTTAGTGATAATCAAAATCGTGCAAAATTGAAATATAATCTAACCAAGCGATTTACTGCCTTCTAATAGGTGCGAGATTGATGTTCTCAGATTGTAATCGAGATCAGTGACCTAGACGACACCTAAATGAAGGATTTGAATGCAAAAGATGGATATGAGATTGAATGCAATTAAGCTATTTTTTTTTTGGATTTTATGATGCAATAAGGAATGAAAACTTGATATGAATCTATGCTAGATGAAATTGATATGCTATGAATGCTATTGAAAATTGATATGCAATGCTAATCTAACAATGAAATGCAATATGAATGCAAAAATAAGATTGATCTCACAAAGATGTCGATTCGCAAGAGCTTTGATTCTTCAATTCCAATTCTCCAGCGTGATTGTGCAAAAATATGAGATGAATTATGAAGAGCTGAGCCTTGTTTTTATAGAAATCCAAGGCTTTAGAGGTGCATGGATAAAAGCCATAAATCACTCAAATAACTCAGGTTGATTTTTGAGTTATTTTTAAATAAAGGATAATTAACTCACAAAAACATGCAAAAGCTAAGTTTTAACTCAAAATAGAGTTTAGCTTTAATTGATAATTGATAGTTGTCTACTTTTATGGTTGTGCATGTTTTATTTATGAATTAATTTAATAATAAAGTGATTTATGCTCAACTTAACTACTTTTTGAAATAAAATAATTAATTTATGGGTTAATTAACTATTTTATCAAACTTTTATTAAAAATTATATTATTAAATAATGACAACATGCTTTAATTAATTAAATAAGAATTTAATCAATTATTCATAGGATATTGGATTTATTGTCAAAATTAAATAATACAATTAATAATAGATAGAATTAAATTTAATTAAACAATTAAGTGGCAAATATTAAATCTAATTAATTAAATATGAAAATATTCAATTAATCAAACTTTAGGATAAATGTGATTTATCACCAAATAATTATAAAATTAAAGATAATTATGATGATTAGGAATATTACTAGGAATATTCCCCAATGCAGAATTTAAGATAATCAATTATGATTCGATGATGTTTAGATGTGCCTTAGATTAGGACTTTGATGTCGATTTCATTCGATATTGAAGATGTAGGAGATTAATGAACTTATAGCCCATTTTTGGGGTATTACACCTAGTTCCCTGTTTGCTAGTGTTTTCTCTAATTGCGCAGGTGCGATGTTTGGTGGGGCCTAGTTCTTGCAGGCTCTATGTCACTGATTGTTTGGGTTTTCTAGCGGTTACTTTTTCTATGCAGTGATCTGGTGACTATGTAGTCACATGGTCTCTTCATCCCTGGTGGTTTGTGGCTAGCATCCAGCGACCCAGCGAGGGGTTTGTCGCGTAGTCATCAAATGCCTGACAGTCATGTGGCGGTCATTGTTTTGCTTCTGCATGGTTAAAGTTTGGTGAGGATCGGCGGTTGTCATATGTTTGCGTGAAAAAGATGCAAGATGTTTAGCCTTTGCACTTTTGCGGCATCCTTCAGTCTTCTTTGTGTGGGCGTGACAGGTGGCTCCTCCTAGTTGGCCATCGCATGGCCGCATGTCAGACTTTTCTAACATGCGATCATGCGACTGCCTGCCACCTGTCCATGTGGTCCCTGCTCTTTGCTTTGTTCAGCTACCTAGTAGTTTATTATTCATTCAGTGACCTGGCGACTGGCGGTTATCTTTGGTCTCCTGATTCTGGTGGTCTAGCGGCTGGCATCTTGCGACCTGGTGACTGTGTTGTCATGCAATCTCTTCTCCTCTAGTGGTTAGCAGTTAACATCCAGCGACTTGGCTGGCAGTTAGTCACGTAGTCACTGAATGTTTGGTGGTTGGTTTGTGGGTCCCAGCTCTTTTCATTGCCTGGTGTCAGAGATTGTAGATCTACTGTCGGTGTATGATCTCAAGGAATATTCTTAGCCTTTGAGATCATGCACCATCCATCAAATTTTATTCATTGGCCGACAGGTGCTAAGGTGGCATTGCGGTTGCAGAGTTAGAAGTAGGGCCATTGTCGGAGGGGTTTGTGACGAGGATAGATCTAACGGTTGGCATAAGTTCTCATGGCATTTTTTAGAGTCATGAGATCTTATGCCAGCCATTCATTTTCAAAGGGCTTGTGAAGCGTGGGTCCTATGGCAGGTGACTCAGCGGTTGCAGCGAATGGGGATATGACGTGTGGCGTCTAGCGGGCCCAGGTTTATGGTGTTGTGACTGGTGGCGTCATTCATCATGGTTACAAAGTTGAAGGTGGGTCCATGGTTTGGTGGAGTGAATAAAGTTTAGCGGCCCGACAAATTTCCTTCTTGTCACGAGTTCGCGGGATGATTTGGCAATGGTGCTTTTCTTTCCGTGAACTGGCGAAAATCCTTTGTCACCAATTCACCAGATGATTCAATGTGGGATTTTTCAGTGCGTGCGTTCATGTGTTCATAGAGTCTAACTATGGTTAGGCTTTTCATTTCGTGATTGGGATTTTGCCTTGTCGCCAGTTCGCGGAATGTTGACCCGTGCTGCTTGATGAGTTAAGAGGATCTGAAGCCCAGGAATGTTGTGAGATCTACGGTCAGGACTTAATTGCTGATCTCCGATCGAATCATGACCACTAATTCACTGTTGGTGCCAAAGTCTTAGCTGTTGGAGTTTGAATTCAAATATCAGAGACATTTCCTGCGACTGTAAGGACTGGAATTGATGGCAGAGAGGGCCTGAGTTGGTGAATTTGAATTTCTCTGCCGTTCCAGTGTGGTTGAGGGTACTTTGTGCATTTGCAAGGTTTTGTGCTATGTGGAGGAGGACAATTTTTGATTGGCTCGAGGTGTTTTGATGGTCTGATCAGTGTGGTTTGCATGGTAAATTTGTGATCTTCCTGTCCTTCTCAAAGATTATTCTCAAGTGTGAAGATCTTTCTTGTTGCTGACAGATTGGTGCTGGTTTTCCCCCCAACAGTGTTTTCAAAATTTTGTTGAAACCCTAGCCCTAGCTGTTTGTAGCTTGTTGCATTCTCTCTGAGAATTTCAAGGCAGCTAGGGGTATAAGTAGTCAAGTTTTTGACTTAGAAAGGGTTCTAAATTTTGTCAGTTCTAGTGAAGGTTTTGTTCTGCAAATTTTCTCCTTCTCTTTGCATATAGGGTGTTCCTCTTTCTCCATTGTTGGTTCAGAGAATATGATACATATTATAAGCAGATTTTTCTTATGTATGAGATTGTAGCATACTTGTTCTTGTATCAGATTGTCTCCATTTGAATTTTGAATCATTAATCATACATCAAGGGTGTTTGATTTATCTGTTTGCATTGCCTAAGTGTTTGCAAGTGGATTTGTCTTCACAGGGATAACTGGTTCAGAGTTAGTATTTAGATATGTATGAGCTGAGGTATCAAAGATGCATCATGCTTGTCTTCCAATGGATGCTGGTTAATATATTGTCTGTTCCTAGGTCTTTCTTTGGATAGGTGATAGCATATCTAGGTGCACAGGTGGTTTGGTAATGTATGATCTGGTCAGGGTGAGTGTGTTGTGTTCTTGTTTCATAGCTATCTCTTACAATAGGGTATTTGACTCTATGGCCCATTGGACAAGGCACTGGTCTATCAAAGACTTAGGGTATCTCAGGGGTCCCTTCAAACTCCATTTAAAATCATTTCATTTCAGTCCCACCCTTTCCCTTTATGTTGTTAGGATAGGTTTCTAGTTTTCATACTCACTCCATGCAAATAGGGCTATTGCATGAGATATTGGCTTCATTGAGGTACAGGATACCTAGGAGTTTGAGAACCATTCCACATTAATCTGTCTGTAGGCCTTTGGTTTGTCATGAGGTGTCTAGAATGTGCAGACAAGGCAATACTCACCTGAGTGAATGTGGAGCTCGAAGCAGAAGGAGGATTAATCTTTGTCCTCATCAATTGGTTTGTTTTTCTTGTTAAGCTTGAGTGCCTAATCTATGAGTCTAAGCCCAACTATTTGATTCAAGCTTGGTCCTACAAGGAAAAGAGCCAACATGCTCGATTAACAAAGAAATGCATCGGTGAACACTGCTCGGTTAATACTACGATCGGTATACACTACACTCCATCGGTGTATACTAGAAATGCTTCATTTACTGACAACACTGCTTTGTGTCTTTCAACTCTATACTTCATCATAGATGAATGCAACATAATAAAGTCAATACCATCAAGTCATAGACTCATCAACAAGTTACTCAATGTGTTCCTTATCCTCATCTGTCATGTACATCTTTCCTCATGTAGATTTCTCTATTCTTCATCTCTTTCACCTTTTTTCAGATGTCTCGATATAGTAACTTACAAGATAAGTGATGTCAAACTAGTTGACATCAATGACAACATAATACTGATTTAATCATATTACATATCTAATTAGCAACTCCTCAGTGATCTTGCAATCACAGATTCTTCAATTAGATTTCAAATCAGTTGTAGTTCAACAAAGGTTAATTGGAATTTAATTCTCCAATGTCAGCCTTCTCTAGAGCTTTATGCCCCAAATCACTATAAAAGGAAGCCTTCCTCTCTCATTTTCACCATCCACTGTCATGATCAAGCATCCACAATCAAGAAATTATCAAGAAGGTAAGAAAGAGAAGGAAAGCAACCAAGCATTCATTCATCCTCAAGCATTCAAGTATTCAAGCATTCATCAAGGAGATCCAATGTTAGCTATTGAAGGATTCAATCTCTTTAGAGCCCCCCTTTGAGATCCATCCTTCCACATTCATCCAAGCCTCTTCCTATGAAAAGATCAATTCAAGATTGGTGTTGAAGATAAAATATCATTTATTTGAGACATCCTACATTCATTCTACATTCATTGGAGCATCCCTACTTGTGGATTCAAGGATCTGAATCTTCTACAAGGACCTCAACATAAGCAAGGTGAATAGTTCCATTTTCTTTGTTTATGCATATTACTATTTCAATTTAATTTCAAAGGTTAATTCTTAAATTGGGGTTTGACCAAGGAAAACCCCCCATCCAAACAATAAAAACCCTCTTTTTCTTGTAGGTACAGGTGCAAGACAGCAAATCAGAGCTCGGATCTGGATACCATTTTCGATGAACTTCCAAGATCTGTGAACAAAGTCAAAGATGACCTTCAGAATCTAAAGTAGCCTTTAATATTTTATTGAGGTCAAAGACTACCTACTACCAGAAAGACAAAAGTTTGTTGGGTTTTCTCTGTCTCGACATTTCCAGTCTCAAATAGGTTGTAGAATTGCCTGAAACTGTACACAGACATCAGAAATCAACATTTTCCAGATCTGCCCTATTTTGAGGTTAGTATTTTCCTTTCATTTATTTCATATTTCAAGCATATACTCTTCATAGAAAAATATAAGGTTTTCTCCTTCATTCATATTCTTCGTAGATTGATTCTTTTGTGTATTGACCTTTTGGTTGATCAATTTAGATCTCTCCTTTGGAAAGTTGGATTTAGAAGTAAATCTCATATTTCCCCTTTTCATTTCACACTATTCCTTTTGACACACATACTACTATTTTACCCCATTCATTTTGGTGAACCCAACATACTTACTCTCCTTTCTTTTGTGGAAATAGATTCCCTATTATGTTTTGTGGTGTTAGATTTCCTTTTATATTATCTTGTTGGTATTAGATTTCACTTTTATGTTAAATCTTACATGCTAATTAGATTTCAAAAATACAAAAAAATTGCAAAATTTCTTTCAAAATACAAAAATATTCATGCTCTTAGTTTAGTTCATTTGCATTATATTAGTTTATGAGCTTTACTACTACTGGTCCTACTTATAATATTCTGGTTAGATGAAGTCATAGACTTATGGGTGCCTTTGATCCTAAGTCTTCCTCTCATTTCCTTAGGATCCCGGATGATAATTTAATTCTTCATGATTCCAGTCCTATTATGGAGAAAAACTCTTCTCACTCATCTCATGATGAGGATGATGCTTTAAGGGTTCCTTCTGAACAAGTCCAAAAAATTTCAAATGAACTTGATAAAATGGGTAATTGGCTTCTTCAAGAAAACCATAATCAAGATTCTATTCAAGCTATAGAGGATCTTAAGAAAGTTCTTCATGATAGTGATCAAGGTGTTAACCTCTTGCATGGTATTACTCACCTCATGCATTCAAATGTTAAACCTTTAGCTCAAGAAGCTCAAGATTTAGGGTTGATTCCTCCTATCACTAGTGTATAGCCTTCTTCTATTGCTTTACCTAGTGTTCCTACCTATACTCCTTCTTTGGTGACTGTGACGGTTCCCTCTCTTCTTATGAGTGTTCCTCTTGTGTCCCTTCCTACATCAAAACCTTCCTATCATAATGTTCCTTTTACTTATTCCAATCCACTTCCAACTATAGTTCCAAGTGTTCCTCCAATTGTGTCCTCTATTCCTACAACTTCTTACACTTTACCTAGTGTCTCTAATGTTTCTATTCCTCCTATTTCCTCTAATGATTCAATAATCATCAGTTTGGCTCAAACTGTGTCTTCCTTACAACAACAACTTGCTTCCTTAACTCAAAACAAGTTTAGTGTTCCTACATGTGACATGGGAAGTCCTTTGTCTTGATATATCATTTGTACTCATGTTCCTTAGCAAGTTGATATTCCTCATCTTGATAATTACAACGGAAAAGGAGATCATGTTCATCATGTCAAAATATTTCAAATCCTTTGTAGTGATTATGCTTGTGACCATAGGATTTTAGCCAAACTGTTTGCTAGAACTTTCTGTGACAAGGCCTTACAATGGTATTGTTCCTTGCCTCCTTATTCTATTGATTCCTTTCCACAACTTGCCAATGCTTTTATTCAATAATTTCAAAACAACATTGGCCCACAAGTGTCTTTGACTGATTTGATGCATTGTAAACAAAGTGCTAAGGAAAAATTGACTAAATTTACTACTAGATTTAAGCATTTTCATGCTCAGATTTCCTATCATGTTCCTGATATTGATATTCAACATATGTTTATTTCAAATTTACAAAAGGATATTAGAGATAAGATTATGCTTACTGAATTTACCTCTTTTCAACAACTTTGTGTAGCACTTCATCATTATCAATTACAAGTGATTCAATTTGAGAGAAATGCTCCAATGGCTCCTGTTCTAGTTGATAAAAGTGATGCTGCTCCTAATCCAAACAAATTTCAAAAATTCAACAACTATGTCAAGATAAACAAACAAGCAAATACAGTTGTTGATCAAGTTGTTGTTGCATCTCACAATGCCACTTCTGCATCCACTACTTTTTAATTAAATTGTATGTTTACTCCTCTTTCTGAATCTTTACATTCTATTATGAATATGTTGTTAACTGCTAATATGATTACCTTACCTGTTATTCAACCTCTTTTACCCGCTACAATTTCATCTAATTTTTTTGATCCTAAAGCTTTTTGTCAATATCATCGTCAGAATGGTCATGATACTAAGAAATGATATTTTTTAAAACATAAGGTTCAAGATTTAATTGATTCTAATGCCTTATCTATTGATAATCTTGATGGTAGTGGGAACAAATCTATTTCTCCTCCTAATTAAAACCTTCAAATCTATATGAATCATTTACTTGTGCATGATACTAATACCATTGCTCAGCCATCTTCTATGGAAATTGTGTATGATTCAAAGATGGATCATCTCAATCACATTGTTAATCAAGTGGAGCATGTTGGTCAATCTATATCTCCACCTCAAACTCAACCTCAAGTTCAATATCAACCTCAACCAAAACCTAATCCTAAATTGAAAACTCAACCTAAACCTCAAAAACAACCTAATAATAAAAGACCTCGGGAACTTTTGATTACCTTTGATGATTCTGAGACTATTAAATCTCCTGACGGTCCCCTTTATATTTATGCTAGTATTTCTTAGAAACCTACTTGTGGTTGTCTTATTGATCCTATTAGGAATGAATGTTGAATGCTTGGCAGTCATTCTGTAGCAGTTGTTGTTGCATTCATGACTATGATTGTCATTGATGTCAACACAGTGATCTTCTAGAGACTTGCAGAGAAGCAGACAATGTTTTGATTAGCGCATGTGGGATATTGTAGTTGGAGATATGTGATGTTGAGGTTATACTCTTTGATATGTTATATGTCTATGGTTAAGAGCACAGATAGTAATTATTTTATTCATGAAAGTTATGAGCATTTTGGTTGAAGCAGTATTCAGGCAGTGTTCCTAAGTAGCAATTTTTGGAAATCGGATGATATCTCCTAATCGGGATGGAATCTGGTTTTGCACAGTTAAAGGGAAGTTTGAGACACATTGTTACTGATGTGGTTCATAGCACAAACTTTGAGGTCACACGAGTGAAGAGTTATTGTATCTGGAAGCTGACAGTTTTGTGTAATTTTGATGTAGCATGTGGTAACTTTTATTTTGTAATTGTGTGCCGATTCATTTGTAAATATTTGAGTGTGGTATAAAGGAAGGAATTTTTTTCCTTGTTTTAATGTTGAGATGTGATGTGGTATGCATGAAGTGAAGAAAAGAGCTAAGTATGAGAGTGAAATTGTGAAGGAAGACATGCGAAGTACAAAGATCTGAGATTGAGATCTGATGTAACAGTGAGTGCGATTTGGCACAGTCAGAGAAGAGGTAACATATTATTCTATTGAATAATGCAATGATTATTTGGATAGTGAGTTCAGTGATCTTACCCTGAAGCTATTTGGGCTGTAGGTCCTTTTGTCTTCCATAACTCCTAACAGGGTTAGAATCTTTTAACAGGGATTCAAAATCTCCTAATAGGGATTTATATGTACTAAATGTATTTCATAAGACTCCTAACAAAGTCCATCCTTTCACAAGGAATATTCATATTAGTGCATCTTTTGTAGGCATCATTCCCACCAGGGTTTACTCTTTGATCAAGAGGTTCCTTAGTCAATATATCTTGTGTTATTGTGTCATTGTGTATGAATATCCTTCTATGGTTAGTAATTATATTGCTTACATGGTTAAATGTTGTTGAAGTTGATAAAAGTTATAATTATCTGATAACTGATTCACCCCCCCTCTTAGTTATCTTGGTGCACTTTACTTTCTAACAATTGGTATCCGAGTAGCAGGTCCTTGAAAAGAAAGTTTAACAGCTTAAGGAGATCCATGGTGAATTTTAGGAAAGAAAGCCCTAAGTTTGATGGAGTAAATTTTGACAGCTGGAAAGAAAAGATGAAGACACATCTACTATGTTTAGGACCAGGTTATTGGTTGATTACAAAGAATGATAGGACTATCATTGAAGAAGATAATCTTGAATCAAGTTCAAAAGATGAGGTAGATCTATTCATGTGTAACATACTTGCAAGAGAAGCACTTTTGACAGCACTTCCTAAGAATGAATATAGTCAGGTAAAATGTTTTAAAAAATCTCATGAAATTTGGAAAGCTTTACAATCTACTTTTGAAGGTGATGAACATGCAAAGAGAGCTAGATTACATAATTGGATATGTGCATTTGAGGATATTAGAATGATGGAAGATGAATCTGTTATAAGCTATATTGGTAGAATGTTAGAAATTGTTGCAAGGATAAAATCTTGTGGAGGATCAAAGACAAAGAATGAAGTGCTATGGAAAATTTTGAGGACATTGACTCTTGTATTTAAGTAGACAACATAGATGATTGAACAAGTTATACCTTGTACTATGAACTTTACAAGAGAGACTCTTCTTGGAAGATTGGAAGTAGCAAAAATGAATCTAAGGGTATCAGGAGACTTACCTAGAATGGAGACAACATTCAGTGCTCTTAGTGTTCATCCTACTTTGTCAAGAAGTACCAGTGTGAGTGGAAATTATGCCAGTAGTAGATCTAGAAATGAAGAAGATAAGAAGATTGAAGAAGGTATTGCCTTGCTTGTGAAAAGAGAACCAGACGTTAAGAAAATTTTTAAATGTTAGACTTGTCAAGAATATGGTCATTTTGCATCTAAATGTCCTAAGAGAGTTAAGAAGTACAGAAATAATTTCAAGCCTAGAAGATCTAAGGAATGTTATTATGCTAATG
Organism: Chamaecyparis obtusa; assembly: GCA_027943335.1. Taxonomy (NCBI): domain Eukaryota; kingdom Viridiplantae; phylum Streptophyta; class Pinopsida; order Cupressales; family Cupressaceae; genus Chamaecyparis; species Chamaecyparis obtusa. Next base: position 1,375,802 of record BSBK01007127.1, read on the forward strand.
ATGAAGATCTTGAAGCTAGTATTGAAAGAACTTTAAGTGAAAGTGATACTGAGAATAATGATGAAATAGGATTTATAGCAATTAAAGAAGAGAATCTTGAATCTGATGTTAAGGAAGAAAAAGCCTTAGTTTCCCAAGTTGAAAAAAAAGTTGATTGGATTATAGACAGTGGTTGTTCACATCATATGACTGGAGATATGAAAAATTTCATAAAGTTTAACAATTATGATGGAGGAGTTGTTAGAGTTGGTAACAATGCACCTTGTTTGATTAAAGGTATAGGATCTATTACTCTTGATAGAAAGACTAATACTAATGATGTTTACTTTGTTGATGGATTGAAACATAATTTTTTGAGTGTTGGACAGTTAGTTGATAAGGGATATCAAGTTTGGTTTACTGAGAAAACTTGTGTGATAAAGGATAAAGATAGAAATCTGATTAGAACTGGATCTAGAACCAGAGGTAATGTATTTCAGTTGAATCCTACTGAGATGACATGTTTGATTATTAAGATTGATGATAGTTGGTTATGGCATAGAAGGTTTTGTCATATAAACTTTGATAACATTGTGAAAGTAAGTACTACACTTGTAGTAAGGGATTTGCCTAAAATTATGAAGCCTACTAACATGATTTGCAAAGAATGTGTGATGGCTAAGCATAAGAGAAGTTCATTTTCTAGTAAGAAGTTCACATCGGCAGAGAAGTTGGAGATTGTTCATACAGACTTGAGCGGTCCTACTAGGACTAGAGGATTCTACGGAGAAAGGTATTTTATGATTCTTGTTGATGATTTTATAAGAATGACATGGATTGCATTTCTAAAAGAAAAATATGAAGCATTTGATAAGTTTAAGATCATTAAGAACAAAGTTGAGAATGAATCTGGAATGAAGATTAAATGTTTGAGATCTGATAGAGGTGGTGAATTTACTACTAGAGAGTTTAACACCTTTTGTGAAGTGAATGGTATTAAGAGACAGTTTTCATCCCATAGAACACCTAAACAAAATGGTATTGCAGAAAGAAGAAACAGGTTAGTGATTGAAGCAGCAAGAGCTATGTTATTTGAGAATGATTTGGTGAAGACATTCTGGAGAGAAGCAGTGAATACAACAATATATACAATGAACAAAGTACAAATCAGAGCAGACACAGACAAGACACCTTATGAATTATGGTTTGGACATGCACCCTCAGTTAAGTATTTTGGAATTTTTGGAAGCAAATGTTATATAAAGAGAGATGATGATATTGGAAAGTTTGATCCTAAAAGTGATGAAGGAATTTTTCTTGGATATTATTTGAAAAGAAAAGCATATAGATGTTACAATAAGAGAACTAAAATTATTGTTGAGAGCACAAATGTTAAAGTTGATGAGAAGTTCAAAATTCAAGAAAGAATGTTTGATTATGAATCTGATGAAGAACCTCATCCTCAGCCTAACATTGAATCTACTGAATTATTCTATGAGACATAGTGAATTATTGAATGAGAGTCCTACAGAAGAAACCAAAGAGAATCTAGAGAAGAATCTACAGTTGAAACAAGATCTATGACTATGACACTGAATAGGTATCTATCAAGACATCTTCCTATTGAACAAGTTATTAGAAGTTTGGACAGAGGAGTTTTAACTCGTAATAAGGTACATTTATGTTTGATTTCTCAAATTGAACCTAAATCTACTAGTGAAGCTTTTGAAGATGAACATGGGATTAATGTTATGAAAGAAGAATTAGATCAAATTGAAAAGAACAAGACATGGGAATTGGTCCCTAGACCTAAAGACAAGAATGTGATTGGAACTAAATGGGTATTCAGAAACAAGATGAATGAACAAGGAGAAGTGGTAAGAAACAAAGCAAGATTGGTATGTAAGGGATACTCACAGCAAGAAGGAATTGACTATGAAGAAACTTTTGCACCAGTAGAAAGACTTGAAGCAGTAAGAATGTTTTTGGCTTATGCATCTTTTAAGAAATTTAAAGTGTATCAGATGGATGTGAAGTTTGCATTTCTAAATGGTGAATTGGAAGAAGAAGTTTACATTGAGCAGCCTGAAGGTCTTCCTTTGACTCAAGAAGGAGATATGGTATGTAAACTGAAGAAAGCATTATATGGACTAAAGCAAGCACCTAAAACTTGGTATGCTAGACTGGATAAGTATTTATTGAAATTGGGATTTACTAAAGGAACAACTAATAGCAATTTGTACACAAAAAAAAATGGAAAATGGTTTGTTGGTTATAGTTATTTTTGTTGATGACATTATCTTTGGAGGAGAAGATGAAGCTAGTGACAAATTTGCTGATTAAATGAAGACTAAATTTGAAATGAGTATGATTGGTGAGATGAAATACTTTTTGGGATTACAAATAACACAAAATAATGATGGTATCTTTGTATGTTAGACAAAGTACTTGAATGATTTACTGAAAAGATTTAGAATGGAGAACTGTAAACCAGTTGGAACACCTATGGTTATAGGACACAAACTATCTAGCAAAGATGAAACACCGATAGTTGAACAGAAGAAATATAGATCCATGATTGGAGGATTGTAGTACTTAACACACACTAGATCGGATATACAACATTCAGTTGAAATGGTAGCAAGATTTCAAGCTGAACCTAGAGAGTCACATTATGCAGTAGTAAAGAGGATACTGAGATATTTAAGAGGCATAATGAACTATGGATTGTGGTATGAAAAATCTGATGATTTTACCCTATGTGCATATACATATGCTGATTGGGGAGGTAGTGTTGATGACAAGAAAAGCACCATTGGTGGAGCCTTTTTTCTTGGAGGAAGATTAGTTTCTTGGCTAAGCAAGAAGTAGAATTGTATTTCATAGAGCATAGCAGAAGCAGAGTATGTAGCAGTAGCAAACAATTGTAACCAGATAATTTGGATGAAGCAAATACTGAAGGATATTGGAATTAAGTTTTTTGAGCCTGTTGTCATACATTGTGACAACACCAGCACAGTTAGTATGTCTAAGAATCCTGTATTACATTCTAAGACAAAGCATATAGAGATCAAATATCATATTGTAAGAGAGAAAGTTGCTGAGAAAGAAGTCAGACTGGAGTACATAATCACAAAGGAACAGATAGAAAACATATTTATTAAGCCTTTGCCTAAGGATACATTTGAGTATCTAAGAGGTATGCTTGGGGTTATGCCCCAGCCTACTTTTGAGTAATGATGCAATTGGTTGCATCCATCCAATGGTATATGAGCCCTATCTTTCTTCTGGATTGGATGTTGGTACTTCCTCTATGGGGGAGTATGTGTATCTGAGATGGGTCATGAGGACTCTAGTAAATGTATTTTTCTGAATAGTGTCTTTTGACATTGAGTTGTTGTTGACATAGTTATGAAATTTCTATCATTGATGTCAATGGGGGAGAAGTATGAATGAAAAAAATATCAAAAAATAATATAAGAGAACTGAACAGGATAACGAAGCAAGATTTGATTGATATAGAGGATTTGAAAAAGCAGTGTTGCAATATTAGATTTTTTGAACATTGGATGTTTTTCATCTATGTTGTCATCAATGCCAATGGGGGAGATTGTTAGGAATGAATGTTGAATTCTTGGCAGTCATTCTATAGCAGTTGTTGTTGCATTCATGACTATGATTGTCATTGACGTCAACACAGTGATCTTCTGGAGACTTGCAGAGAAGCAGATAGTGTTTTGATTAGTGCATGTGGGATATTGTAGTTGGAGATATGCGATGTTTAGGTTATACTCTTATAATACCCCAAAAATGGGCTATAAGTTCATTAACCTCCTACATCAACAATTCAAATGAAATCAACATCAAAGTCCTAATCTAAGGCACATCTGCACATCATCGAATCCTAATTGATTATCTTAAATTCTGCATCGAGGAATATTCCTAGCAATATTCCTAATTATCTTAATTATCTTTAATTTAATGATTATTTGGTGATAAATCACATTTATCCTAAGTTTTATTAATTGAATATTTTCATATTTAATTAATTAGATTTAATATCTTGCCACTTAATTGTTTAATTAAATTTAATTCTATCTATTATTAATTGTATTATTTAATTTTGCCAATAAATCCAATATCCTATGAATAATTGATTAAATTCTTATTTAATTTATTAAAGCAAGTTGTCATTATTTAATAATATAATTTTTAATAAAAGTTTGATAAAATAGTTAATTAACCCATAAATTAATTATTTTATTTCAAAAATCAATTAAGTGGAGAATAAATCACTTTATTTATTTATTAAATCATAATTATCCATGTGCACATTCAAGGACCAGTTAAACTCAAATTGGAAAATCAATGCAAGTTGTTAGCTTTTTGAAACTCAACATCTTTTTGAGTTTTAAAGTTGATCTAAACTTCTAATTCGAGTTGAACTGTGCTTTTGCATGATTTTTGTGACTTAATTATCTATTATTTAAAAATAACTCAAAAATCAACCTGAGTTATTTGAGTGATTTATGGCTTTTTCTCATGCACCTCCAAAGCCCTGGATTTTTATAAAACCAAGGCTTTAGCTCTTCATAATTCATCTCATAATTTTGCAAGCTTACTTTGCCAAAGTCATCCACAAATTTGCACAATCACGCTGGAGAATTGGAATTGGGAAAATCAAAGCTCTTGCGAATCGACACCTTTGTGAGATCAAGCTTGTTTTGCATTCATTTAGATTCTTTTTTATATCATTGTTAGATCATTTTAGCATATCAATTTCCATATTAGCATAGATTCATATCAGTTTTTCATTATTATTGCATAGAAAATACCAAAAAAATAGCTTAATTACATTCAATTCATATCTAGATCAATTACATTCAAATCCTTCATTTAGGTGTCATCTAGGTCACTGATCTTGATAACAATCTGAGAACATTAATCTCGCACCTACTAGAAGGCAGTAAATCACTTGGTTAGAGTAGATTTCAATTTTGCACGATTTTGATTTTTGCTAACCTCTAATGTTTTACTAAAGTTTTGTGTCTACAGATCAGGTACAATTTTCACACACACATTTTTTGACGCCCACCGTGGGGCAACCCACCTTTACATGCTAGTTTTGACTTTTTTGGGGAGCTAAAGCCCTAAAGTTTCAAAGATTTAATTTTATCTCTCAAATGGCTTGGATTTTTTCTATAAAAATTTTTTTTAGATTGCACATATATCAAAAAAGCTACAGTAAAAAATTTAGAATTTTCTAAGATGTTTTGAATTTTTAATAATTTTTTCTTGTAATTATGAAAAAAATTAATATCTGACGCAAATCAGCATATTTTTTGGAAATTTTTATATTTTCGGAAAGATATTTAAATTATACAGGGGTTACATTATTTTTATTTTAAATTTGGATGAAATATAATAGCTCAAATAGTCAATTTATAAAAACTGGTCTGTTTTGATAAAATGGGTCTCTAGGGCACAAATGAATAGATTTTTCTAAAAATTTTACATTTTTGGAAAGCTCTCTATTTTTTAGTAGGGGTCTCTATTTTGAATTTCTATTTTTGTGGCCAAAATCATAAAAGAAAAATTAGATCTTGTTGACTACGTCAAATGCAACAAAAAAAATAAAATTTTGTGATGGGTATGCACTTTTTTTTTTTACATGGTTCAATGAATGGTATGAGTTGTCATTTGGGTTAATTGTTGGTTATTATTACAGATAATAATTGATTTTTAGAGCTAACCCTATGGTTTTCATAAGTTGAATATATGTTACATATCTTGTTTGTTTGTTTGTTTGTTTGCTTGTTGGAGAGTTCGTCACTTGCTTGCATGGAAAAGCTCAACAAGAATTGTTAAAAATTAGGTAAAATCTACTAAGTGCATTGCAAGGATCCCAAGTATTCTCCTTCATCTAATAACATTTTGATTTGGACTTAAAATAAATCTCTTATGTGTCTGGCTTGTGTGCATCTTTTCATGCTTTTGTCTATTTCTACACACTTGCATAATTGATACTAGGTTGTGACACCTTAGATATTTATTTAGCAGTCTTAAATAATTTTGATTGATCTAGATTTCTATCTTGGGTTATTGGACTCGCTAAATCCGCCGGCCCCTCATTCCGCCCCGTGGTTGCAATCTCAGTGCCATAAAGGGGAGGGGTCTACAGGAGTGAAGCATTAATTGTTCCACCAGGCAACCCTTTTGTGCTTTTTAGAACTCGCTTTTTTTCTAAGCTGGGGACTCATTTTCAGCTTGTGTGAGGTGTTAAGTGTTCCACCTTGTGGACTCATCTCATATTCACTTTAAGCGTTAAGTGTTCCTCTTTCTTCTTTTTTGGGTACTTTTGGTAGATTTGCTTTTGGAAACATACATCTATGCTCACATAGTAATTAGGCCCTATGAACACTATTCATGATTCTTGAGAGATTGGATTCCCAGTGAAATCCTTCTTGATGATAGAATCCTTGTAGGTAGGGAGGATACTTAGTGCGTTTCACATTCAACTCAATTAGTGCATCTTCTCTTATTGATTGATACATTCTCTCCCAGGAGAGGTTGATAGATCATGTGGGGTTGACATCACGAGCTTTGGTGAATCAAAATTGGTTAGTTCATCTTCCCTTATTTATTGACACATTCTCTCTCCAGAGGGGTTGATAGATCATGTGGGGTTGATATCATAGACCTTGGTGAGACAAAATTTGTCTTAGCGTGTCGAATTAATCTGCTTGCTTTGTTTGGGTTAAAAGTGAAGAGGCATCAAAACCTTGGATCTGGAGCCAAGTCCCCTTGTGGTATACTATTGTGAGTCACCTTTAGAGAGGGTTAACCATAACGGACAATCCTTTCATAGGGTAAACTACGTTGACGGAACCTCAAGCAGTAATAGCCATTTTCGCCATGGTAGTGACAGCCGCTATATAAATGTCCTTGTGGAAGAAATCTCCACGGGTATGGTTCATTGTTGGGTTGTCAGATCTCCCTAGTAGTTCCTGAAGATTAAGTTCTCAGACTGTGTCAAAACCCTGGTGCGCTAGGATTGGAGTTCACCCCTTTGGATCATAAAAGTTGCAGAGTCAAACCATTACTAAAAACCCTAGCGAGGCCAAATTTTCATTTTATAGGGTATATGTGCGTTATTGCAAAACATTTTTGGAACATACACAATTAGTGCTTCTGAGGATTAGAATGAATAAGTCACTTGATTGCTCATGCGCAAGGTTGCTTTTGCCCTTGTTCATTGTTTTCAAACATGCTTGAAATCACATGCTTGCTATTTTGCGTGCTTGTTTATCTATCTGGTTATTGAAAACAAACAAATCTATTACAATCCTCAAATCTGGACATTGAAATTTGCAAACAATTCAAATCTAAAAATTCAAAATTTGCAAAATCTGAAGTAAAATCCTTTTCTGGAGTCAAAAGTCATCTCAGGAGGTTAGAAAGTCATACGAGTTTTCTCAAAGTGTCATTTCATTGCAACCCATCTGTCGTATGATTGAGTACCCAGTGTCATATGAGTTTTCATGCCAGCAAATTCTAAAAGTCAAAATCCTACTTGCAATTGTTGTATGAGTTTTTAACTATCATTTAATTGCCTAGCAATTGTCGTACGAGTCTGCAGAAATTCATTTGGGAAAATTTTGAAAAGTTGTCAGAAAATTGTCAGAATTGCCAGATACTTCAGCTTTTACAACCTATTTCTAGAATCTGTCATACAAATCACTGTGTCAAGAATAGAGCAATAGCTATTGAGAATCAATACACATGTCTCAAAGAATCAGTACATAAGAGGAAGAAGCTCTAATCACCACTATGATGAAGCAGCTGCAAGCTATGCAAGTCCAGCTTGACAAACTTGAGAAAGAAAAGGAACCTAAAGATTTCTCCATGGAAACTCTATACTCTTTTCCATTTGATAAAGACTTGTACATGTCACCATGCCCTCAGACAAAATGTGAGCAACGTGACAACCCTTATGATACCTCTTCCACAGAGAGTGACACATCAAGATTTGGAGACTATGATGACTATGACGATAGACAATGTAATGATACCTATGACACCTCTGTTCCTAAGAGTCCTCCTCATCGTGTGTTCCTACTTACTACAAATAGGCCGTCACATTGGATAGATCGTGATGGTGATCCATATGATTCTAATTTTGAAAGAGATTTTGATGGCTTTTGTGGACAATACCTTGATTATGATCCATCTACTACTGCTGAGGACTATAAAATGTATCATGCTAGCTTGAAGCATCAATATTATAAGAATCCTTCTCCTAAGGACTCTCCTGCTAAAAATAAAGATTATCTTCTCAAGCAAGATCATGTTAATGTTGAACCTTTGTCTGGTGATGGTTCCCTTCCATCCCCTACTTCCTCCAATACCCATACATTTCCTAAAGCTTCTGAGTCTTTCAAATCTTTCACAGAACCTTCATCTGACACAAGCCCTGATACTTTTCATGCGGTTCCCTATAGGTATCCTCAAGAGCTACCTCTTAAAGATACTCAAGCTAACCTTCACTTGGCTACAAATACTTTCAATGATGCTAAACCTAAAGAGCCTAAGCCTTCATACGCTATAATGCCTACTTCAACTAGTCCTCCACCATCTATTCCAAAGTCATCCATACAATCCCAACATGCTTCCTTGTCTTTAGAAGTGGCTCCATGTCAAGAGGACTCCAGAAATGATGAAGAAAAGAACATAAAGAAAGATCAAGATCAAGAACCCTCCATGTCATCCAATCCCTTTCGTGATGTCTCTTATCCACTTCATGGTTCTTTTGATCCTGCACACCCTTTTTCATGCATTCCACCATGTCTTAAGTCTTCTACTAAACAGGATCAAGCTACTACTTCCAATGTTAAGCCTATTGAAAATCAAGAGAACAATTATACACTTATGCTATCCAAAGATCCTTGTCAACATCAAAGTCTTCCATCTTCTTATTCTACCACTCCATGTTCGCTTCCACTTTCTACTCTTCCTAAGTCTTTGCAAGCTTTGAACAATCCTATCAAAGAAGGTGCTCATATTCAAGATGTACTTGATTCTATTGGAAATTCTAATGCTCACTCTAAAGATGTTGATATCCTTGGTTGTCATATAGATGCTGGTGAACTTATTGATTATCCTTTTGCGTCTTCCACTTCCATCCTAGGACCTCTTCCACCACTACTAAAGGCTTCATGTCTACCTTCCATCTTAGGTCCTTATGTCCCTTCACTTTCCCCTCCTAACTATCCTAATTCACCATCCATCTTGGGTCCTTACGTCCCTCCATCTCCCATCTTTCCTCAAGATCAACATAGATGCATACCCTTGAATCCTTTTCATCCACCCACCCATCTAAACCAATCATATCCTTCTTCTTCCACAAGTCCCAAGTCTTTTGGAAGTAACTTGAATGTTCAATACAAGAAAAAGAAGCAATACAAGAATCCATCAAAAAAAGATCACCATGTCTCCTCTAATAGACATGGAAACATAAATTCAAAAGAGATATCTAAGAAAAAAACTACAAGACAAGTATGGGTTCCAAAATCCATCATTGAAGATATTCTCTCTAGATCATCAAAAGGAAATAAAAATCCTACGGCTATATGGATTCCAAAGTCTCTCTTGAAAGAGTCTGGTGTTGAGCAAAAAGTGAAATTGACATTCAAGCTTCCACAGACTTCCACTTCATCTTCTTCCAAAAATATTCTTCCATTCCATGTGCCTAAACCACAACCTCTACTATCCATTCACCATATTCCTTCATCTATTCCTTGATTCACATTTCCTCCACCCTCTCGCCACCCTTCAAGGTGTGTATTGATGTTGATCTTGCCTTCCTTTCCATTTACCCTTTCACAATCCTTCCATTCATTATCCTTCTACCTTCTATCATTTTTCCTCATTTGCCTATTCCTCCTATCTTCCAACCTCACTTGCTTTACATAAAACCTTATCCTCCATTTTTCTCTTCCATCTCCCTTTTCCTATCAGTATCTTTGAGCGTATCATTTTGAATCCTTGGCATATCATGGTTTGTCCTTTCAAGGAGCATTATCTAAAAAGCTTGCCTTCTTCCAAAAAAAAAATAAAATTGAAAAATGTGCCTTGGTGAAAACTTGGAAACAGGCACCTTGGTAGAAAAAGTAAAAAAAAAAAAAATTATCCTATGGTGAAAACCACTCCCTTGTGGCACCTTGGATAAGTACCATGATGAAAACCTAGCAATCAGGCATCATGCGTAGTTCTTCTACATATTTCATCCATTCCATCTTCTCTCCTTGATCTTGACAATGTTGATCTATACACGAACATTTGGCTATCTTGTGAGCTATCTTATGATGATCTTGCTTTCATTCCCTTCCTTTTTAGCCTTCATATCCATCTTCCTCCATTCATTTTCACTTATCACTATCCTTTTCCCCTTTGGTCTTGATCTAAAAGAAAGAAGAAAGAAAGAGTAAAACATGATGCTATGAAGCCTCTTGACATGTCTACTCCTTTGGAATGCATCCTTTCCTTGTTTGGCATTACACTTTTGTGACTTATCCTATGCTGGTCTTTCATTGCTTGTCCAAATGTGCTTTACATGAAAAATTTTCCCTAGCTTGGGTATTCTTGAGGAGTTTTCCCTTGAGGATTTATTCCCTTCATTCTTTTTCATTCTCTTGTCTTCCATCTCATCCACCAACTTGCTAATCCCTCTTGTTCTCCACCTTGCTAGACATTGGGACTGCATGATATGATCTTGCTTAGGAATTTGCAATGGAAAAAGATGCTATCAAGTATGCAAAGTATCATAACAAATATCAGAACAAGTATCAGAACCAGTTTAGAACAGTATCAGAACTAGTATCAGAATAAGTATTAGAACTTCCACTAGGGCTACACCTTTCGCTTTAGTTTATGAGTCTGAAGTGGTACTACCTATTAAGGTTGAAATCCCATCACTAAGAATCAGAATGCATGGTCTAGTAACTAATGATGACTACAAAGTGTCTAGGTTGCAAGAACTTGAACTACTAGATGAGCACAAACAAGCAGTGTATGATCATCTCAGAGTATATAAGAAGAGAATGTCTAGAGGCTACAACAAGAAAGTCAGACACAGAGAATTTCAGGTTGGCGATCTAGTCTTGAGAGAAAATCCTAAAAATCAATCCCATCGAGAACGCAAGGGGAAGTTCGAACCCAACTGGCTGGGTCCCTTTGTCATCACTGATACTTTTGGCTTTGGTGCCTATCAACTCTCAATGACTAAAGGAGAACAACTCCAAGAACCAATCAACGTTCTCCATCTGAAGAAATTCTATGCCTAAGGCATTCAGTCTATGGTAAAATATCCTTAAAAAATTATAGAAATTAGAAAAAGTCCTGAAAAAATGAACATCTTGGTGAAAACCTAGCAATAGGCACCTTTATGATTCACAAAAAAATCAAAAAAATATCAAAAGTACAAAAAAATTGAAAAAAATGAAAAATACAAGAAAAAAAAAAAAAAAGTGCCTTGGTGAAAACCTAGAAACAGGCACCTTGGTAGCAAAAATAGAATCTCTACCAAGATGGTGAAAACTCGGCAAATGGGTGCCACTTGTTTCAAAATGCTCCATCTATCAGTGCAATCTTGGTCTTTCCCAGCTTTCAGTTTTGCTTTAGTTTGTACATATCTCCCGGTTTGTTTTTGCATTTTCAGTTTTCAATAAGTTGGTTTGTCCACCAATCAACTCAAGCATCTGTATCCTATCAATGTTCAAACTTGGGGGCCATCAATGTCATATCCTATGGTCTCCAGTATACTTTAGACGTGTCATATCCAGTCAGAGTCCTTTGAAGCTATATCTGAGTCAGTCAGTCAGTCTCCTCTCCATAAAGGATTTTGCATCTACAACAACAATCAAACACAAACTGAAAATAATTTGTGCTTTTCATGCTTTTATCTCCTTGTATGCTTACTGATTCACATTGAGATTTTTGCATATTGTGTCCCTTCGAGCTCTTCAAGGATGTCCTTTATAGGATTTAGAGAGTGATGACTAGGGGCATAATCTTTTCTTTGTCTTCTTCTTGTATGTGAAAATCTAATGTCTTTGAAAATTTTGGATTGAAATGGTGTCCGACTGTAAGAGCCTCTATCTCAAATTGGATGGCCATGCGTACCTCGACCATTGATACCTAGAAAATTCAAGGAAGTTTGATCTAACTATTGTCTTTTTGAGTGAGTTCTTTCTCCTACTGTGAAACACGATCTTACCTAAGGATGTGAATGATAAAGGGTCACTATGGGTAATTCACATTGGATTTAGAATGATCTCTTGGCTGTTTGATGTGTTTGTCATGCAAGGCGTATTCAGGTCATCATGATGTTTATGTTTTGATGCTTAAACAAATTGCTATATCAAAATGGATATGATATTCAGGTCATCCTGGCATTTGTGCCTTGGTGCTTATATCTAATCTGACATTTTGAAAACAAAATCAATATTCATATATCCATGGTTGTTGACCAGTGGGTGTTGTATTGATTCTTGCACATACAAATCGATATTCATATGTCTATGGTTTCATAGCTAGTGGGCATTGTATTGATTTATCTAGTTACCTAAAAATTCAATGATGATAACAAATTGACACATGATCAGTGACTAGGTCCTAGGTCTTAAGTTGCATTTCATTTTGCATGTCTCTTTGCATTTTGCATGTTGCATGATCTCACAATGGCTAAATGAACTTCAATGCTTAAATGATTCTTCAAATTGCATCTTCAAATCTAACAAGAGCTGAATCTTACATGAAGGTTCCTCCAACGAAACAGCAAGTAGAATCTTTTTTCGGGATCAAAATCAAAATCTGAGATTGTTTATATTATTAACTACTTGCATATTCGACCTTCGATCATCATAGAAATCCATTTTTCAACTTAACTGATTATCTTACATCAAACTATCAAAATTTCAACTTGGTCAACTATGGTCAACTCATGGTTTAACCTAGTCAAACTTGGTCTTTTGGGACCTTCCAATGATGCAGAATGCATTCTTGAATGTGTTTAACCACTTCTCAAATCAATTAACATGCTTCTAAACTATCAACGCTGACTTTTCTTGTCAGATTTCAATTTTAACCCCGAAGGGGGCATGGTATTACACATTATTCAAAGTTCGTAATCAAATTTGAAATCATATCTTTGTTGAAATCATATCTTTGCTAAAATCATATCTTTGTTGAAATCATATCTTCCTCAGTAATCAAGACAACAACCACATCTAGTTACTAATTCATCAAAAAAGTCCTCATCGCTCGGGGCAAATCTATCATCACTTTGGGCATATCAGATTCGTCGATCCATATCAATCTAGTATCCTCCTAATCTTGTAAACTGTATTAGTTTTTGCAACCATCAGATCATAGTGTTCTTTCCTTGGTTCTTCGGCAACTAAAGGGTTCGGATGTGATACCTACTAGTTCTGCTAAGACAATCGAGTCTAGAACCGGTCACTCACTTCTTCGCAATCATAAGGTTCGAAATCAGGCATTTTGACACTTTTTTTTCACAATCCTCGGTTCATCACTGCTACAGTGAACATTATCTTTGGTCATTCAGGACCTATTATCTCCATATCAAATCAATATCAATCAACTTCTGTCTCATATCAATTATCAATTTCGAGTCAGTTCAATATCTCTATCAAACACAGACTTTCTTTGAACCACTGCGCTTCGCACAGTAATTCAAAGAGGGGCAAAATGTAATACCCCAAAAATGGGCTATAAGTTCATTAACCTCCTACATCAATAATTCGAACGAAATCGACATCAAAGTCCTAACCTAAGGCACATTTGCACATCATCGAATCCTAATTGATTATCTTAAATTCTGCATCAGGGAATATTCCTAGCAATATTCCTAATTATCTTAATTATCTTTAATTTAATGATTATTTGGTGATAAATCACATTTATCCTAAGTTTTATTAATTGAATATTTTCATATTTAATTAATTAGATTTAATATCTTGCCACTTAATTGTTTAATTAAATTTAATTCTATCTATTATTAATTGTATTATTTAATTTTGCCAATAAATCTAATATCCTATGAATAATTGATTAAATTCTTATTTAATTGATTAAAGCAAGTTGTCATTATTTAATAATATAATTTTTAATAAAAGTTTGATAAAATAGTTAATTAACCCATAAATTAATTATTTTATTTCAAAAATCAGTTAAGTGGAGAATAAATCACTTTCTTTATTTATTAAATCATAATTATCCATGTGCACATTCAAGGACCAGTTAAACTCAAATTGGAAAATCAATGCAAGTTGTTAGCTTTTTGAAACTCAACATCTTTTTGAGTTTTAAAGTTGATCTAAATTCTAATTCGAGTTGAACTGTGCTTTTGCATGATTTTTGTGACTTAATTATCTGTTATTTAAAAATAACTCAAAAATCAACCTGAGTTATTTGAGTGATTTATGGCTTTTTCTCATGCACCTCCAAAGCCCTGGATTTCTATAAAACCAAGGTTTTAGCTCTTCATAATTCATCTCATAATTTTGCAAGCTTACTTTGCCAAAGTCATCCACAAATTTGCACAATCACGCTGGAGAATTGGAATTGGGAAAATCAAAGCTCTTGCGAATCGACACCTTTGTGAGATCAAGCTTGTTTTGCATTCATGTAGATTCTTTTTTATATCATTGTTAGATCATTTTAGCATATCAATTTCCATATTAGCATAGATTCATATCAGTTTTTCATTATTATTGCATAGAAAATACCAAAAAAATAGCTTAATTGCATTCAATTCATATCTAGATCAATTACATTCAAATCCTTCATTTAGGTGTCATCTAGGTCACTTATCTCGATAACAATCTGAGAACATTAATCTCACACCTACTAGAAGGCAGTTAATCACTTGGTTAGAGTAGATTTCAATTTTGCACGATTTTGATTTTTGCTAACCTCTAATGTTTTACTGAAGTGTTGTGTTTATAGATTAGGTACAATTTTCATACACACAACTCTTTGATATGTTATATGTCTATGGTTAAGAGCGCAGATAGTAATTATTTTAATCATGAAAGTTATGAGCATTTTGGTGGAAGCAGTATTCAAGCAGTGTTCCTGAGTAGCAGTTTTTGGAAATTAGATGATATCTCCTAATCAGGATGGAATCTATTTTTGTGTAGTTAAAGGGAAGTTTGAGACACATTTTTAGTGACATGGTTCATAGCACAAACTTTGAGGTCGCACGAGTGAAGAGTTATTGTATCTGGAAGCTGACAGTTTTGTGTAATTCTAATGTAACGTGTGGTAACTTTTAGTTTGTAATTGTGTGCCAACTCATTTGTAAATATTTGAGTGTGGTATAAAAGAAGGAATGTTTTTCCTTATTGTAATGTTGAGATGTGATGTGGTATGCATGAAGTGAAGAAAAGAGCTAAGTATGAGAGCAAAATTGTGGAGGAAGACATGCAAAGTACAGAGATCTGAGATTGAGATATGATGTAACAGTGAGTGTGGTTTGGCATAGTCAGAGAAGAGGTAACATATTATTCTGTTGAATAATGCAAAGATTATTTGGATAGTGATTTCAGTGATCTTACCCTGAAGTTGTTTGGGCAGTAGGTCCTTCTGTCTTCCGTAACTCCTAATAGGGTTAGAATCTTTTAATAGGGATTCAAAATCTCCTAACAAGGATTTATATGTACTGAATGTATTTCATAAGAATCCTAATAGATTCCATCCTTTCATAAGGAATATTCATATTAGTGCATCTTTTGTGGGCATCATTCCCATCAAGATTTACTCTTTGATCAAGAGGTTCCCTAGTCAACATATCTTGTGTTATTGTGTCATTGTGTATGAATATCTTTCTATGGTTGGTAATTATATTACTTACATGGTTAAATTTTGTTGAAGTAAAAAAAAGTTATAATTATCTGATAACTGATTCACCCCCCCCCCCTCTTAGTTATCTTGGTGGACTTTACTTTCTAACAGATCTTACATCCTTAGTCAATGTTATAACTGAAGAATATCTTTTTATGAAAAATTTGTAATGTGATTCTTATGATACATCGGATGTGTGGATTCAAAATTGTAATGGTTTTCTTTATCCATCATTTGGTTCTATTAAATTTTTGGTTGAAATTTGTGGAAAATTTGTGAACACTACCTTTGTTGTTGTTCCTACTTCTAATCAATTTCAAGTTAAGTTTGGTTTGCCATGGTTAAATGCCATGCATGTTTTTTCTTAACCAATCCATAAATGTCTTAAATTTATTCATGATGAATAAGTGAAGATGGTTAATCATAGTTTATATCAACCTTCTAGGCCTAGAGATTGTGTTGTTCTTGATTTCTTTTGGCCTTCATTACCTAATTCATGTCCTCCTCGACCTGATAATCTTTTCCATTCATATCAAGCCTATAAACATCGTAAGATTCTTGAATTAAGCATACCTCCAATGGATATTAATCATGGTTTTTTGCCTACACCTTCCATACCTCCTTTAACTATGGCTTCTAGTTTTTTTAATCAAGTTCCTACTATTGCTGATAATCCTATTGATCTTCCTAAAGAACCTGTGAAGGATCCTGTGGTTGTTCCTCCTAGTTCTCAACCTATTTCAAGTAAAGAAAAGCATAATCGATATGCTAATGAGCATCATAATAAGTGTCGTGCTCAAGCTAAAGCTTTTAATTCAGCTCCTCAAAAATCTTTACCTTCTTCAGACAAACCTATGCATGATGTTGTTACTAATAATGATGTTCAGATGCATGATTATGATGATTCTATTCATATCTTAGATCCTATTTTGATTAATATAGATGAAAAAGATACTCTTGATGATACTGATGATGTTAATGATGAATATGAGACTATTGACATTGACATTGATTTACCTAATATGCTTTCATCACAATTAACACTGACACCTAGTATCAAACATTGTGATTCTCAAGAGGATCCTTGTTTGGAACTAGCTATTATTCCTACTATGTTGGATATAGTCCCTCTTGCGAGTTACCCACCTTCCCTAAATGATATAGAATGAGATGGGGAGAGTAGGCGGCATGCTTGATCAGCTTGTCCTTCGTGGTAGCTTTGTTGTGTGTTTTCCTATTGTATTGTTCTTCTCCCATGATGTGTTTGCTAAATGTTGTTAGATTCTTTTATACAACCCTTGTTACTCAGTTAGTGCAAGGTGATAAAGGAATCGAACCTATCGTATATTTCCTCTATATGTATCTCTATTCTTCTATATGTTGTTCCATGTTATGTTATAAATTTTCTATTGTTCGTACATGTTTCCTTGTGTAATCTGCTTGGATTCAAGACATGGTAGCACTGATTCTTTTTGGTCTCCATGTCATGGTCCGAAAATATTCTTCTTTATATATCTTATGTGATCTTTCCTCCTTTGTGATTGTAGTTCTACTTTCTTTCGGGAATGATGTCAATTCATTTGTATTAATATCATATATGTATTATCTTATGATCATACTAACCCCATGATAGGTAGATCCCTTCTGTGTTCTCTATATGTTTCTATGATATTTCCCTTGATTTGTCTTTGTGTAGGGGTATCTCGTAGTGGAAACATAATCAATGGAGTTGTTTATGTTTCTGTTAAAGCCATTTCTCATGTTAAAGTGTTAGCAATGACTTTAACATGGGGGCATATTCTTTGCTCAATTATTGCACACAAGAACTTTTCAAAACACATATATTATTTTTCAAGATACCTTTTCTCCCTTTTTGGATTAGTAACTAATCCTTAAAAACATGGATTTATATTTCAAGATCTCTTGATCCCTCCAGTTCTAAATTTTTGATCCCTTAAGGTCGGAGGCGTCCTTAAGACTAGATCTCTTTTTCTTTTAGTTTTATTCTTATGGAATATAATATTCCTAAGGGTGAATCCTTGATGGGTTGACTAGTGAGTATCCACATTCGCTAGACAGTTCAATTCCATCTTTCCAGTTGCGTCATTTCCTTGTGTGGTTCACAATGGGACATAAGTTCTCATTGGGTGAGATAATCACACACTCTCTCTCTCTAGAGATGTCTCTCTTATTGTGATCTTGGAGTTGATTAAGACTCGAGTCTCTGGGGGCTTGAGATTTCTTTGTCCCTTTGATTATGATAAGATTACCTTTTCATTTTTTTATCTACTTTACCAAGAGTTTGCATCAAGTCCATACTCTTGCTAAAGTGGGGGCTAAATATATCATCTTAAAATGGAATAACTTCCATGTTAAGAGTGTTTAGCCCTCTGAGTGAGTGTTCTGGGGTCATGTCAAGTGCCTTGATTAGGTCTTTGCATGTATCTGGTTGTTTCCCCCTTGTTCTGCTTCTCTCCTCCTTATTTCCATCCTTTTCTGGGTAGTTTTCTCTAAGAATCTAGAGTTTCTGACTGTCTGGGTCAAAGACGACCTGGTATGGTTAGAGATGACCTAGACCCTAACCTAGGGTGGTGTCTACCTCATCCATGACCCCAGGTCCAATTTTTAGATTTCCAGGAATTACGGGATGTCAGGTTTTGGAAATATTTCTTTTCCCACTTCCGGGTCATCCATTTCAGATTTTGGAATGGTAAATCCTTAATTGCATTTAATTTGGGTCCATTTCTACAGGTTAAGGTTAATTGGGATTTAATTCCCCAATGTCAGCCTTCTCTAGAGGTTTGTGCCCTAGATCACTATAAAAGGAAGCCTTCCTCTCTCATTTTCACCATCCACTTTCATGATCAAGCATCCACAATCAAGCAAGAAGGATAAGGAAAGAAAGCAAGCATTCATTCATCCTCAAGCATTCAAGCATTCAAGCATTCATCAAGGAGATCCATTATTAGCTATTGAAGGATTCAATATCTTTGGAGCCACCCTTTGAGATTCATCCTTCCACATTCATCCAAGCCTCATCCTATTTAAAGATCAATTCAAGATTGGTGTTGAAGATCAAATGTCATTGATTTGAGACATCCTACATTCATTCTACATTCATTGGAGCATCCCTACTTGTGGATTCAAGGATTTGAATCCTCTACAAGGACCTCAACATAAGCATGGTGAATAGTTCCATTTGCTTTGTTTATGCATATTACTATTTCAATTCAATTTCAAAGCTTAATTCCCAAATTGGGGTTTGACCAAGGCAAAAACCCCATCCAACAAACAAAAAACCTCTTTTTCTTGCAAGTACAGGTGTAGGATAATGAATCAGAGCTCAGATCTAGATACCCTTTTCAATGAACTTCTGAGATCTGTGAACAAAGTCAAAGATGACCTTCAAAATTTTGAAGTAGCCTTTGACCTTTTATCGAGGTCAAAGACTACCAGCTGCCAGAAAGACAAAAAAAATTTAGGTTTTCTCCGTCTCGACATTTCCAGACTAAAACAGGTTGTAGAATTGCCCGAAACTATACACAGATATTAGAAATCAACATTTTCCAGATCTTCCCTATTTTGAGGTTAGTATTTACCTTTCATTTACTTTAGATTTCAAGCATATACTCTTCATAGTGAAATATAAGGTTTTCTCCTTCATTCATATTCTCCATAGATTGATTCTTTTGTGTATTGACCTTTTGGTTGATCAATTTGGATCTCTCCTTTGGGAATTTGGATTTAGAAGTAGATCTCATATTTCCCCTTTTCATTTCACACTTTTCCTTTTGACACACATACTATTATTTTACCCCATTCAGGAGTTGGTATTACAAAATATAATGCTTGGAAGATGAGCTCACTACCCAAACATGTAATGTACAATGATATCTTCAAATACAAAGGTAAAGTACATAACCTTTTACTGCTCTCGAATAGCTTTCCTATTCTGATTTAGCTTTTTAGGCTCTTCGCTTTCATATACAGATTCTGCTTGATTTATTTCTTACAATATACAGCTTCGCATCCTATTACATTACATTTTCTATTATGTCACTTCTATATCTTTCACATTACATAGTTCTTACATATATACAAGTTACAAGTTATTACAATTACCAACTTCCAGTACATAAACTATTTTCACAATGTAAAACTAACTCATGATGTCTGAGGGTTAACATCTAGGATGTTGTCCCTACATGGTTAAGTCATTATTTTGATAAACAAAATAATCCCTTAACTTAATATTCACATTTTTGTCTTCTTGCTCTATTCAAGTTGACTTCAACACTGTCTCTGTAATTCTTTAATATCTCCTTTCGTACATGTTGTACACACTTGCGCTTTCATATGTGGCTTTGATATACATATAATTATCCATGTTCAAGTGTGCATGCACTAAACCTACTTCTGTGAACATCGCTAATCAAAATTGTCTCTGATTAGACTATAAAATATTGCTATACTTAGACAATTTTCACTTGGGCTCATACAAAACTACTTTCTTCTATTATGCAATCATCATGGTGATTATATGTTGCCATAATGAAGACAATTTTCATTTGGGCTCATACAAAACTACTTTCTTCTATTATGCGATCATCATGGTGATTCTATGTTGCCATAATGACAACAATATGATATCCTACTTAGCCAAATTGCTAACAGAATCTTTTTCTTTGAAAGGGAAACTAGGCTTCACCAATTTTCTGCAAAAGAGTTAGGACACAAACAAAGACCTATAATAACAAGTATCAAGATTTGAATATGCAACAATTAATATAGCTTGAATGAAGGATAACACAACATAAAAGCAATAAAATTCACAATATTGCACTGAAATCAATGAAAAGGAACCGTTGTATCAATATAATCAATGCTGAAAATATCTTCTACAAAAATGCCCTTAGAATTTTCTCAAAAGTATGCAATTTTCCAAAATATGTGAGCCAAAAAGAAGGTCCTCAAAATGAGTTTAAAAAACAATAATATAGGTTTCAGATCTCCAATGGTTGCATGCATGAGAAAAACCCATAAAAACAAGAGCTAAACCATCAAAAATTGAAGTCTAAGTGCTCCTCTAACTCCACCAAGCCATGCCCCACTGAAAAGTCACTCAAGAATGCCCCAAAACTGCTCAAGAATCTCTAAAAACATGCAAAAACTACGGGGGTTAGATATGAGAATAAATTCCATAAAAATAGGGACATAACTATTGGAAATTGAAGTGTAAGTGTTGTAAAAGAGCTCTCAAACTGATGACAACTAATCAACAATTCCAAAACAACTCTAAAGAGATGTAAACAGGCCAGAACTATCTCACAACCAATCATGAACATAAATAACTCCATCTGAGTGAGCATAAGAAGAGCAACCAACTAATAGTCCATCCCTAGACAAGCATGCCATCACCTAAGGACAACTCCTAAATAGACTTCCTAACTCCACTTGAATAATTAATAATGTATGCCTTATAATATTGACAAACCATTATTATTATTCACAATAAGTGCAAATGAAAAGAAAACTCCCCCTAATATCAAGAAGAATGACTTATTAATTTATCTATTTACTATTACTTAATAATATTATAATATATTTAATTAAAAAATAAATATAAATCCTATTTGTTTAAGATTTAGATATATTAGAATATTATTAAGTAATGACTAATAAATAAATTGTACACTCATTAACTTATTTATTTATTATTATAAAACAAGTTTTAATGTATTTTTTATTTAAAACAAATAGAATTTATATTTGTTTTAAATTAAGTACATTATGGTTCGTATTTAAATAATAAATAAATAAGTTAATGGACTCTCAACAAAAAATAAAACAAAAAATGAAATTATATTCATGATAAAAATAATAAGTATAAATAAAAATAATGAAATAATAATTCAACAAGATAAATTATATTCCATTAATTTTAATAATATTTATTATTTTTAACATGAATATAATTTCATTGTTTATTTTATCAAATTAAAAAATAAAAGAGAATATCTATTAACATTAGAGTTTAAAATTATAAATTAATGAATATAATAAAATATTCATTAATTTATAAACTTAAACACTAATGTTAATAGATATTAAACTAAGGCCATCCTAACCTAAGGCATTGAAATACTCCTAAGGGATGCTAGACCATAAAATAAACTAAGGCAAAGCACGGAATACATAGGGTAGATAACCCTAAATCATATTTTATTTCCTTGCTTTGTTCCTCCTTGTCGCCACTCTACTTGCCTGCCGACCCTGCTAGGGTTTAAAACTCTATGGGAGTTTACTACTATTGTTTCCTCCAGTCATGTTGCTGCCATGGTATTGCTGGTCTTATCTTTCTCTAAATCTAACTTCCGTCGTTACTCCTGATGGAGTTTGAAATTTTTTTGGAAGCCAAAATATGTGACTGTTGTGCTTGGCCGCCATTCTTTTCTTGAGGATTTGAAGCACTGACAAAAATGACTTCAGGATGGTTGTTATGATCAATGATATCTGACATCGACGTAGGTTATTTTCTCATTTTGGTCCTCCTTTTCATGCATTTTATGTTCATAACACTCATTTTTTCTTAAATGTTAGTGCTGAGAATATTAGAATAATATGAAGCTTATAAAAGTTGTTTCCTTTGGTATCTGTTGTGAGATTTTTTGGGTCTTCAATGCCAGATATTTTTATTTAATATTTTAAATCATAGTAAGGTTTTTCTTAAATGTGAACGTGACTGGTCTATTTTTTGAGAATGAACAAAAAACTATTATACCCATGTGGGTATTTTTTGAAGATGAAAAGAAACATTCACATTTATGTGGGTATTTTCAAAACTATGTATGTGCACCATGGCTAAGAAAGAGATACTCAAATTTACGAAAAAAATGTAACCCCTCAAGAGACTCACCAAAGTTGTCAAACTTCATTATAGAACTTCGTAACCACTTCAACATGTACTCATAGAAATGATCCCCAGTCCCCTCAACAACATCTTTAGCAAGAAAATTCCTAACAGAAAAATCTTCACCAGCTTTCCCTCTGACAAAGATCTGACCTCCATTTGCACCATATAAGCAAGTATTTTCAGCAATATTTGAATCTTCTAGTATGAAACCTTGCCAACATAGTCATTGGATTCTCCCATAAGTCTAATATTCATGCCCGATGTCAAAAAGCATCCAAATGAGTGTCTTACACTACCAACAAATGTTATATCAAGTTTCCCTACAAAGCATGTATCTCCATACTTTATGGCAATGACACCAGCAATGCGGCCACATATTGCATGATCTACACTGTAGATATTTATGGTTTTCCTTACCAAAATTTCTTTTTCTATTGCAACTAAAATCTTGGGATCTACCAGCAAAATATCATCTAAAATAGGTCCATTTGTATGAACTTCTTGCTCTCTTATCTTTGTGCTACTCCACTTTGGTAACCCAACACTAGAAATGATGTAACTTAGATTGAGTTGTTGGGTTTTCATGCGAGAGATATGTCTTGGCCTTTCCAGATTTTTATGTCTACATCCAAGAATCTTGAATCTATAACTGTACGAAAATTGTGAGCATTGGATGCTTTGTTTCCATTATTACCATGGAGGACACTTGTATCATTTGACAATATTGAATCTCTGTTGTACTCTACACAATAGTCTCTTAGTGGGACTCCATAATTTGTCATACTCTTTGACTATCTTACCAATGTTTGTGTCTGGGTTGATGTAATGATGTTGTGTAACTTCATACACACCATGATCACAGTTCACTTTTAATTTTCTTGAAAAGATTATCCTTTTCTTCACATGAAGCTGTGTGTTTTTAGAGACTTTTGACATACTAGATTTTGTACATAGTTGTGATATCCCCCTATGAAATGAAGAAACTTAAAACTTGCTTCCATACACATGTAATTTTAACTAACTGGTAGCATAACTATGTGAATGTGACTTTTCTCCTTCATACTTCCTTGCTTGTTGGATTATGCTTTTTATGACTCTTGAAAGTGCCTCCAGGACTGTTCTGATATATGTGTTGTTCACTCTTGGTAACATAATGATCTTAATGTATCATATAGCTGTAAATATTTTGTAGCTGAAATTTGTCACTCAAATCTACTTATAAGATGCATTTTTCTATTGGCTTTGCTTAACATCACTCCTCCTTCTCATTTGTATTTTCTATTTTGAGATTTGTTAGTGTCACGATCCTCATTTTCTGATTATAAATCTATTATATATTTCCATTACAATATAGATGTAACATTTAAATATTTAGATATCCCAAAGGATTTTTTTGTACAAATCAACCCTCTTGTAGCAATCTGTCATTATTATGTTGCATATAGCTTCATGTAGCAATCTGAAATTATAGTAGAATGTGATAAATTCCTATAACAATTAATGATTGATTTATTGGGCTGGAAGGTTTTGTGACAAAATGTCATGTACCTTCTACAACCATTCTTTAACACCTCCTTTGATTCGCTTGAAAGGTTTCATACTTAAAACTTGTGTATGTCCCTTCAACAATCTCCTCTTTATCTTCAATCAGCAACATTGGTTCAACTGGAAGGTCTCATACTTTTAATTTATGCATGTCCCCTCAACAGTCTCCCCAAAACTTTGTACCTATTTCTGCACATAACACAAACATTGTTAATAAATAAAGTAGTTTCAGTGATGCAATCATTCCTTCCAACATCTCCTCTTTATTGCATTCTAATTTTTTAAATTCTTGTAAGTGTATAGAAGTAGATGACATAGATTGATAGGCTTAGTTCCTTCATTGCTCAGTTCATATAAATTGATTTCATTTCTCTCTCTCTCTCTCTTCTTTGCAGGACAACTTTAGATGTGGACCCCAAATTGAAGCAAACATCAACCTTCAACGAAATTACTAGGCAATGGGGGCCTAACCCTATCCTCCTATTTTGTGTATTTCTTTCATCTACAAGAATGTAAAATCCTTAATTTTTGCATTTAATATTCAGATGCATTCTTGTATTAGCCTAAGCCATGAGTTGTGTGGCTGCATGATAAATGCATTTTTTTCAATGATTGTATATCTCTTTATAAAAAGAGCTTTTGTATATCTTAAAATATGTACTTCCAATTCATAGTTTTGATAGCAACCACTGCTTGTGTGGATTTTTTCATTGTTGCACTTATGTTATGTGAAATGAACAATCATTTCCTCTTTTTTTGAACTTTGACATTTATATTTTGTAAGAAATCTGATCATTTGATATTTAGGACAACAATCAAAACTTCTAAAACTCTTTTTTAATGAAACCAAAAAATGAACCAGCAATTAGGAAATAATGTGATAATTGAAAATAATCAATTATAACATCAATTGAATGAATCAAAATGAACCTCTTTCACCAAAAAATAAGGGTTGGTAACAACCTTGCCAATTAGATCAAGTACGGTGAAAATTGGTAACATTTTTGGCAACCTCTCAGGGGTGTTTGCCTGCTAAATAGAAAATAGACCAATAGCCTCTTGCATGTCCATTGGGCACGGAGTCTTCAACTTAGAAACAAATGAACCTTATCAATCCTAGAAAAACTTAGAAAACCTTGAAAACTAAAACACACCACTCCAACTGAAAACTAAAAAATGAAACTAAAACCAAAAGAAACTTCTTGCAAGTTGTTTAGGAAACTTGTACCTATCTATCTTCACCACCATTATATTGTTGCTATACCAGTTCTATGAGTGACCATTTCTTCATGCAATGTAACATATTCTAAAGTATACATCTGTATGATGATGCTGATGGGATACAATTATTGGTTTCTAAACAGTTTGCAAGAATTCTTGAAAACAAATTTGAGTCTATTTTACTGTATTATCTCAAGTGTTTTTCTCCTAAAAAAATTGCTTTCTGTCTAAAATCTGCAAGCTGAGTTATGTCATGGATAACTTGTTTTGAAGTGTGATCATTGCACATAATTCAAAACCTTGGAATATCCAATGTTTCGCATTATGATTAATGTGTACATTTTTTAATAGTTTGGCTATGAAGTAATCAATCTTGCAGCTTTCAAAAAACTACCAACTGAAAACTAAATTGAAACATGTGCTGAAAGCACTTAGAGGAAAATGAAACAGCAAATAACCAAATTTAAAAATATCATTTCTACACTCCAAGAGGGTTGTGTGAACCGATTGTCATGAGGTAGGGCAGAAGAGTAATTCCATGCTCTACTTGATAAATGCTTGTTCATATTGTCTTCTTGTATTTCAGAAATGGTTTTCTTTGATTTGATCAAACTAACACTAACAGTAATAGTAGATAAGCATATTTTTGTAGCTTATGATGGTGAGATGTGTGGTCTCCTATAATGTAAAGCAATGAGTTGTGACTCATGCTCTATATGATGGGTGCTCATCCATGTCATTATGATGTGCTACAATAGCATACTTCTTTGTTGTTTCAAAAACAACTAAATAAATTAACTGAAGTAAACTAACTTATGTGAAAAGAACTTATTCAAACTAACTCACCTCAAAATAAATGCTTGAGGTAGATCCCATTCACTGGGATTGCTAACTCTTCTCCTTCAAGTGTAGACAAATGAAAGGCATTATGTGGTGTGTTGGTTGTTATGATATATGGACTCGCCCACATAGCATCAAATTTTGAATGCCTTCCAAGTCTACTTTTCAATTCATCCCATCTTAACACAATGTCTCTTGGCTGGAAATTCTTGGGAGATGCTTTCTTATCAAATGATCTCTTCATTTGATCAGCTTGATGAAGCTCAATTTTCTACAATTCATCTCTCCTCTTTTCCTCTAACTCATTTAGTTTAGCTAACCTTGTTGGCATAGGTTCTTCTTCAAGCATATCCAACTGATACATAAAATCAAGTGCTGGAAACTCAATTGAAACAAGTAATCTAGCTTCCTTACCATAAACCAGTGTGTAAGGAGACATACCAGTTGATCTTTTAGGAGTTATTCTATCAATCCAAAGTGTTGATTTTAACTTTTCATGCCAAGAACGTTGATTACCTTCTAAAGTCTTCTATATGATCTGAATCAGGTTCTTATTAGTGGATTCAACCTGCCCATTACCCTGTGGGTAATAATATGATGAAGTATTTAGATATATACCCTTCTTAATAGTCCATTCAGCTATTTTACTTCCTATAAATGCAAGTTCATTATCTAAAATGATTGAATCTAGTACACCAAATCTATAAATTAAATCATTATAAAAATTCAAAGCAATAGTCTCATTTGCATCTTTAAGAGCAACTGCTTCAGTCCACTTTGTTAAATAATCAATGGTTGTCAATACCCACTAATGACCTACACTTGAAGGTGGGTTAATGACACCAATAAAGTCAAGACCCTATTTCATAAATGGTTGGTCTACTTGGATAGGTTGCAAAGGCAGCACTCCTAATTTTTCTTCTCCAGCAAAAATTGTACATTCTTTTCATTTTCTTACCCATAAGTGTGCATCCTTAAACACACTTGGCCAATAATAGCCTGCTTTCATCACCTTAAGAGCTATAGCTCTTGGTGAGAAATGGCCTCCAGCTGGCCCTTCATGAAATTGATGTAAAATATGATCAACTTGATCTGATTTAATGCATTTTAAGAAAATACCTTAAAAATCCTTTTTAAACAAAATATCATTCAATAAATAGTAAGGAATGGACTACAATCTGTAATACCTTTGTTTTGACCTTTCCAAACCTTCAAGACAATGTCATGTTTGCAAGAAGATGATCATATCATCTACCCAATCATTTTGTGAATTAGGAACAACAAGTTGTTCATCACCTTGTAAAGCTAAAACCACATCAAAATCATCTTTTGGATTGTTATCTCCATTTCCAGCAAGTTGTTCACACAAACCCTTACCTCTTACTAGCTTGGTGACCTTGATTTTGATGTCATAATCCATTGCCTTGGTAATCCAGCCAGCTCTTTTGGTATTAAAGTCCTTATTCAAAAAGAAATCCTTAGCAAAA
Source organism: Chamaecyparis obtusa (assembly GCA_027943335.1). NCBI lineage: Eukaryota > Viridiplantae > Streptophyta > Pinopsida > Cupressales > Cupressaceae > Chamaecyparis > Chamaecyparis obtusa. Next base: position 1,403,711 of record BSBK01007127.1, read on the forward strand.
GGATGTGCAACCATCAATTTAATCTTATTGTTTGAAATCATGTATCTGAACTTCTTCAAACTTCTTATTACAACACGTACATTTTTCTCAACAAATGAATAATACAGCTCATAATCTTTAAGACATTGATAGAAAAATACTAATGGTTTCTCAAAACCTTCATCATTTTTCTGAACTAACATAGAAACAATTCTATCAATGTTCCCATAAGCATATAAGATGAAATCTTTTGAGAAATCAAGATTTAACAAGGTAGGAGCAGCAGGCAATGTTTCTTTAATCAACTCAAAACTACACTTACATTCATTTGTCTAGCTGACAACCATGTTTTTCCTAAGCATAGTTGTTAATGGCATCAGTGATTTTGCAATATCTGGAATAAATATCCTCACAAAATTAATCCTTACTAGAAAACTTTGGAGTCCTTTTTAATGAGTTGGAAGTGGTAGAGCTAAAATGGCACTTACTCTTTCAAGTTCAATGGTGATAACCTCTTTAGAAACAATAAATCCCAGTAATTTACCTTCATGAACAACAAATACATTTTTCTTAGGATTCAAAGAAATACCATACTCCTAGCATCTTTCAAAGTTGACTCTTAAATGCTGGAAATGATCTGAGGTATTTTTTGAGAAGATAATAATATCATCAAGATAAACAAGTACAAACCTATGCATTAAATTTATGAAAGTCTTATCCATAGCTTTCTGAAACTTTGCACCTATATTAGATAGACCAAATGTCATCTTATGATAAGCCATAGTTCCCCATTTGGTAGTAAATGTTGTCTTAAACCTATCCTCTTCCTTTACCAAAATCTTGTTATAACCAGAGAAACCATCAAGTAGTGAAAATTATTCGGATCTTAAAACAACTTGTAAAATCTATTCCATTGAAGATATATGATGTCTATCCTTCAATGAAGCTCTATTTAAATCATGAAAATCAACACACAATTTGATTTCTCCATTTTTCTTTTTAATTAGAACCAAATTGGATACCCAAGAAGTATGCTTAATTAGGAATATAATATTTCTCTCAATTAGTTTATTTAGTTCTTTGATCATAAGAGGCTCTAACTTAGGATTTACTAGCCTCTATTTTTTCCTAGTTGGTTTAACTCTTGGTTCTAATTCAATGGTCTATTGATAAATGCTAGGATCAAAACCTTTTAAATCTGAATAACTCCAAGCTATAATATCATGAAATTCATTACACAAGCTAACAAATGTTTGGCACTCTTCAAGTGTACATACCTTTCCAATTTTCAGTACTTTGTCTTTTGCAACAAAAAATTCTTCATAGTGTTCCTCTTTAATCTGCAAGCTAGATTTATCTTTCTTCAGCTGATCATCAATATTAAAGATTGATTCTAAGGTCACAAGACCTTTGGGCAGCTTGTTTATCCTTAACTGGATAATCTAGTCCTCATATTGGTCTTGTAATTTCTGTTGGTTTGGCTGTGAAAATTCAGCCTCTTCTCTTAAAAAATTAACAATATGCTGGTCAAATTCAATAACTTTCCAACTTTCAGCATTATTAGGAACATAAGGCCTAACAATCACTTTTACATAGTTTAGCCCTTCATCTTTACCAATTTTAGTTGGAATGTTATATTGTGCACCAGCTATTGCAAGTCTATCAGCATGTTTATTTTGTTTTCTAGGTATAGATTGAAAGTTAAAGCTTCAAACCTTTCAATTAAATCCCATACAACATGCTTATAACTTTTCAATAAATCATTCTTAGTTGTATGAGTATTTCTAACTTGATTAACAATAAGTTCTGAATCACCAAAAACTTGTAAATAGTTGATACCTTTTTTGATAGCCCACTTTAATCCATTCACAAGTGCTTCATATTCAACAATGTTATTAGTAAAATTGAAAGTAAATCTGAAAGATGCATAGTACCTTTCATTTTCTGGTGAAATCGGCATACAACCTCCTCCTACACCTATCTTGTTGGGTGAACCATCAAAAAATAATTTCCAAACAACATTAGATTGCTACTCTAAATCCAAATATGTACCTTTTATGACACTTGGCATGAAATTAGTAATCTTATGAATGACATAATTGCCCAAACTTGGCTCTTTAATCTGTTCCTCAAAAATTTTAACATTTTCAGTATCCCACTCATCTAACAATATATCAAGAACCTGATCTATCTGTGTTTGAGACTCACGAATAGTAGCAATTTCTTCTTGATTAAATAATACAGTTGTTGAATTTTTAGTACCACTAACATGTGGCTCATTACAAAAAAGTTCAATAGGTTCTAAAGGAATAGTTACCTTAGTGCCATACCTAGTGTGAAAAATTATGTGAGACCAATCTACAAATAAATACCCTCCTATTTTGGCAGTGAAATCTCGTGATAGAAAAATAGAGAAATTAGGAGGCAAATCTATAATATAAACATCCACAGGTACTGAAAAACTAGGACAAGCATTCATAGTTAAATCTAGATTCCTTATGACTCCAACCATGTCAACTATTGTCCCATCTAGTTGAACTACACCTTTTTTAATTGGCTCATACTCAAGGCCTAGCTGGTTTACAATCTTCTTTGGCATAACTGAACTTGAGGCACTTGAATCAATCATACAATTATGTACTAGGTGATGTCCTATTATAATAGTGATATAAAAAGGTGGTGATTTAACTAGCTTGGTTGGTTGTTGGGCTGAAGTTTCATTTGCAACTATTAGAACCTTAGGAGTTTGTTGTTTGAAAGTAGATCATCAGATAATGCAAGTGATTGCAATGCTTCATGCAACATATCTTTTTGGCCTAGGAGTGCTAAAACATCCCAAATGGATACAGGAACATGTGTTTTCTTTAAATGATTAATAATATTGAAATTTTGGGTACTAACCTTTTGCTATTGTTTTGGAATAGCAAGCTCTTTTTCTGGTTGTGATGGTTGTGTTGTCACTTCTTAAGCTTGAATTTGAAGTTGTTTTCCTTTTATGATTTTTTTTTGTGGCATAATAGCAAGTTGTTGTACTTTATCAGCTTGTTGTTGATCATTTGCAACCTTAGTTTTGGACCTTGTACCTATTGCTATAGGCTTCCATACTTGATTTTGATCAAAATTAGTTGCTAAAATAGTCTCATCAGCATTAAAATTCATCAAAGTAACATCACGATTACCTTGCAGTTGCATTTGATCATCCTGAGCTTCTCCTTGAACATTTTTCAATTGCTCCTTTATAACATATTGCCTCCTAGCTTCAAGCGCATGAGGAAAATCAAGCCAAAAATGGATGGCATTGTAAGTATTACACCACTCCTCTTGTGCATAATTATTTTGAGGAATAACTACCAGCTCCTTAGAATTACTAGGAGTTGAATAATTATAAGGTTGACCAGCCCTCTAATTATAATTCCTTTGTTGTCCTTGAGCTTGGTGTGGCTGGTTTGAACCAAAAGCTTGATTAGATTACCTACTCTGCTTGAGGAGGCCTATTGTATTGGCCTTGTTGCCTCTTCAAGTTGGTAATTTCATTCCCATAACTTTGCAAAGTCCTCATCATACTGTAACTTTTTTCCTTCAACTCCAAATTCTTCTCTTTTAGCTCTCTAAAAGGAGTTGTAACAACATGTTTTTCTACTGCAACATGCATATTAAATGCTGGTAATGTTGGAAATGGTGGAACCATGGCTATTGGTAGTATAATAACTAGTACAACTAGCTTTACTTCTGGAAAATAAGGCATTGGAGGCCTAGGAGGTAACTTACCAGCTTGTATCAAGTCATTCTCAGCTCTAACAACAATGTCAAATGCATTTGGCAAAGTATTTCCACCCATGGACTGAATCATCACCGAAATATCATTTTTAAAAGCCTTCAAATAGAATAAAAATGCATAATCATTAGAAGGTTTAATAGATACTGGAATTATGTCCCAAGTTCGCTAAAAATGACAATTAAAATCAGAAATATGCTCATTAGGATGCCTTTTAGTTGTAGTCAACTACTCAACCAATGAAAGATTATCAGACTTATCTTCAAATTTTCTAATCAAAATAGTCCCCAAATCATCCCACATAGAAATAGAATTAACTACTAAACCTCTTAACCAAATTAATTTTTTACCTTTGAGAGAGGCTGCTAGCAATTTCAATGCTACATCATCATGTGTCACTTGATGTAATCCATAAAGAGTGGCTACATCTTTGATATGCTCAATTGTTGAAACATGATTTTCACTAGTAAAAAATGGCAAACCTTTTAGTGTTGTTGGTGGAATATCATGATGAGTGGAAGTTCGTAAGGGGCTACCAGCATTAAAAGCTACAAATGGAAAATTTTGGGCCATTTGATGAACTGGTGATACTTTTTGTTGAATCACAGGTGTTACAGAAGTTTGAGTATGATGAATTACCCCCCTTTGATATATTTTCAAACTTTGAGGAGTTGTTGTAGTACCACTTGTAGATTCTCCAGAAGCAAAAAGATCCCTTGGTAATTCTTCAAAAATAGGTAATTCTAATCCAGAATTATCAAGAACACTAAAATCCTCAAGAAAATTGATATCCTCAATAATTACCTCAAGTTCATCTGAATTTGCAGCTTGATCTTCAAAAATAGGATTATCAAATGATGAAAAATCAGAACCAAATAAAGAAGATCTACCTCTTGAATCTTGTGGTGTTCTTCCTCTTCTGGTTGATCTACTTCCCCTTCTACCTGGCTCCAATTCTTGGTATACAAAACCCTCTTTGTTTGACCTTGTTGGAGTTCTTCTCATTAAAATAAACACTTAAATCTATAACTGAATCTGCAATAAACCTTCAAAAAAAAAGTCATCAGGTGTAGGAAAATGCCTTCAAAAAAGGTGAAATACTATTGTTCGCACCAAAATAACAATAAAAATATGTAATTCAGGGAACTGAGTAGTAGTTTGTGTCCCACCGGGCGTGTCAAAAGCTGTTGGCAATCAGAATTGTGCCTCTAGCTTGATATGAAATCTAGCTATCTTGTTGAAACATGGAAACTCTCTCAGGTGGTGGGTTGTCCTAAAATAAGAGAAGAATCTCTGGAAGATAGGCTGGTTCCTAAGTAGTGATCACCTAAAACTAAAAGTGTATGTGGGGGACAAGGGATGAGAAAAATATTAATACCTAAAAACTGAATGAGGTGATACACCAAAAAACTTGTATGTAACTTTAAATGAAGCAACATGAATCACATAAGATACTGATGGCTCTCAATACTCAGACAAACATGCAATTACAAAAATAATTCTATGCAAGGACCTAGAATCTTTTTCTTTGAAAGGGAAACTAGGCTTCACCAATTTTCTGCAAAGAGTTAGGACACAAACAAAGACCTGTAATAACAAGTATCAAGATTTGAATATGCAACAAGGAATATAGCTTGAATGAAGGCTAACACAACATAAAAGCAATAAAATTCAAAATATTGCACTCAAATCAATGAGAAGGAACCATTGTATCAACATAATCAATGCTGGAAAATCTTTGCTACAAAAATACCTTCTTTTTGGCTCACATGTTTTTGCAGATTGCATACTTGTGAGAAAATTGTAAGGGCATTTTTCTAGTAGATATTTTTTAGCATTGATTATATTGATACAGCGATAACTCCTCATTGATTTGAGTGCAATATTGTGAATTTGATTTCTTTTATGTTGTGTTATCCTTCATTCAAGCTATATTCCTTGTTGCATATTCAAATCTTGATACTTGTTATTATAGGTCTTTGTTTGTGTCCTAACTCTTTTGCATAAAATTGGTGAAGCCTAGTTTCCCTTTCAAAGAAAAAGATTCTAGGTCCTTGTATAGAATCATTTTTGTAATTGCATGTTTTTCTGAGTATTGAGAGTCATCAGTATCTTCTTTCATTTGTGTTGATTCATTTAAAGTTACATACTAGTAATTTTGTGTATCACCTCATTCAGTTTTTAGGTATTAATATTTTTCTCATCCCTTTTACCCCACATACACTTTTAGTTTTAGGTGATCACTTCTTAGGAACCGGCCTATCTTCTAGAGATTCTTCTCTTATTTTAGGACAACCCACCACCCGAGAGAGTTTCCATGTTTCAATAGGATAGCTAGATTTCATATCAAGCTAGAGACACAATCCTAATTGACAATAGTCAGCAAATGCCTCATGGCACCCTTTGATTTTCCCTCTTGTGCCACATCGACCATCCACTTCAACTTTGTCTTTCCAAAATTTGACTTCCTCTACTTTCAGGTGTACCAAAGTCAATAATCGACTCTACATCAGCTTAGTCTTGTGTGTGTGTACCCTCCATGAAAAGGTGTTGTACCTTTGGCAAGTGAATAAGTGAACACTAACGTATAAAATCACAAATGTAGTACTACGCATCACCAATGTGGGATATGTTTTCTATGCTATTTGCATCAAGATGTCATAAACCAGCTTGTGGAAGTCAATTTCCCATACACACCATTGGTAGTATTTCTGGTTTTAGTCTTTTCCTAGTCAAAATTTTGAGTTTTGGTCTGGTCTCTCTTGCTGAATTTTCAAGCCCTAGGTGAGTAACTCTAAGTTTCAGACCTTTTGCCCTAAAAAATTAGAAAAACCCTAGTTGTGGCTATTGGATTTTTATTTCTCTATTACTTTATCAAATCATTTAAGCATTGATATAAGCATGTGCACTTTTTATTTCCTCTTTAGGTCACTAAGTCTCACAAAGAAATCAAGATATATTCCTTCATATCTAGCGATTTCCCGAAAAACCTTTGTCCCCTGATCTTAGATGCACTTTGGAATATTCTTTATTACCAAACGACTTAGCGATTGCCTTTCTTAGTCTCCAAGTCTCAGAATGTTTTTCTCAAGATCTAGCAACTGCTGTGACAAATTTATTAAGAAATGAACTATAGTCACGTGGTCTCTAGATAGAATTTACTTATGGTCGAGCAATATTGGGATGATTTATTAAAGTGGTCTTTGGTTCGGCGATTATGAGTTCTCCTCTTAGTCACTGAGTCTCTGAATGGAGCTGCGCTCTTATTTTAAGGTTGTCACCAAGTCTCTGATTCTTCTTGTAGTTCATCTTTTTATTTAGTGACTTGGATTTTCAACGGTCACATGATCTCCCAATGTTGGCGGTTATCTTCTATGCAATTAGCGATTCAGTGACACGGTTAGTCTTGTGGTCACTGAATCAAATGGTTAAGTCAGAATTTCTCTCATGACTTAATGTAGACCATAGGATGAAGAAAAGAAGAACATCAATAGTGGTCATGAGGTCTCGAGAAGAGGGTTGAAAAGTTAGAAGGTTTCGGTAATTTAGAGATCTCAGGGTAGTCACTAGATCTCCAGGTCAGATGATCATTGAATGTTTTAAAGACAAAATAAAGTTGCCACGATTATGAGAGCAACTATAGTCGCTAGATCTCATGATGAGATAAATTAATGATTCCTCTTTTCAGTCACCAAATCTCCAGATGACCAAGTCAGGATATCTCAGAAAGAAGTTTGAAGAGTCAATAGTGTTCCGCAACCTTGAATTTGCCTATTGTTACCAAATCTCATAATGGAGGTTGAAAGTGAATTTGGTTGCGTGATCTCATAAAAAGAAATATTTCACCCCCGACTAAGGATTAGACAATTATTGGGTAATCTTTGAATGGAAAATTTATTAAGAGATTGACAATAGTCGTTGAGTCTCTAAATCAAAAAATTTGTGACCGCTAAATCCCAGAATGGATTCATAAAATAGAAAATCTTTTTGCGACTATGAGATGCTCTCTTAGTTGCCAGGTCTCATAAACCTCATAAAGGCACCAATATTTTTTGGGTCACTGTGAGATTTTTTTTAGTCACCAGGTCTCTAAATAATTGAATTTGAAAATTGTCAGCTACGGCTAGTAAATTGAAAACCTGTTCGTCTATAGTAATGATAGAAGTGACATTTTGGTGTCGGGAAATGGTGGCGCATTCAATTCTGAGGAATAAAGTAGTTAGACGCTACTCATTTGAGAGTTATAGAACATATTGAAGAGTACAGAGCATCAAGTTTTTAGAGATTTTTGGATTTGGAGTGTGACCAGTGATTTGCAGAGAATTTTCAAGAAATTTAGATAGAATGAGTCAACCAACAGCAAGCGGAAGCTCCACCAGCTGAGGGTCTAAAGAGAAAGTAAAGGAAAGTTTTTCTGATGAATTCCTCACTCTTTTGCCTAGTTCATCCCAAAATAAAAAGGTTAGTGATGACTATTTCATGGATGATTTAGCCTATTGTAGAGATGCTAAGACACTTGAACTCACAGACATGTGCCTTGTTTCATATTTTTATAAGAATCATGATAGTGCGGTACCAGTCTCAAACCCTTGGATGTCAAGGTTAGCAAAATAAATTGTTCCTGAGGTTTTTCTTGACGTTGATGCATTAATGATGCTAGCTCAGTGCTATGATCCTCTATCCAAGACTATCAGAAAGGATGATGGTTCACCCTTGGTAACCCTAGATAGAAACTCCTTCATGAGGGCATTCAAAATTCAGATTCCAGTGGCTATGGAAATTGACCTAAAAGCTCAAGCCAATAGGTATGTCAGAGAAGCAGTGTTAGTCTCTAAGGAGATTAAAAGCCATATGCCCAAGAAAAACATGAATTATATTGTGACTATGCCTGGGCCAATTCCATATGCTTACAAGGACTTGAAGTTTTATATAAAATACATTGCATATGGGATATGCCAGGTTTTGGGAGTTGATGCTAGCCCTGAGAGGATCACCTCTGACATTTTGATGCTAGTTATGGATTCTTAGAGCCATCTAGTAAGTAGGGGATATAATTATATTGGTTATATAATAAACAAGATGCATGAGGGTTTACTCTCTTTGAAGAATTTTGCATCTGGCTCTACGCCTAAATTCATGCACTACTCTTTGTTGATGCACCTTATTGTGTATCACAATTATAATCTCATCAAACTGCAAGATCTTAAGCCACAGATGACATGGAAAGGCGTGCCTAAACTTGTGTAGTATTGGTTAGGAATTTGGAGTCCTTCCTACCCTAGGTGTGATTTTGGTGCATTTGAGAATTGGATTGTGTATCCAATTCTCCAAAGTCTAGGAATAAATTGTACAAGATTGTCCACCAAGGTCTTGCAATTGGTGAGACCCCAACAGTTTGTCCATAATTGGACAAAGGGTCATAATTGGGGAGACATTTTCTATGAGAATAGTTATACAATGATTAGGGTTTATGGATGCCCTCAGCCTCCCCATCTTCTCCCATTTTATGTTCCACCAAGAATTGCATTTTTAGATTTTATCTGGCAATTGATGTTTAGAGAAAAAGAACACTTAGCTTCCCACAGAAAAGGAACTTTCATTCCTCGGCGCTTCAAAGTGCATTATCTTACAATTGGAAAGGGAGCTCTCAATAGAGTTAATGATTGGTTGGAGAATTATCACATGTTTTCAGCATCATCTAGGTATGTAGACATAGAGGGTTTTATAGCTACTGCTAGGAAATATTACATGCCTAGCATTCCTTTTAATAAGCAGCATGAGGAGTACCCTAAATAAGATATAATTAGAAACATTATTGAGGATAATGAGGTGGAGAAAATACTCCATCAATTGAAAACTTTGTATAATGCTGAAAAATAGTTGAAAAGTCAAGGACTGACATTTGGGGAATTCTTTCCCACTTTACCTTACTTACAAAGACTTGAGCAAATGATGGCTCAATTTCATACATTGATGAGGTCTGTGGAAGACCAAATTGATAACGCTAAATAGGGAAAAAAGGCCCATTCAGAATTAGAATGTGATGAGGATAGTGATGGTGGCTATCCTATATATAGTCCACCCACTATGGAACAACCAATGGTTGAAGGGCCTGAAGGAGAAAAATAAAATGTACATCTTGCTAAATTGCCTAGTTCTGAGGATACTGCTGAGCCTCAAAAGAAAAAACAAAAGTTGTTAACTGGTGAACCTTTAGAGAGGAAGAAGAAAGATAGGGTGGGTGCCCTTTACATAGGAACTAGTGAGCATCACCACCAACTTAGAAAGAAAATAAGAGAGGAAAAAAGGAAAAGAAAGCTTGAAATTGAAAAAGTTGAGTTGCCCTTGGCCCTTGGCCTAGACGAAAGAATAATTGATCAAGATGCTTTCCTAAATGATGACAATTTTGTCAATTCAGAGGAATTCAAAAGCTTTTTGGTGTGGCATAAACAAAAACAAGTGGCCTCAAGTGTACAAATAACAGAGGAGGGTCAAGTGCCAGAAGAGGCATTGCAGAAATTGAAAGAATATGACCCAGAGAGTGAAACTCTAACTCCAGATGAGGCTAGAAAACTAGTAAAATGGAGTAATATGCTACTGGTGCCTAGGTGTAGTTTGTATTCAGATTTCATAATTGATTAGATAAAGAGGCAAGAAGATGTCACTTTGTCATCAGAAACCCAAATAGGGGACTTAATAAGAGGGTTTGGATATAGCCCAAAAAATCAGGCTTTGGCCATGTGGAGTCTTTATCCTAAAGATAAGAAACCACAAATTTTGAATGTGAAAGAATAGATGGAGGGGGATAAAATAGTGTGGTCAATCCACAATAAATTTATTCCCTCAATTTTGAGTACTGATGGAACCATTAAGAGTCTTGATCAATGGAGATTAGATGCTGATCTTCTATTGCCTACAAAAGAGGCATTTTTAGGTGAGGATAGTAATGTGGATATGGAGAGCTTCAACAAAACCCTAGATGAAGCAATAAAAGCTGAGACAGATCTCACCAAGTTCATTACAAATGTCAAAGCCATAACAGATGCCAGGTGGGAGAGACAGAAGGCACAACTACAAATTGTTCAAAATTTCATTTGGCCTTTAGAAGATGAAGTAACTGCATGGGATGAATTGACAAAGCCCAAAAGGGTTAAATGTGCCGCAGTGGACTTAGATATTTTAGATGAAGAGTAAACAGGACGCCTGGAGTATCTGACACTTGAGCCTAGAATATAGGGATGATAAGCTATCATTAAATAATTGTGTAAGTTAGCCTAAGATGGCGGTCACCATATCTCATAAAAACTAAGGATCTATCATGAAGACTTGCAGACAAAGGTGTCAGTTATCAACGATCCAGGATGCAGAACAAGCCAAAACAATTTTTGTCTTTCCACCGCCTGAGGTCGCATTGTATTTTGTCTCTTATGTGTTTAGGGTTAGGGTTCCCAACCATCCGAGTCTTGTTGCATTCCTATTCATAAGGGAATTCCAAGATGGTTTAGAGAGAGATGTATATATAGAGTTGTAGGCTCATTTTTGAAGAGGGGGGGAAGATAGTAAAAAAGTTGAATAGAGTTGCTTTGAAACAAACTTGTAATCTTGGTGTCTGACCTTCTGAGCAATTGATTTTTGAATGTAATTGGCAAGTTAATTTCAATACAAATACAATGCAACTTCTACCATATTTTGTTGTTGTCTCCTTACTTTTATGTTGTACTCTTGTATGTTTTATATGTTAGGCATTTAAAATATACCAGTTGTAAAGCAATTTGCTTGATTGATTAAGAGTTTCTTTCAAGGAAAGAATTAAAATTCTCATCGATCATCTTGAAGGGTAAATATATTTGTAAGGATTATTTGATGATAACAGTGTGTGGTTAACAGAATAGTTTGTAAGGCAACCTATTTGAATTTGCAGTTAGTGTGTAAGGCATACTGTGGTATTTCTTTTAAAGTTATCTTGTTGATTTGCATTTAATTTTCTTTTTCCCACTGGATAAGGCACTAGTTTATTATTTGTTTCTTATAAATTCTATCTTTCATATCTGTTAAAGAAGAAAAATTGAAACTTTCATATAAATACTAGTACATTTTTCATTTTATGTTTATTGGACAAAATAGCTTGGATTGTACCCAAGGCTTACAGTTCATATTCCCTGATTCTAAGAAGAAAGAGTCATTTAGGTTGCCCCTCCTTAAAAGGAAGAAGGATGATAATCCTTAAATCACTGATTATTGCTTTGTTTACAATCATACTCTACCTAGTGAAGATTTGCATTAGATTGATCATAATCATATGCAGAGTGTTTTATAGATTGATGCATTAGAAGGATTGATAGCAAAATCAATGTCCACTCATATAAAACTATGTAATCAGTTATCATTAAAAGGTAATACCTGCCTGAGTATGTGGAGCTCAAAAATGAAGGAGGATCTTATCCAATCCTAAGCAATCAGGTTTTTCTCTTGTTTGAATTAGTCTCAAGAAGCATAGCATTAAGTAATCATTCAAATATTTGATTTATGCAAGAAAAATCCCTAAAAAATTGGTGACTCCGCTGGGTATTTATTAAGAACTTTGTTGTAGTATAGGGCTTAGTTGAGCCAGGGGTCCTATCCTATGCAAACCAGTTAGTTACCAATAGTACTCATATTGAAACATTGCCAAAATAATTGGGTGGTGACTCTTACAAATCTCTACACCAGTGCAATTCAAAAAACTGAGTATAATGAGTATGAAAAATACTAGAGCCTAGAAAAAGGATCACCTAGAAGAAAATTTGGGAGGTGAACTCCCAAATACATCCAATCGAATGAGAAAAGATAAAAGTACAAATGACATGTCCTTAACATGGAAACAAAAGGGAAATACAAGGCATGAGGACTCTGCCCCAACAAACCAAGGAGGAAATGCCTCAAGATATGAGGAAGCAGTTGATTTAGGGCTTAACCAATATGAGGAATATTATTCTCCTATTGAGAAAGATACAGAAAGGTCCAGGTACTTTAGGAGGGCAATCCCTCATAATCCCATTAGGTCTCAAAGTTGGAGTAGGGATAGATTGAACTTTACTCCTCCACAAGCTATGAATGCTCCAGATAGTCATCAAGAAGAAACCCATGCCCAACAATCATCATCTGAGACAACCCTCCCTCATTTTGAGGAAATTTTTTAAGAAGTTTTTGAATTGGAAAGAAAGATTCAAGAGCAATTTGAAATCAGGCAAAAAAGGGAGAAAGGAAAGGAGGAAAAAATTAGACATGCTATGATCAGAGTAGAATAATTAAGAAAATAATTATTAAATGTTGAAGCCTTCAATCATGCTTTTATGACTGAACAAACACAAGAGCAGCCTATTGTCCAACAAACTCATGAAATAAGAAATCCTATAGACAAAGGAAAATAGAAGGTTGTAGGGATTTCTATAGATGAATCAAATGTTGCCAACAAGACTCTAGATCAAGTAGCAAGATTAGATGTTGATCTAAAAAACCAAAAGAGAACAAGAATTATTGGCCAAAGAGTTAGAAAAGGAGGAAATTGAAGCCACTATAACTGAGATGAAAAGAAATATTGACTTCCTTAAACAATCTTCTGGACCTACCAACACCCTTTCCACTTCTCAAGCACAAGGTGAAAATGTGTTAAATACTGCCAAAACAATGGGCATACCCAAGACCTCTACTATTTCAAATATACAAACATCCACATCTTTTGGTGCTGGCCCTTCCCAAATAGGGTCTATACATGAGAGACTTCAGCAATTGGTTTTTATTGGGATTCCTAGTTACCCAAATCTCATTCCTGATGAAATTAGAAAGAAGCTTCCAAAGTTCACTGGAAGTAATGCTGTCACTTGTGAAGAACATTTGAAAAGTTTCATTGATGTAATAGATGATTACAATATTGAACCTGATGATGTGATCATGAAGCTTTTTGTTCAATCTTTGACCGAGGATGCTAGAGATTGGTTTAGGAATTTGCCTCATGCTAGCATATGTTCTTGGGACCAGTTCAAGCACTTTTTCAAAGAACAATATGGTGATAAAACCAATGAAGGTTTCATGCTCAATGAATTTAACAATATCAAGAAGAACCCAAATGAGGGTGTTGTTGAGTCAATGTCAGATTTCAGAAAGCTATGCATAAATTATTGCAAGTTATCAGATTAGATGACAAAATTTGTTTAGTCACATACCTAAATGCTTTCGATTCAAAAATGGGATATCTTTTAAGAGATAAGAACCCTAGAAATCTTGTAGAAGCTTACAAGTTGGCTATCAATATAGAGAGCAATAGAAGGATATTAGGGAAGTTGGGAAGAAGGGAGGTTTATAAACCTCTAGTCCCAAACAGAAAGGAACCTGGGAAATTTGATACAAAACCAAAAGATGAAGATAGTTTGAAGCAAATCTTAAAAGCAATAAAAGATTTGAAGCTTGGAGAAGCAAGAAACAATAGAGTACAAGGAAATGATAGACCTTATTTCAATAACTTCAACAAATTGCCTAGAATGCAAAATTGTCCTTATAATACTCAATGGAAAGATGGGAAGCCAGTTCTTCCTAAGAGAAAAGATAAACCAAATGATAAGACCCTAGACCCTTTTCACAGAAATACAATGAACATGACTCATGAAGTACCCTGGTGTGTTGTTTGTCAATCACCACATGATCCATATTATTGTGTCATTGCCCAGAGTGTTTCTACAGACAGCGAACAAGAAACTAACAAGGAAGAATTCTATGATGGTGAGGGTTGTGGTATGACCTCTTCCTACATTTGTGGTGAAATAGATTCTGCAAAGGAAGATGAAAGTCGGGATTTTTTTAGTTCTCAAGACAAAAATGAGATTTACCATCAACAAGTTTTCTCTGATGAAGAAGATTGTCATTTGGATAATGTTTAGTGTAACACCTCAAAAAATGAAGAACCTATTGTCCTAAGGAGACCATCTGATGAAGAAATTTCTTAGATAATAGTAGACATGGTGACTCAAGCTAAAAGTAATTACAACTTAAGAAATAGAGTGGTAGATAGTCCAAGTGGTAGGCCTACTAGAATTTTCATCAAGAAAATAGAAAAGGATGCAAAACAAGTCCAAGATAAGCAAAAGGCTGTCGAAATGGTCAACAAAACCAAGGTGAAGAAGAATAATGTCACTTTTACTAAGCCAACTTTCTTACAAAGTAAAAGCTAAGCCTCTTGTAGATACTATGTCCTCTTTGCAAAAGGAAGTGAAGATTCAGATCAAAGATAGTCCTAATAAGATTACACATGAGGAAAATAAGGAAGTCACTATCATTAAGCAAGATGTTACAGACTCAAAGTATGTTCCCATTGACATGAGAAAATTGTTGTCACAAATCACTGTCAAGGTCCCTTTATTAGAAATGATGAGAATAGAGGAACATAAAGAGAAGGCTTTAGGTTGGGTAAAGGGTGTTAATAACATTGACACTCAAAACCAAGACAAATCTGAAAAAATAAAGGTTTCTGAAGATATCAGTACAAACCAAAATGGAGAAATTATTTTAGAGATCCCTCAAATCTATTTAGATACAAATGTTGTTCATACTATACCAGGAACAATTGATCCTTTCTTTCTGACTTTGATTGTAAATCAAAAACATCTCAAGAACTATATGATAGATTCTAGAGCCTCTAACACTATCATGCTAGTAGAGATTATGAAATCTTTAGGTTTGAAAGTTGATACACCTCATGGAAGGTGTCAAGCTATGGATTCCAGAGAGGTGCCATTCATTGGTAGTATAAAAGTATTGCCCTATAGACTTGAAGCATATCCTAATAAGTTGCTAACTATGAGTGTGTTAGTAGTTGACATTCCACCTCAGTATGGAATGTTATTGTCAAGAAAATGGAGTGCCTCAATGGGAGGCAGTATACAGTGTGATTTGTCTTTTGCAACTTTCAATATAGATGGTGATAATGTCAAAGTTTCCAGAGAAGTTAGAGCCCCACATATGATTGAAATAGATGATGATAATTTAAATTGTTGTGTGGATATTGACATGGAGAATTTCATATTAGAGGAGATTGTCCCGCTAATGGGAGAATTAGATCCATTGGTTTCAGAACTCAAAAAATAGCAGGAGGGATTATGGCAGATGTACTTTGATGGAGCCTATTCAAAAGAAGGTTCTGGCACTGGATTTTTATTCATATCTCCATTAGGTACCACTTTCAAATATTCATTCCTATTAACTTTTCAATGCACAAATAATACTGCAGAATATGAAGCATTGTCCTTAGGGTTGAATATTACTTTGAGGCATGGAATAAAATGTTTAAGTGTTTATGGTGATTCTGAACTTGTGGTTGCACAAGTAAGGTCCAAATATGTAGTAAAAAATGATAGATTAAAAATGTATAAGCATGTTATTTGGGATCAGATTGAGCTATTTGATGCTTTTAATATTAATTGGGTGGAAAGATCCAGGAACATAATGGCTGATTTTTTGGTCAATGTTGCTTTAAATAAAAATGATTCAACTTTGTTTGGAGTATCAATAGTTGAAATAAAAAGTAGGTTAGTGGTCCCAGACAATGTCTATAATTGGCAAGTTTTTGAAGATGACCTTGACATCTTAAAGTTTATCCACTGTCTTGACCATTATGAAGATCAACTCATAGATTGTAATGCTTTGGTCAAAGAAATAGATGGTAAGGATATGGTTTTGGGAAATAAGGTAATCCAATTGAGTTTAAATCATATCCCTAAGGGTTTAACTAAGTTAAAATCATTATACAATAGTCAAGATGATCATATGTTAAAAACAAGCAATGCTAAGATAGAGGATCTGGAGGAAATAAATTTAGGATCACACAGCGCCCCTCAAAAGGTTTACATTGGGAAGGGGCTAGATTCTCACATAAGGACCAACCTGATTAAATTTCTAAGAAGGTATAAGCATGTTTTTGCATGGTCATATGATGATTTAAAATCTTATAGGGAAGATCTTTTCCAACATGAAATCCCATTAAAGAATGAAGTTAAACCATTTAGATAGAAGCAAAGACCAATCAATCCCCTACTAGCCCCTAAAATGCAACAAGAGCTGATCAAGTTGAGTGATGTAGGAATAATTCAGCCTGTAAGGCATTCTACTTGGGTATCTAACCTGGTCCCAGTCAGGAAGAAAAATGGGGATATTAGGTTATGTGTGGACTTTAGGAATCTGAATGTTGCATCACTAAAGGACAATTATTCTCTGCCCAATATGGAAGCAATGTTGCATAAGGTCACTGGATGTGAATTACTGTCCATGATGGATGGTTTCTCTAGGTATAATCAAGTATTAGTCAAGGAATCTGAATAGTTCAAAATAGCATTTACAACACCTTGGGGAACCTATGTATATGTTAGAATGCCATTCGGTCTTAGAAATGCTGGAGCAACTTTTCAAAGAGCCATGGATGTTTCTTTCAAAGAATATATAGACTTGTTTATGGTTTTGTACCAAAATGACCTAACTGCATATTCAAAATTGGTTGTTGACCATTGCTCACACCTGGAAAAGATTTTTGTCAAAGCTTTGGAATATGGTGCATCTCTAAATCCAAAGAAGTGTAACTTTGCAGTAAAAGAGGGAAAATTGTTGGGACACATAGTATCAAAGGAGGGAGTTAGAATTGATCCAAAAAGAGTTGAGGCCATCAAGAGAGTTACAGCACCCAAAAATCTCAAGGGAGTGCAATCCT
Source organism: Chamaecyparis obtusa (assembly GCA_027943335.1). Lineage (NCBI taxonomy): Eukaryota > Viridiplantae > Streptophyta > Pinopsida > Cupressales > Cupressaceae > Chamaecyparis > Chamaecyparis obtusa. Next base: position 1,421,194 of record BSBK01007127.1, read on the forward strand.
TTTTAGGGAAGATCAACTTTGTCAGGAGATTCATTGCAAATTTTGTTGAAATTGTCCAGCCCGTTGTGAAGTTTCTCAAGAAGGATGTCAAGTTTCAATTGACTACAGAGGCTCAAGGTGCATTCGATAAAATTAAAGAAGTATTCCAACAAGCACCTGTACTGAGGTCTCCTGATTATACTAGGCCTTTTTCACTTTTCTCTTTTGCATCATTTCACACTATTGTTGTTGTGTTATTACAAAAGGATAATGAGGGTTTTGAGCATCCAATTGCATTTTTTAGTAAGTCTTTGCAGGCTGCTGAACTAAACTATGAAATGATGGAAAAATAGGCCTATGCACTGGTTAAAGTAATGAAATCCTTCAGGCCTTATTTGGTTTGTGCTAAGGTAATTTCATATGTCCCTCATGCATCAATTAAGGATGTCCTTACTTAGTCTGAAGTCACTGGTAAGAGATGCAAGTGGATCACCAGGATTCAAGAATTCAATTTAGAAATCCATATCACTAAACTGGTAAGAGGACAAGGCTTGGAAAAATAATGACTGAAGAAAATATGGATTTAGTCTAGGTTAACAATGAAGGAATTCTAGATATGACAATAACAAGTATTGAGTTGCAACTAGATTATGCTGACATTGTATATTTCATTAAGAATGCTAAATGTCTAGAATACATGACAGATAACCAAAAGAGATCCCTAAAACTGCAAGCTCAGAAGTACACATTAATACAAGGAGACTTATATTGGAAAAACAAGGATGGAATCTTATTGTTTTTCCTTGATAAATTTCAAGCAGAGAGCATTTTGATTGAAATGCATGCTGGTGTTTGTGGGGGTCATTATTCAGCAAAGACTACTGCCCACAAGATCTTAAGGGCTGGTTATTTTTGGCCCATATTGTTTAAAGATTCATTTCAGTTTGTTAAGAAATGTGAAGCCTGTCAGAAATTTGCTTCAAAATTGAAATACTCAAGAGCACTATTGTTAAAACCAATAATTGTTGAGGCACCATTTGCCATGTGGGGAATAGATTTCATAGGTGAGTTTGCTGAAAAATCTAGTGGAGGACACAATTATATACTTGTTGCAACTGACTACTTCACAAAATGGATAGAGGCTATTCCCACAAAGAAGGAAACAAGTAAAATTGTTATTGATTTCTTACTTGAAAATATTTTGACCAGATTTGGTGTCCCCATGAAATTGATCATAGATAATGCAATGTGTTTCAGATCAGATGAATTCAAAGAATTTTGTAAAGACAATGGAAACATGACATCTTATTCATCTCCTTATCATCCTCAAGCAAATGGACAGGCTGAATCTAGCAACAAAAGCATTCTGACAATTTTGAAGAAAACACTTGAAAAAAATAAGAGAGCTTGGCATTCAAAGTTGAAGTTAGCTCTATGGGCAGATAGAGTTACAGTGAAGAAAGCTACTGGGAAATCTCCCTTTGAACTTGTTTATGGTCTGTAATCAAGGTTACCCATAAATAAATTTCTTCCTGTCTATAAGTTTATTCAGGATGAGGAGTTAGATGTCTCAAAGCCTATGCAAGACAGAATTATGCAATTGACTGAACTAGATGAGCTAAGAAGGGAAATTCAAAAGAGCAACATCAAGTTGCAATAGAAAATGAAGTACCTATTTGATAAGAGAGAAACTACCAGAAATTCAAAATAGATGACTTAGTGCTTCAATGGAATGTGAGAGAAGAAGATAAAGGGAAACACAAAAAGTTTGAATCATTATGGCTTGGTCCCTTTGTGGTTCATGAAAGTTTTGGGAAAGACTCCTACTTGTTGAAGAATATGGATGATGAAGTTTTTGAGTTGCCAGTGCATGGGAAATTATTGAAGCCTTTCTTCAATTAAGTTTTTTATGCACATGTAAACTCTCTATAAATTTTTGTATAGGTGTGTGTTCCTTTCAGGTTGAGTGTCTCGGGTTTTGTTCTAGGTTAGTGCAATTTTTGGTCTGCGTCCTAGAGATTTGTGGTTCTTGTTCAAACTTGCATTTTAACATCCTAAGATAGAGCCACTGTTGGTAGTATTTCTGGTTTTAGTCTTTTCCTAGTCAAAATTTTGAGTTTTGGTCTAGTCTCTCTTGCTGAATTTTTAAGCCCTAGGTGAGTAACCCTAATTTTTAGACCTTTTTCCCTAAAAAATTAGAAAAACCCTAGTTGTGGCTACTGGATTTCTATTTCTCTATTACTTTATCAAATTACTTAAGTGTTGATATAAGCATGTGCACTTTTTATTTCCTCTTTAGGTCGCTAAGTCTCACAAAGAAATCAAAATATTCCTTCATCTCTAGTGATTTCCTGAAAAACCTTTGTCGCCTGATCTCAGATGCACTTTGGAATATTCTTTATTACCAAATGACTTAGAGATTGCCTTTCTTAGTCTGCAAGTCTCATAATGTTTTTCTCGAGATCTAGCAACTGCTGTGACAAATTTATTAAGAAATGAACTATAGTCGCGTGGTCTCTAGATAGAATTTACTTATGGTCGGGCAATCTCGGGATGATTTATTAAAGTGGTCTTTGGTTCAGTGATTATGAGTTCTCCTCTTAGTCGCCGAGTCTCTGAATGGAGCTGCAGTCTTATTTTAAGGTTGTCGCCAAGTCTCTAAGTCTTCTTGTAGTTCATCTTTTTATTCAGCGAGTTGGATTTTCAATGGTTGTGTGATCTCCCAATGTTGGCGGTTATCTTCTACGCAATTAGCGATTCAGCGACATAGTTAGTCTTGTGGTCACTGAATCAAACGATTAAGTCAAAATTTCTCTCACAACTTAATGTAGACTGTAGGATGAAGAAAAGAAGAAGATCAATGGCAGTCGTGAGGTCTCGAGAAGAGGGTTCAAAAGTTAGAAGGTTTTGGCAATTTAGAGATCTCAGGGTAGTCACTAGATCTCTAGGTCGGATGATCATTGAATGTTTTAAAGACAAAATAAAGTTGCCATGATTATGAGAGCAACTATAGTCGCTAGATCTCATGATGAGATAAATTAAGGATTCCTCTTTTCAGTCGCCAAATCTCCAGATGACCAAGTCGGGATATCTCAGAAAGAAGTTTGAAAAGTCAATAGTGTTCTGCGACCTTGAATTTGCTTGTTGTCACCAAATCTCATAATGGAGGTTGAAAGTGAATTTGGTCACGTGATCTCATAAAAATAAATATTTCACCCGTGACTAAGGATTAGACTATTATCGGGTAATCTTCGAATGGAAAATTTATTAAAAGATTGAATATAGTCACTAAGTCTCTAGATCAAAAAATTTGTGATCGCTAAATCTCAGAATGGATTCATAAAATAGAAAATCTTTTCGTGACTGCGAGATGCTCTCTTAGTCACCAGGTCTCATAAACCTCATAAAGGCACCAATATTTTTTGGGCGACTACGAGATTTTTTTAGTTGCCAGGTCTCTAAATAATTGAATTTGAAAATTGTGAGCTATGGCTAGTAAATTGAAAACCTGTTCGTCTGCAATAATGATAGAAGTGACATTTTGGTGTCAAGAAATGGTGGCGCATTCAATTATGAGGAATAAAGCAGTTAGAGGCTACTCATTTGAGAGTTATAGAACATATTGAAGAGTACAGAGCATCAAGTTTTTAGAGCTTTCTAGATTTTCAGTGTGACCAATGATTTGCAGAGAATTTTTTAGAAATTTAGACAGAATGAGTCAACCAATAGCAAGCAGAACCTCCACCAGCCGAGGGTCTAAAGAGAAAGTAAAGGAAAGTTTTTCTGATGAATTCCTCACTCTTTTTCCTAGTTCATCCCAAAATAAAAATGTTAGTGATGACTATTTTATGGATGATTTAGCCTATTGTAGAGATGCTAAGATGCCTAAACTCCTAGGCATGTGCCTTTTTTCATATTTTTATAAGAACTGTGATAGTGTGGTACCAGTCTCAAACCCTTGGACATCAAGGTTAGCAAAATTAATTGTTCCTAAGGTTTTTCTTGGTGTTGATGCATTACTGATGCTAGCTCAATGCTATGATCCTCTATCCAAAACTATCAGAAAGGATGATGGTTCACCCTTGGTAACCCTAGACAGAAACTCCTTCATGAGGGCATTTGAAATTTAGATTCTGATGGCTATGGAAATTGACCTAAAAGCTCAAGCCAATACGTATGTCAGAGAAGTAGTGTTAGTCTCTAAGGAGATTAAAAACCATATGCCCAAGGAGAACAAGAATTATATTGTGGCTATTCCTGGGCCAATTCCATATGCTTACAAGGACTTGAAGTTTTATATAAAATACATTGCATATGGGATATGCCAGGTTTTGGGAGTTGATGCTAGCCCTGAGAGGATCACCTCTGACATTTTGAGGCTGGTTATGGATTCTCAGAGCCATCTGGTAAGCAGAGGATATGATTATATTGGTTATATAATAAACAAGATGCATGAGGGTTTATTCTCTTTGAAGAATTTTGCATCTGGCTCTACGCCTAAATTCATGCACTACTCTTTGTTGATGCACCTTATTGTGTATCACAATTATAATCTCATCAACCTGCAAGATCTTAAGCCACAGATGACATGGAAAGGAGTGCCTAACCCTGTGCAATATTGGTTAGGAATTTGGAGTCCTTCCTACCCTAGGCGTGATTTTGGTGCATTTGAGAATTGGATTATGTATCCAATTCTCTAAAGTATGGGAATAAATTGTACAAGATTGTCCACCAAGGTCTTGCAATTGGTGAGACCCCAACAGTTTGTGCATAATTGGACCAAGGGTCACAATTGGGGAGAAATTTTCTATGAGAATAGTTATACAATGATTAGGGTTTATGGATGCCCTCAGCCTCCCCATCTTCTCCCATTTTATGTTCCACCAAGAATTGCATTTTTAGAGTTTATCTGGCAATTGATGTTGAGAGAAAAAGAACACTTAGCTTCCCACAGAAAAGGAACTTTCACTCCTCGGCACTTCAGAGTGCATTATCTTACAATTGGAAAGGGATCTCTCAAGAGAGTTAATGATTGGTTGGAGAATTATCACATGTATGCAGCATCATCTAGGTATGTAGACACAGAGGGTTTTATAGCTACTACTAGGAAATATTACATGCCTAGCATTCCTTTTAATAAGCAGCATGAGGAGTACCCTAAATAAGATATAATTAGAAACATTATTGAGGATAATGAGGTGGAGAAAAGACTCCATCAATTGCAAACTTTGTATAATGCTGAAAAATAGTTGAAAAGTCAAGGAATGACATTTGGGGGATTCTTTCCCACTTTACCTTACTTACAAAGACTTGAGAAAATGATGGCTCAATTTCATACATTGATGAGGTCTGTGGAAGACCAAATTGATAACGCTAAACAGGGAAAAAAGGCCCATTCAGAATCAGAATGTGATGAGGATAGTGATGGTGGCTATCCTATATATAGTCCACCCACTATGGAACAACCAATGGCTGAAGGGCCTAAAGGAGAAAAAGAAAATGTAGATCTTGTTGAATTGCCTAGTTCTGAGGATACTGCTGAGCCTCAAAAGAAAAAACAAAAGTTGTTAACTGGTGAACCTTCGGAGAGGAAGAAGAAAGATAGGGTGGGTGCCATTTACATAGGAACTAGTGAGCATCACCACCAACTCAGAAAGAAAATAAGAGAGGAAAAAAGGAAAAGAAAGCTTGAAATTGAAAAAGTTGAGTTGCCCTTGGCCCTTGGCCTAGATGAAAGAATAATTGAGCAAGATGCTTTCCTGAATGATGACAATTTTGTCAATTTGGAGGAATTCAAAAGCTTTTTGGTGTGTCATAAACAAAAACAAGTCACCTCAAGTGTACAAATAATAGAGGAGGGTCAAGTGCTAGAAAAGGGATTGTAGCAATTGAAAGAATATGACCCAGAGACTGAAACACTAACTCCAGATGAGGCTAGAAAACTAGTAAAACAGAGCAATATGCTACTGGTGCCTGGGTGGAGCTTGTATTTAGATTTCATAATTGATTAGATAAAGAGGCAAGAAGATGTCACTTTTTCATCAGAAACCCAAATAGGGGACTTAATAAGAGGGTTTGGATATAGCCCAAAAAATCAGGCTTTGGCCATGTGGAGTCTTTATCCTAAAGACAAGAAACCACAAATTTTGAATGTGCAAGAATAGATGGAGGGGGATAAAATAGTGTGGTCAATCCACAATACAGGGGACCTAGAGATTTCTCAGGTGCTGACCCAATTTGCAAAGTTAAATGAGGATAAGACTAAGCAACTATCAGAGATTTGATAATAATAAGGAATAGATCAATGGAGAGACATGCAGTTGAATTAGAAGAGCATCTTATTACTATTCCTGTAGCAGCCTCTGCACCTCTAGAATAATCCACAGTACAAGAAATGACAAAAGAACAGGTGGCAGCAAAGCTGAAGAAAATAAATGAAGAAAAGAATGACGCTATTTTACAGGCCTTTTTGAATATTTGAGGCATAGGATAAATACAATTAAGGATAAATTTGACCTAGTATTTGATGCATATGGAAAATTTCTAGAGTTACAGAGGGAGGTTGGTAATTATGTACAAATTTTGAGTGGTTTGTATGCAATGTGGTCTATCAGGGTGCCCCTTTTTGAAAGATTATTTTGTGCTCAATCTTTGATTAGTAATATTCCAGAGATAGTTGTGAGGATTGGTGAGGAGATTGACAAAGTGAAGGCCATATTACCACTTTTCAAGGGTAAGGAAAATTTTATTGAGGGTAAGTTAGCCATGCTCAGCTCCTACTCCAATAAATTTATTCCCTCAATTTTGAATACTGATAGAATCATTAAGAGTCTTGATCAATGGAGATCGGATGTTGATCTTCTATTGCCTAGGAAAGAGGCATTTTTAGGTGAGGATAGTAATGTGGATATGGAGAGCTTCAAAAAAACCCTAGATGAAGCAATAAAAGCTAAGACAGATCTCACCAAGTTCATTACAGATGTCAAAGCCATAACAGATGCCAGGTGGGAGAGACAGAAGGCACAACTACAAATTGCTCAAAATTTCATTTGGCCTTTAGAAGATGAAGTAACTGTGTGGGATGAACTAACAAAGCCCAAAAGGGTTAAATCTGTTGTAGTGGACTTAGATATTTTAGATGAAGAGTGAAGAGGACATCTGGAGTATCTGACACTTGAGCCTAGAATATAGGGATGATAAGCTATCATTAAATAATGGTGTAGGTTAGCTTGAGATGGTGGTCACCATATCTCATAAAAACTAAGGAGCTATCATGAAGACTTGCAAACAAAGGTGTCGGTTATCAGCGATCTAGGATGAAAACAAGCCAAAACAATTTTTGTCTTTCCACCACCTGAGGGCGCATTGTATTTTGTCTTTTCTATTTTCTCTCTTATGTTTTTAGGGTTAGGGTTCCCAACCATCTGAGGCTTTTTGAATTCCTATTCATAAGGGAATTCCAAGATGGTTGAGAGAGAGAGATGTATATATAGAGTTGTAGGCTCATTTTTGAAGAGGGGGGGAAGATAGTAAAAAATTTGAACAGATATGCTTTGAAACAGACTTGTAATCTTGGTGTCTGACCTTCTGAGAAATTGATTTTTTATTGTAATTGGCAAGTTAATTTCAATACAAATACACTGCAACTTCTACCATATTTTGTTGTTGTCTCCTTACTTTTATGTTGTACTCTTGTATGTTTTATATGTTAGGCATTTAAAATATACCAGTTGTAAATCAATTTGCTTGATTGATTATGAGTTTCTTTCAAGGAAAGAATTAAAATTCTCATGGATCATCTTGAAGGGTAAATATATTTGTAAGGATTATTTGATGATAACAGTGTGTGGTTAATAGAATAGTTTGTAAGGCAACCTATTTGAATTTGCAGTTAGTGTGTAAGGCACACTGTGGTATTTCTTTTGAAGTTATCTTGTTGATTTGCATTTAATTTTCTTTTGCCCACTAGATAAGGCACTGGTTTATTATTTGTTTCTTATAAATTCTATCTTTCATATCTATTAAAGAAGAAAAATTGAAACTTTCATATAAAATACCAGTACATTTTTCATTTTATGTTTATTGCACAAAACAGCGTGGACTGTTCCCAAGGCTTATAGTTCATATTCCTTGATTCTGAGAAGAAAGAATCATTTAGGTTGCCCCTCCTTAAAAGGAAGAAGGATGAGAATCCTTAAATCACTGATTATTTCTTTGTTTACAATCATACTCTACCTAGTGAAGATTTGCATTAGATTGATCATAATCATATGCAGAGTGTTTTATAGATTGATGCATTAGAAGGATTGATAGCAAAATCAATGTCCACTCATATAAAACTATGTAATCAGTTATCATTAAAAGGTAATACCTGCCTGAGTATGTGGAGCTCAAAAATGAAGGAGGATCTTATCCAATCCTAAGCAATTAGGTTTTTCTCTTGTTCGAATTAGTCTCAAGAAGCATAGCATTAAGTAATCATTCAAACATTTGATTTATGCAAGAAAAATCCCTAACACACATGACGACGCCATTGAAACTTAGAAACCCTACAAACAACAATTATGGATTGATTATGCATCTACAAATAGTGAAACACATACATACCTATAAATTGACCATTTTATGTATGGATTAAAACAATTTCCAAGGAGTTAGAAATGGAAGAACACATTTGATCATAGGCATTTGCACATGACTATATATAGAGATTTTTTTATTGGCATGGATTTTGGAACTCTAAATTTTGTAAATTTTAGGGCTCCAAGAGTGGCTCTTACTGGAGACGTATGCTCCTTGTGAGCATAGTGAGATCTTAGTTATCTCTAGAGAGGCAGACCATGTGATCACATCCAATTTATTATGAAAATATAATTGGATGTCCCAAGCCCCCAAAAAATGAATATTAATTCTTTCCTCTATCAAAAACCTGATTCTAATCATATAACAATATGTACCTTCAAAAAGTACCACCATCTTCTTTACCAATCATATAGCTTGTTATATTCATTTATCCACTTTATAATATTTTTCGTAGATGTATTCTATTAATATAACTTGATTTATTATATTCATATGCCCGTTCACATTTGGCTCCATGGATTTCAACTTTGCAATTATTTTTCCCATAGACCTTTTGCTTATTTGAAAACCCTAATATTCTATCATGCCCCTCTTCTTTTGAAAACTATTTTAAATTACCTTTATTGTTGCATGTAAGTTTCACCTAAATGTGATTTTTTTGGCAATGTTTAGAATTTCCAGTGTCATATATATGATCACCCTTTTCACCTTGTAATTCATTTTTTGACTAGGAAATATTCTTTGGATGAAAAACCTTCGGTAATTTTTCCTTATTTCCTTTTGAAATAATTATGTCTTCAACCATAGTATGCAAATTTGGCCCCATAAGATTTTCTCAATTATTTTTATTTGCACCAAATTGTATTTTTCTTATCACATCCTCATATTCCAAAAATATCTCATTATTTTCACATGCCAAATTAGAATGAAAGTGATTTTCAAAAATATTTTAGTGAAATAAACTTTTCCTTTCAACTATGCTATTACATATTATTATTTCATTCTCATTATTTAGGTCATCTGTAAATACACTCTCTTCTTCTACTTTCTCACATAACATTTTTGGACATATAGTACCTTCAGGAATATTTTGCAAAAATAATTCATCTACCTCTTCATATGTTTTTTCATTTTTTCCCATGATAACCTCATATAATGTGTTTGAAAAATTTAGGTTATTTCCAAATATACCTTCTTTTGCTTCCTCTTCAAGTAATGGATTCAAAAATATAGAGATTTGAGACATACCTCCTTGGAAGCTTTCCTGTGATCCATCATATAAAATATCATCTAGTGTGTCACAATGCATACCTTCATTGAAAGTATCCTCTTTATAGTAACCATTTGCCTCATCAACAAGACTCATATCTTCATTGTTTCTCTCTGCTGACACTTCTTCCTGTTCATGTACTATATGCATTCCCACTTCACATTCTAGATGCAATTATATTTCATCAAATGGACCAAAGAATGATTCACATTTGGGAAACATTTCTTCATATTCCTCTGGAGTTTTATTATACTGAAGATTTGAAAAAAAATCAAAATCGTCTCCAGGTATACTTTCCCTACTATACTCATCACATTGTATGCATTCCTCTGATGAATCATTTTCCTGGGGATCTTCATTTTCTTCATCAAATCTATCTTGAATATATAGTAATCCATTAATCTGATTATTCTGGTAGATTGAGAAACAATTTGGACCATGTTTATCAACATATTTTTGATATTATATATCTAACAAATTTGAAATTTCTTCTGAACTAAGAAGATCTTCTTCTTCATTATTACATTCAAGGAAATTTGTTTCAATACAAATCTCATCAACAATGGATTTTTCTTCCATCTAATCCAAAAAAAATTCTTCATCTGAATCTAGAACTTCATTAGAGCTTTGTACTCATGTAGATTTCACACTACATCCACCACCCTCTGCAATTTTTTCATAAATTACATGCTTGAGAAATATATACAACTGAGGATCATAAGAAATCCCTAACTCATATATTTTATTTATGAACTCATGAGATGAAGACCTGACATTTGAAGGTATCTCCTCATAGATATCAAGCATCCTCATGAATAATTGTCTACAGATTTACCTTCTCATCTTTCAATATTTAGAAATTCATCCATGGGAGACATACAAGGTTCTGCTTCCTGATGTATCCTTGATCCTCTTCCTATTCATGATACATGTTATCTCCTTCCTCCTCAAATTGTCCAAACATTTATTCTTCACTTAAATCTGAAACATCATTAGGTTTTTGTTTTTCTTTTGTATACTCTTTTAATCTCTAAAAAGAAGCTTCAAATCAGGATCATCTGGTGAGATTCCTAACTCAGGAAGTTTTTTAGAATTTATTGCATGAAGGCATGATTTTTGATGGTATCTCATGATAGATACTTATCATCTTTATGAACAAATGGGTTGTAGAATCATATTCTTCATATGTCTCCAAATTGGGAAATTCATCTAAGGGAGACATATAAGGTTCTTCTTCCATAATGTAATTTTGATTTTCATCTTGTTCACAATACATGTTATCTCCTTCACTTGCATCATTAAATTCATATAAGAACCATTTCTCAAACTCCCTCCATGATGAGATTATCTATGTAGGTAGTGATTCATATGCCTCTCTTGCATTGCCTTTCAATGTGCTGGCAAATAACCTCATACCCTAATCCTCTTAATAGATTTCATAATCTTCTATGAATGTATAGAATGCATCTAAATGTTCAACTATTGACTCACCTTATTCACCATGAAACTTAGGTATAAATTTTGAAAGCTTCAAGAAGGACTCATTAGCATCACATTTAAATCCTCTAAGATTTGAAACATTTTGTAATAAACTTTATACTTCTATCTAAGGGAGGAATTTTCATCTCCCTCTAGATCTTCTCCCTTAGTAGAGTCACCGACTGAAATGTTTATTGAATAGAGTCACCACCTTTTTGCAAGGAAAATATTATTTTTCTAGTCTTCTGGGTTCTCCTTTCCAGCAGAGTGTACTTCTTATGTCCCCAAAGATTCTGGAAGATGTTCTTATAAACAACTCCCTAGATAGAGTCACCAATTTGTTGGTGCTCAAATCAACAGATTGGATTTCCTATGGACTTTCCAATCCAAAGATGGGAAACCAAAGTGATTTGGCCAACTGATAGGTTTAACCAAGCATAAGGTTGGAACCTCTACAATTTTGGTAGTAGCTTTACAAGACCAAGGTTGGTGGGCCTATACCTCAACTAAGTCTTTTGGTTGATGGCTATTTATAGCAGATAGAAAATCTATAGAACTTGGGTATTCTCTCAAGTTGGCAAGTGAATTCTTGAGATGAATGAACTTGTGAATATTGCAACTATAAGGTATTGAATGTTGCAAAAACTTGAATACTTTGGTTAATTGTAAGAATGTTTGATAAAAGATGTATAAAATGAATGAATGTTGAATAAAATATCTCAAAACTGTAAACAATGAGCCAAATGACTATATCCAATAATTGATAAGATCAGTGCCTTGCTTCTACTTGGAAAATAGAGTCAATTCACTTTCAATCCTACATACAATCTCAAAGATGGTTTTAATAACTTGCATTAAAAACAAGACCATCATTTCAAGGGCTTCTATATGAATTATAATCAAAATATGAGAACAGCCAGTTCTACTAAATTTAACTCTACTTTGAGAGACCAATAGAACAGAGAAAAGTTTGACAACCAATCCTTTTATCTGATGCTCAAACTGTAAATTTAATTTTTGATTATAATAACATAAGAATTTGCACAATGAAATAATCTATGAAATAGATTTATCTGAGGGACTAATTGAAAAGAATTGAAAAATTATTACCTATTTTTTAAGACATGCTGATTTTTGTTGAAATAAAACTTTTTTAATAAAATTTAATGATTTAAGCCCTGAGAGGTTCCATTTGAAGGAATTAATTACAAATGGTTAGCTCAAAGCATCTTAGATTAAAAAAATATTGATATAACATCTATACTCCTCATTCATACCTACAATGGAGTCTCCTTCACACCTATTAAAATGCTGACAAAAACTCACTTTGAATTTATGTTTTGGTAGATCAAATAAATCCATTTGAAAAACCTATCTATGTAGTATGATGCTATTCAGAACAAGCTTTCTAATGAATATAATTTTAATACATATTGAGTTAATTATCACTTTTAAATATTACTTTAACTAAACATAGGTTGTTTGGTCATTCAACAACCTATCTCTTCAAGACTTTGGGAAAAATAGTAAATTACAAAAAAAAATTATGAAAAATATGTAGGAAAAGACTATTTGTGTTACCTTTCTATACAAAAAAGAAAAAATAAATTTTTATATACACAAATCAAGTTAGAGCGATCCAAGTGACCTTATGTCTAAATTACAGTTACTGTCACTTTAGAACTTAATAAACTATGAAATATTGACCCAAAATGAATGAAACCAATTGCATCCTTTAGATATTGAAGTTACAAATATAATCTTGAAAAAATTACATCATTATCTTATTTTTTTAAAAAGATATGTTGATCCAAGTGACAGTAACTCCTTAAAAACACTATTTTTCACACAAACCACTTTTCGAAGGAGAAGGAAAAATGAATTTTAATTTTTTTTAGAAAAATATATTTAGAAACTAGAAAGAAAATTCTAAAAGACTCTAGTTTACATCATCTTCAAATTCCTAATAGTTTTGCGACAATAGGTCTTCAAAAGTGAAGTTTTTTCTCATAATGTTGGTCTCTGTGTCAAAGTTGGCTAAAAAGTGGGACACACTATTATGGGACCACCCCACAAGTGAGAGAAAACACTTATCTTGTATTGATTTTGAAAAATAGTGAGTTCATGTTGCAGTCCTTGATCTTCTTCTATTCTATCTTATCTTATCTTATCTTATCTTATCTTATCTTATCTTATCTTATCCTATCTTATGAGAGCCATTGTTGATTTTGGTATCCTCATTTATATGCAAATGAAAGGATGCAAACAAGCTTCAAATCAACATGACTCTTCACGAAGACAAACTAATCCTATGTCAATGGTTGCAACTGCAAGATTACATAATGAAAATTTAGAAAACATAAGAAAATCCAAATGCAAGTTGTCCTCAATCCATAATTGCTCCATTAGTCTACAGATGGTCATTGGGTTTCATAATTGTGACCGTTGGCATTTAAAAAATTAGTTGAAATATCATTGTACACACTTGACTACTGAGATTATATCCCTGGGAATACGTATCTGTATTTATTTTATCTGGTACAACCACATGGATTCTCTTCATTGGTCTTTGGCACAGTCTTCCTCTTGTGAAGTCATGCTAACTATCATTCATGTCATTTCGTATCTTTGTAACCTTCATCTCAGACCACCAACATAGCCATCGAAGTTATGCTAACTATGTGTGTAACCTCATTGTAACTTTGTGACCTTCATCTCAGACCACCACCATAACCGCTGAAGTCATGCATACCGTCAACCTGACCATTGCATATCTTCTTAACCATCAACATTGACCCTCCTTTTATCCTACTAAAGCTATGCAAACTGTCACCCCAAACTAGTCATCATCCATCTTGTCAGAAAATACCGCGTGGCATCCTCTCATTTGACCTCTTGTGCCACATCGACCATCCACTTCAGCTTTTTCTTTCCAAAAAATTTCTTTTTCTACTTTTAGGCACACCAAAGTCAATAATCGGCTCCACATCAACTTAGCCCCGTGTGCGAGTGCCCTCTGCCAAAAGGCATTGTGCCTTTGGTAAGTGAAGAAGTGAAAGATAACATATAAAAGAACAAATGTAGTATTGTACATCATCAATGTGGGATATGTCATCTATGCTATTTGCATCAAGATGTTGTAAACCAGCCTGTGGAAGCTTCTTGCCCATACACATGACGATGTCATTGAAACTCAAAAACCCTACAAACAACAATTCTAGATTGATTTTGTATCTGCACAGAGTGAAATACATACATACCTGTAAATCAACCATTTTAGGTATGGATCAAAATAGGTTCTCAGGAATTGGAAATGGAAGAACACATTTGATCATAGGTGTTTGCACATGATCGTATAGAGAGATTCGCTTATTGGAATGGATTCTAGAACTCTAAATTTTGTAAATTTTAGGGTTCCAACATGGGCTCTAATACTATGTTATTTTACATGCCCAGTTCAACCAGGTCGAGAGTGTGGATTGTTCATTGTTGTAGTAGTGCCAGAGCTCAACAAAACAAAAATTAGTGGTCAAGCTACAATTTATTCTCATTATGCACATACTGTGTTACAAGAAAGGAATGAAACAAGGAAGATTTATGAAAAAGATCTAGTTGGAAATGCTTTTTAGTGGACATCTTCATTCATAATGGGATTGAAAGAAGAGGATGGAAAATGGATAGATTATTGTATGTGTATCACACTTGTAAGGGGAGGGTACAATCTAAAATGGGTGTCATGTCATATACTATACACATACAATCTAATTTTAAACTACTATCGGGGGAAGGAAACACACATCTTGGAAACAACTGGCAATATTCCAGATGAATGTTATCCTAACCATTTGATACATCAACTGCATGACATAACTCCCTTAAACTAATCAAAATAATCCCCTCCCTATGCTATCTTACAGTGGTTGTCCGATCGGGTAAGGCAATCTACATTTCAGATTATGTAGAAGTTGAACTATTTGTCTTTTATAGTTCCTAGGGTGAGGAGATCATAAATAATTCTTTAGTTTTAGGGCTTTCTTGTAAACCAGAGTGCATAATTGCATTTGAGATACTGACATCCTAAAAAATCAAAATAGAATATCATATCCAAATTATATTCTACTACACCAAGAAAAGGTAGGGTGTTATTGGAGTAAAACAATGGTAAAATATACTAATTAGTGAAGCACATAAAAGGAATTGTAACAATCAACAAGATAGTATGCTAGATACTTCACATCATTATTAAGAATTTCCTTTTTAGTTATCTCAAATCTGATCTACACTCAGTTTGTTCTATTTTTTTCCAGCTATTATTATGTTAAGATTTACATGCAACTCCATGTTGTAGATTTATAAAAGAGTATCTAACTCAACTTTAGAGTGTGCAATGTAGATTGCTAGTTTCTCTAGCTTTAGAATTTAGCAGCAAGTGAAACACATGAAAATTACCTATTAAGAGTCACATTATTTGAAGAAAATAGTTGAAGAAGCTTTTGCAAGACCATATATTGTACGCAAGGAGATGAGAGAGATTATACATATTTATATAGGAAAAGATAGAATTCAAGTGAAATATACTTGTTGGGAACTATTTTGTTTACAACATGACATTAAGCCTGATGGTTTTTTAGTAACCTATAATGATTATGGAACATTGTTTATAGAGTGATACAATCTCAACAATAATGTATATTGTTAATCTAGTTTTTGAATACAATGATGAGACAATTGGGGGATGCAAGGGACAATTGTCTATTCCACCTTGAACATCTTATTTTTGGAAAGGAAGATGCAGCTAATAACTTTTCTCGAGGCCATTATACTAGTAATATTTCCTCGTCCTTTGTAGCTCCTCTCCCTTAAGAGCACAACCACTAGAAGAGCTTAGACATATTATAAATTCTTGCACATAATAATCAGCTTAATAAGTACAAACCTAGTAATTAAAAAATTTGAAGAATAAGATCATTTTATAAAACTTTATAATTTCTTGGAG